>JAWWMQ010000128.1:1756998-1769276 GCA_035047885.1 Chlorospingus flavigularis | reverse complement strand
AAACCACGCCCAATTTCCAGCCCCGCGAGCTGATTTGCCGCTCCTCCCGCCGCTCCTCCGCCGGCCCCGCCCCCTCCCCGGCCTCCCTCCGCGCCGCCGCCGCCGCAACCGAACTTGGCGGCCGCTCCAAGCCCCGCCCCTCAGCCGGCCCTCCCCCCGCGCCCCGCTCTCCGCGGGTTCCCATTGGCCGGCGGCGCTGTCCGTCAGGCGCGCGGGGCGGGGCCGGCACCGCCCGCGGGCCAGCAGGGTGCGTTGCGCCGCGCGGTGTCTGAGGCGGCGGCTCCGCTCCGCGCCCGCCGCGCCCGCTCCCGCCGGTACCGGTGAGGAGCCGCCGGGAACGGGGCGGGACGGCCGGGGACAGCGCGGGGGGACGCCCGGCTGCTTCAGGCCGCGGCTTGGCCGAGCCTCCACCTCGGCACGGCCCTGCCCGGGGCCCCTCTCCGCCCGGGGGGGGCGGCGGGGCTGGGCCGGGGAGGCTCGGGGGGCTCGGGGGGTCTGGGCGGGTAAAGGCGGGCGGCGGGCCCGGGGAGGGCGGGGAGGCTCCGGGAAGGGTGTGGGGGGCCCGAGCAGGGCTGGACGGGGGGCTCAGGGCGGGCTGGGAGTGTAGGGGACCCTGGGGAGGCGGAGGGACCCTGGGGATGGGGAGGGGGCTCCGGGTACCGGGGCCTCGGGGTGGGACGGGAGAACCCCCGGGGCAGGTCCGGGGGGAGGCTGGGGGGTTTGGGGGTCCTGGAGGGGTTTAGGGGTGCTGGAGCCTGGCACAGGGCGGGGGGGGTTGGCATGAGAGGCTCGGAGGGACCCCCAGAGGGTCCCCATGGGGATCACAGCGCTGGGGGGATTTTGGCACAAGGATCAGGGCGAGGAGATGACGTGGGGGGGTTCGGGGGCCGTGGTGGATTTTTGGGAGGTTTTGGATGAGGGGATGGGGGTGAAGATGGTGAGGGGCATCTTTGGGTGGGTGAGGTGACAAGGGACAGTGGGAATCCATGAGCGGCATGGCTCGGTGCCAGCTGCTTGGGAAGTTGGGTGACTTCATGGTGAACCAGCCCCAGGTTTTGGGGGTGAAATAGGCGACTGGGAAGCTGGGCAGAAACATCCAACATCGCATCATTTACTTGTTTGTTTCCCGCCGGCCAGTTGAGGGTGGGTTGGAGTGGTGGCATCCCGCCTGATCCGGGCAGGATTTGGGGAATTGTGTGGGTTACATAAAGGAGGGGTGGCTGCAGGATCTGGGTTTTGTGTTATTGAGGTGTAGAGGAGGTAAGTGGGTGCCGCAGACAAAGGCAGAGAGAGAGAGAGAGAGAGAAATCTGTCTCCTGCTCCTCACTTCCACTTGGAGGTGTGGAATGGGAAGCTGGGCGTCCTTGAGGAGTTGGGGAAGTGCAGGGAAGCAGGGATTGGAGCTATGGGCACAAACCTGAGCTTTGCCTCTGTTCTGTGGCCTTAAACCAAAGCCAAACGGGCTGGGCTGGAGCTGTGTCTGCCCTGAGACATCTCTGCTGCTGCTTGGGGGAAGTTATTGTGGCTAAATTGGGGTTTTTTTAGGGAAAACTGGCACCTTCCAGCTCTGTGAGCTTCTTGTGGTGCTGCCCTGGATGTGTCCAAAGGAAATTTGGTGTGTGACAGAGCACAGGAGTCAGCAGCTCAATTAATCCTGCCAAACTCGAGGCCTTTTAGGTGATTGCTTGGTTTTTCTTCAGGCCTCCATGCCCGGGAGGTTCCACAGGTCTTTGTGTCCCTGCCATGTGGGATGTCCACAGGCAGGTGAGCACATCCTCGAGGCTTCAGCTCCATGACCGTAAAACAAATTTATGGGAATTTGTGGCTCTGTAGCCACCATTTATCCCTTTCTTTTGGGGGGCAAAACACCCCTAAAATCAAAAATACCCCATAAAACAAATTCATGGGCATTTGTGGCTCTGTAGCCACCATTTATCCCTTTCTTTTGGGGGGAAAAACACCCCTAAAATCAAAAATACCCCATAAAACAAATTCATGGGAATTCGTGACTCTGTAACCCCCATTTATCCTGTTATTGTGGGGGAAAATTGAGAAAAACAGCCCAAAAATACCCCATAAAACAAATTCATGGGCATTTGTGGCTCTGGAGCCACCATTTATCCCATTCTTTTGGGGGGAAAATGGGAAAAGCACCCAGAAAAACCCCCTATAAAGCAAATTTATGAGAATTTGTGACTCTGTACCCACCATGTATCCTGTTATTTTGGGGGAAAATTGAGAAAAACACCCCCAAAAATACCCCATAAAACAAATTCATGGGAGTTTGTGATTCTGTAACCACCATTCATCCCGTTCTTTTGGGGGGAAAAACACCCCTAAAATCAAAAATACCCCATAAAACAAATTCATGGGAATTTGTGATTCTGTACCCACCAGTTATCCCAATCTTGTTGAGGAAAAATGGGAAAAATACCCCCAAAAACACCCCATAAAACAAATTTGTGGGATTTTGTAGCCACCATTTATCCCGTTTTTTTGTGGGGGGAAAAATGGGAAAAACACCCTCAAAAACTAAAAACCCCTCATAAAACAAATTAATGGGAATTTATGACTCTGTAGCCACCATTTATCCCATTTTTTTGAGGGGAAAATGGAAAAAACACCCATAAAACAAATTAATGGGAGTTTGTGATTCCATACCCACCATTTATCCTGTTCTTTTGAGGGAAAAAAATGGGAAAAACACCCCAAAAAAATCTGGATCAATAGGGTTAAATGGAGCCGATTGTCCCAGAGGTTTAGGTGATTTATCCCATTCTTTTGGGGGGGAAAATGGCAAAAATACCCCTAAAAATACCCCATAAAACAAATTCATGGGAATTTGTGACTCTGTACCCACCATTTATCCCGTTTTTTTGAGGGGAGAAAATGTGAAAAACACCCCAAAAACTAAAAACATCCCATAAAACAAATTAATGGGAATTTATGATTCTGTACCCACCATTTATCCCGTTCTTTTGAGGGAAAAAAATGGGAAAATCACCTCAAAAAAATCTGGATCAATAGGGTTAAATGGAGCCGATTGTCCCGAGGTTTAGGTGATTTATCCCATTTTTTGAGAGGGGAAAAAAGGGAAAAACACCCTCAAAAACGCCCCATAAACCAAATTCATGGGAGTTTGTGATTCTGTAGCCACCATTTATCCCGTTCTTTTGTAGAGGAAAATGGGAAAAATACCCTCCAAAACACCCCATAAAGCAAATTAATGGGAATTTGTGACTCTGTACCCACCATTTATCCCGTTTTTTTGAGGGGAAAAATAGGAAAAACACCCCAAAACTAAAAACATCCCATAAAACAAATTAATGGGAATTTATGATTCTGTACCCACCATTTATCCCGTTCTTTTGAAGGGAAAAAAAAGGGAAAAACACCCCCAAAATAATCTGGATCCATAGGGTTAAAGGGAGCCGATTGTCCCCGAGGTTTTGTGTGCCATCTGTGGCTGTGACACGAATGGCAATGGCTCTTTTGTGTGGCAGCCACGCCTGGCACGGTTTTGGTGCCCATTCCCCTTTTCCTGCTGCTCCCGTCTCATCCCTGGGCGTGTTTTTAAAGCCCCGGAGGGAACTGATGCACCCAGAGCTGGGGGTGGAGTGGCAGCACAGCGTGTGACAAGGGACACGGAGCTTTGTCCCTGCTCGTCCCCCTGCCAGGGCTCTCAGCAGTGCCTGCAGCTCGTTAGGCTAACGAGGAACCCCAGTTCTCATCCCTGCACTTGGCTCCAAGGAGCTGGACACTCTGCCCCTTGGGAAAAGCTGAATTTGGTGGCACTTTCCTGATTTGGTGGCACTTCTCTGATTTTGGTGGCACTTTCCTGATTTTGGTGGCACTTCTCTGATTTTGGTGGCACTTCCCTGATTTTGGTGGCACTTTCCTGATTTTGGTGGCAGTTTCCTCACTGGGGATAGTGGTTGTCCCTGTCCCATTAGAGCTGGACATTTTGCCCCTTGGAAAAAGCTGAATTTGGTGGCACTTTCCTGATTTGGTGGCACTTTCCTGATTTGGTGGCAGTTTCCTCACTGGTAGGGAATTGTGGCTGTCCCTGCCCTTGGCTCCGAGGAACTGGACACTCTGTCCCTTGGAAAAAGCTGATTTTGGTGGCACTTTCCTGATTTTGGTGGCACTTTCCTGATTTTGGTGGCACTTTCCTGATTTTTGGGGCAGTTTCCTCTCTGGGAGGGATCCTGGCTGTCCCTGCCAGGGCTGGACGAGCTCCAGCTCTGCAATAATCACCCTGGGAACTCTCTGCTTCCTGGAGGGCTCCAAGTGGTCACTTGTCCAGCAGCCAGAGGGTGGGAGAAGCTGTTTGGGGAGAAGCTGCCACTTTAAAAAATCATTTTCTTGCCTTTTCAGCCCTAAAGATGAGCTCAGGGTGGAAATTCGGGGTGGTTTGGTTGGGTTTGTGCCTCCAGTGCAGCTTTGGAAGTTTCCAGAAGCTCTGGGGAGCAGCAGAGCTGGGAGAGCCCCAGAATTCCAGCCTGGCCTCAGTGTAAGGATCTCATGGTGGAGCTTTGAGGTGGAAAACTCTGATTGCTCCAATATCCTGGAATTCCTGAATTGTGGAAACCTCTGATTCCAATGTCCTGGAATTCCTGAAGTGATGGAAACCTTTAATTCCAATGTCCTGGAATTCCTGAAACCTTTAATTCCAATATCCTGGAATTCCTGAAGTGATGAAAACCTTTAATTCCAATATCCTGAAATTCCTGAAAACTCTTAATTCCAATATCCTGGAATTCCTGAAACCTTTAATTCCAATATCCTGGAATTTCTGAAGTGGTGAAAACCTCTGACAGCTACAATGTCCTGGAATTCCTGAGGTGGTGGAAACCTCTAATTCCAATATCCTGGAATTCCTGAAACCTCTAATTCCAATATCCTGGAATTCCTGAAAACTCTTAATTCCAATATCCTGGAATTCCTGAAGTGGGGGAAACCTCCAATTCCAATATCCTGGAATTCCTGAAACCTCTAATTTCAATATCCTGGAATTCTTTAAGTGGTAGAAACCTCTAATTCCAATATCCTGGAATTCCTGAAACCTCTGATTCCAATTTTCTGGAATTCCTGAACTGGTGGAAACCTCTGATTCCAATATCCTGGAATTCCTGAATTGTGGAAACCTCTAAGAATTCCTGAAGTGGTGGAAACCTCTAATTCCAATATCCTGGAATTCCTGAAACCTCCAATTCCAATATCCTGGAATTCCTGAAACTTCTGATTCCCCTATCCTGGAATTCCTGAAGTGGTTCAGGCACAGAACTAAAACCACAAATCCAGTTCCCTGCCTGCCCATTGTCACATTCAGACAAAAAAAATATTAAATAATAAAGAAAGCAAAGCTGGGGGAGAGAGAGCTTTGTCTTAAATATTAATTAGTCTGAGCTTTCCCCACTTAATTTGTACTTGCCAATAAATTGCTGGGACTCAGAGAACTGGCAGAGGCCAGGCCTTGCTTTTGGTGTCCCCTGTTATCATCTGCTGCTGTTGGCTGGTGCCAAAAAGGGCCTGGATGAGACCCAAGGGGACAAAGGAGCCATTGTGCCCCAAAGCTCGGTGACATTTGGAGTTTCTGAAAGTGAAACTCGCTCCAGGTTCAGTCTGAAATGTTGTGGCTTGCACAATCCTGCTCCAAAATTCCTTTTTCCTCCTTTAAAACACCTGAGCAGCCACTAATTAATGTTTAAAAACCCCTAACCAAATGTGGTCGCAAGGATAAATGTGTTTAATAATTGTGTTTAATTTTTGTGTTGAATAAATGTTTTTAATTTGGTGAATTTTCGCTGCTGGGGGCTCTGAGGGAGGATTAATCTTTATTTTAAGCTGGATTTTTCCTTGGGAACGAGCTCTGGATTCAGCTGATGGTTCCCATTCCAGCAGAGTTGGAATTTCCAGCAGTTCAGGGTTAGGTTTGTGTGGAATGGGTGGGTTGGGATTGGATGTGACGTTAAGGACAAAAAAAATAATAATAAAATAAAAAAAGGAGGAAATTCAGGCACGCTGTTAACACTGAGACACAAAACAGGAAATTTAGTTAAGGGTTGTGCTTTTCCCTCATTTATCCTGTGTTTTAAAGTACTTCAGCCTGGGTTGGGTCTGTACAGCTGAAAACATTCCTGAATTTCCACTTAAAAATGGATTTTTGGTGACTTTTCAGAAGCTGCAAAAGCCAAGAAACATCAGCAGCTCCTGATTTATTTTCATATTTGAGGAAACAGAGTTGTTTGAAAAATAATCTTGCTCCTAATGGGAATGGGGGAGCAGGAAAATGGGGAAGGAAATTCCCCCTCTTGGCACTTCCAGGTCCCTCTCAGGTGACAGCAGGGAGGTGACAACCAGGGGTGGACACTGCTGACACCCCCCTAAAAATATTCTTTGTTTTATTTCCAACTTGTCCCCTCTGGAAATACAAAAGAAATCTATTTTTAAATCTATAGAATAATTTGGAAAGGGTTTTTGTTTTTTTTCAGCCCTGGAGGCATTTTGTCCATTTCTGCCTCATCTGCTGGTAGAAAAATGCACAAAATTTCAACATTTCTGGTGTGGTTTAACCCCTCCAAAGCTGCTCCTGATCTCAGGAACTGCAGAATTTCTCTGGAGCTGCTTTTGGGAGGTTTTTTGTGGTTTTTTCTTTCATTTCCTCCACTCTGAGTTCTTTCTCTTTTTGCTGGCAAGGGTTTGGTGTTTATGCTCCATAAATCCTGACGTGGCCTGGCTGCTCCTCCGAGCACTTGTGGTGCAATTCCCAAACAAAGATTGGGAATCTCATCAAACTTTTCTATCTAAAGGCCTGAGGAGCTCTTTATTTATTTTTTTTTATTAAAACAAGAACTTTTGGTAAGGCTGAGAGCTGCTGGTTGTGTTTCCATCCTGGGAATTCTGGGTCCAGGTGGGTGAGCAGGGAGCTGCATTTCCAGGGATCCACAGGGTCTGGCAACATTTCCAGTGAGTTCCTCACTCCTGGGTGAAATTGGGAATAATTTTTCCCCTGATCCATGAGTTCTGTGGGAGAATCCATGGAATTCTGCAAGTGTCAGGCAGATTTAATTGCACTAATCCCAATTAAAACTTTCTTTCCCATAGTTTGGGGGATGGAATCCTGATCCATTGGATTTTTTAGGATAACCTGGAGTTTTTCAGTGCTTTTCCTTCCAGTTTAAATCCCAGTGCTGCTTTCCCTACAAATGCCAGATACTCCCTGGAATTGTCCCAGGAGCAGCAGGAGGTGTCCCTGCCATGGCACTGGGATTTACTGGGATTTACTGGGATTTCCAACCCAAACCATTCCATGCTTTTCCACACCAGGGCTGTGCAGCACTCTGGGGGTTTTTTTTGGGAAACAAATCCACGATCCAGACATTCCCAGCAGACATTCTGGCACTGGCAGCAGCGTGATCACAGATAAGGTTTTATCTCTCCCAAGTTTGTCCTGTTCCACTGAGCTCAGCTGGCTCCTGGTGCTCCAGCATCCCTGAGCTGAGAGTTCCCTGATCCTCTGAGTGAATTCCTCTTTCCTGGAAAAACAGAGCTGGGAGGGGGCTGGAGAGTTCCTGAGGGAAATTGGAAGGGAATGGAGAATCCCTGAGGGAGATGGGAAGGGGATGGAGAATTGCTGAGGAAGGTGGGAAGGGGCTGGAGAATTCCTGAGGGAAATGGGAATGGGATGGAGAATTCCTGAGGAAGGTGGGAAGGGGCTGGAGAATTCCTGAGGGAAATGGGAATGGGATGGAGAATTCCTGAAGGGGCTGGAGAATTCCTGAAAGAGATGGGAAAGGGCTGGAGAATTCCTGAGGGAGATGGGAAGGGGCTGGAGAATTCCTGAGAGAGATGGGAATGGGCTGGAGAATTCCTGAGGGAAATGGGAAGGGAATGGAGAATTTCTGAGGGGGCTGGGAAAGGGCTGGAGAGTTCCTGAGGGAGATGGGAATGGGCTGGAGAATTCCTGAAGGGGCTGGAGAATTCCTGAGGGAGATGGGAAGGGGCTGAAGAATTGCTGAGAAAGATGGGAAGGGAATGGAGAGTTCCTGAGAGAGATGGGAAGAGGCTGGAGAATTTCTGAGGGAGATGGGAAGGGGCTGGAGAATTCCTGAGGGAAATGGGAAGAGGCTGGAGAATTTCTGACAGAGATGGGAAGGGGTTGGAGAATCCCTGAGAAAGATGGGAAGGGAATGGAGAATTCCTGAGAGAGGAGAGAAGGGAAGGGAATGGAGAATTCTTGAGGAAGATGGGAAGGGAATGGAGAATTCCTGAGGGAGATGTGAAGGGGCTCAGCCTGGAGCAAAGCAGGATCAGAGGGACGTTCCCAATCCCCACAAGTCCCCAACAGGAGGGGACAGGAGGGGCTCTGCTCCCAGGGGACACCAGGACAGGAGAGAGCAGCTCCAGGTGGGACCTCAGCAGGAATTCCCTCATGGAAAGGTTTCTAAACCTTGGGAAGAGCTGCCCAGGGAGGTGGGGACAAGGTTGGGGTCAGGCACAGCCTGGGCTTGGTGATCCCAGAGCTCTTTTCCAGCCTCAGTGATCCCATACTCCTGATTTTCCCCCTTTTTAAATCTCTTTGTGGTGCCAATTAAGACTCTCACACACATTTCTGATTTTTAGGAGCAGTTTTTCATGCTCTGAGTTCTCCCCCCATTCCTGAAATGACACAAATCCCTTTTTTTGGGATTTATATCCTGCAGAAATGGAGCTGCCCTGGCTCAGCAATCACTGATGGATCCAATTTCCCAGGGGTCATTAAGACATTTAATTTTTTCACTAATTGCCTGTACAAAATTGCTGATCCTGGAAGATTGAGGCCACTTGTGTAACACAAACCACATTGAAACAACCTCAGAAGTTGCTCTGAGGTGAAACATTCTCATTTAAACCCAAACTTGCCTTCCAAATCCTTCCTCTGGATATTTTTCCTCCTTTCCCTGTTTTTCTGTGGTGAACTTTTCCCAGCTGGAAAGAAAAAGGGGAATATCTCCACCCTGGGGAGTGTTTGGTTTTAGTGGGGTGTTTTTAGGGATTTTAAACAACTTTTTACTTAATATTTTACTGGAGAAATCCCCAAATTGTTGGAGCAACCTATGGGATAACTCTGAGAACCCTGCAAAGCAAAATTCCTGCTGGTTTTTCCAGCAGCACTCCAGGAATCCCAAACCTCAGCATCCCATCTGGTATTTACAGTGTCAGGAATTCCCCTCAGCTGGATCCTCTTCCCCTTCCACACAGCTGGTGTGCATTTCAAAATTCCTGCAGTTTTTGGGATGTTCTGGGTGTGGATTTTAAAATTCCTGCCGGTTTTGAGATGTTTTTTTCTGTGGATTTTAAAATTCCTCCCATTTTTGGGATGTTCTGGGTGTGGATTTTAAATTCCTCCCATTTTTGAGATGTTCTTGTGTGCATTTCAAAATTCCTGCAGTTTTTGGGAGGTTGGTGTGGATTTTAAAATTCCTGCTGGTTTTGGGATGTTCTTTTTGTGGATTTTGCCATTTTTGAGATGTTCTTGGTGTGGATTTTAAAATTCCTCCAATTTTTGGGATGTTCTTGGTGTGGATTTTAAAATTCCTCCAATTTTTGGGATGTTCTTGGTGTGGATTTTAAAATTCCTCCCATTTTTGAGATGTTCTTGTTGTAGATTTTAAAATTCCTGCTGTTTTTGGGATGTTGTCAGTGATAGAACAGATCCCCTTTAGATCCTGGCAGAGGCTTTGGACTGAAATAATTCAATAATTCCATTAAACTCTCAGGAGCAGGGAAGGGGATTGTCCCTGGTTTGATCTGCTTGGAACAGCTGCAGGCATTAAAACAGGAGGATTTAAACACAAATTTCGTTTTTTTGTTGCTGTTTTGCCCTCTAAAAGGAAGAAAAGATGATTTTTATTTTTATTTTTTGGATGAAAGGAGGCTGGAAAGTCAAAGCCATCCCTGGAGTACCCTGAGCAGGAGGAGCTGCTGCTCCAGCACAGTTTGTTCCATTAGCATGGGGACATTTTAAAAATCTCATTTTCCAAACAACTCCTGGAAATTGGCATCCCAGAAGCAAAAAAAAACTCTTTTAAAAATAGCTCTGAAATGAGCCCTGTTGTTTCCATGGCCCCTTGTCCTGAGGATCCCTGAAACTCTGGAGGGCTTTGAGGAGATTCTGCCCAGCACAATCCCCAAACATTTCCTGAGGAATGGGTTCCTGCTGCTGTCTGCAGGGTTTATTTTAAATTTTTTTTCCCTTTTTTGCTCAGAGGAAATGCAATTCCTGGGCAGGAATGCCCTGAAGGGGTTGGAAAAATCCTTTGGAATATCCCAGGTGGGGAAATGTGCAGCTCCTTTTCCTTGGATCCACATTTTAACTTTAGTTCTGCATTAAATCTGGTTTATTTCCCCTGGTGTGGAATTTCACCTTTTCCCCCCACACAGGTGTGTGAAATCCCAAAATTCCTGATCCTCCCAAAATTCCTGATCCTCCCAAAATTCCTGATCCTCAAACCCCTCCCAAACTCTGGAGGGCTTTGAGGGGATTCTGCCCAGCTCAATCCCCAGACATTTCCTGAGGGATGGGTTCCTGTGAGGAATGAGCTCCTGCTGCTCTCTGCAGGGTTTATTTTAAATTCTTTTTCCCTTTTTTGCAATTCCTGGGCAGGAATGCCCTGAGGGAGTTGGAAAAATCCCTTGGAACATCCCAGGTGGGGAAATGTGCAGCTCCTTTTCCTTGGATCCACATTTTAACTCCACTTGTGCATTAATTTGGGTTATTTCACCTTTTCCTTCCACACAGGTGTGTGAAATCCCAAAATTCCTGATCCTCCCAGGGGCAGGATTTGCTTTTGGAAAGATTTTAAAATGCCAAGTGTGGTCACTTTCCTGGAATTGTGAATCCTACAGACCCTTTTTGCTTCCCTCTCCTCCAATTCTTCCCTTTTTAGGCCTTCAAAAAATATTCCAGAGCCTGATGCCAGCACAGAACTTCCAACAGCAAATGAGTGCTGGCTGCAGCAGCTGTTCCCCAAAAAAAAAACCCCAAAAAAACCCCCAAAAAACCCCAAAAAACCCAGCTGGAAAAGGGCACAGGGAAAGAAGGATCTGCTCATCCCTTGGAGGAGCTCCCAGGGAAAAGTTCACATTTGGAGCTCTGCCCTGGATGTTTTGGGGTGGTTGCCCTGGTGCCATTGTTGGATGATTTGCTATTTATAGGGGGATGTTTTTAGGGATGTGACAGGTCTGGCTGTGGAGCTGGATATTTATGGGGATATTTATGGTGCACAAAAGGGGCAGAATTGAAGCTGTGGTGCTGCTGCATGGAGGGGATTGAATGCTGGGGGTGAGCTGAGCAGCCAGAGAGACACCCAGGGCTTGGAGCCAGGGCTGGGAAGAGGCTGGAGAATTCCAGGGGCAGGGAATTCCTGCAGCACAGAGTTCCAGGGGCAGAGAATTCCTATTGCACAGAGTTCCTGCAACACAGAATTCCTGCAACAGGAATTCCAGGGGCACAGAATTCCAGCGGCAGAGAATTCCAGGGACAGAGAATTCCAGGGGCACAGAATTCCAGGGACATGGAATTCCAGCAGCACAGAAGAGTTCCAGGGGCACAGAATTCCAGGGACATGGAATTCCAGCAGCACAGAAGAGTTCCAGGGGCACAGAATTCCTGCAGCACCGAATTCTTGGGGCACAAAATTCCTGCAGTACAGAATTCCAGTGGCACAGAATTCCAGCAGCAGAGAATTCCTGCAGCACAGCATTCCAGGGACACAGAGTTCCAGGGGCACAGAATTCCAGGGACATGGAATTTCAGCAGCACAGAATTCCAGCAGCAGAGATTTCAGGGGCACAGAATTTCTGCAACACAGAATTCCTGCAGTACAGAATTCTAGGAACACAGAATTCCAGGGACCCAGAGTTCCTGCAGCACAGAATTACAGCAGCACAGAATTGCAGGGGCACAGAATTCCAGGGACATGGAATTCCAGCAGATCAGAACTCCTGCAGAACAGAATTCTGGGGACACAAAATTCCTACAGCACAGATTTCCAGAGGCACAGAGTTCCAGGGACATGGAATTCCAGCAGCAGAAAATTCCAGGGGCACAGAGTTTCTGCAGCACAGAATTCCTGCAGCATGGAATTCCAGGGACACAGAATTCCAGCAGCACAGAACTCCTACAGCACAGACTTCCAGGGACAGAGAATTCCAGGGGCATGGAATTCTTGCAGCACAAAGTTCCTGCAGCACAGAATTCCAGGGGCAGAGAATTCCTGCAGCACAGAATTACA
>JAWWMQ010000128.1:1719061-1745882 GCA_035047885.1 Chlorospingus flavigularis | reverse complement strand
ACGCTCTTCCGATCTTTCCAATGATCCAATATCAATATTATCCAGTTATCAAATATGAGGATTATACCATTATCAAGTATCATTATTATCCAATTATTCAATATCAAGCATCAACATTATCCAATTCTCAAATATAAACATTACCAAATTATCAAATATCAATATTATCAAATAGCAGGACTGTACAATTACCAAGTATCATTATCCAATTATCAATTATCAATATTATCCAATATCAGCCATCAGGACTCTGCAGTTATCACACACCAGCACTCTTGGAGCTCTGATCCCTCTGCCTCTCTCCTGTTTGTGGCAATCCCAGCCAGCAGAATTTCCTCACATGGCACCAGAGCTGTGCCACGTGCCTGCACCCATCCAAAAATCCCCATTTTTAACCAAAATCTGCATTTAAGGCTCTTTCCATGCCCAAATTCTGTCTTTATTTCATCCCTCAGGACACGTTCCCTGCAGCCTCCCACGGTGGCATTTGGGAATTTGGGGATTTGAGGCTTTGGGGATTTGGGAATTTGGGGCTTTGGGAATTTGGGAATTTGGGGATTCGGGAATTTGGGGCTTTGGGAATTTGGGGCTTTGGGAATTTGGGAATTTGGGAATTTGGGAATTTGGGGCTTTGGGAATTGGGGGATTTGGGAATTTGAGGATTTGGGGATTTGGGAATTTGAGGATTTGGGGATTTGGGATTGTGTCCCAGCTGACTCAGCCCTGTTTGTGCCCAGGTTTGGGGCTGGAGGTGCTGTGGGATCCTGCAGCACCTGCCAGGGGCTCAGCCCCACCTTGCTGGCAATTCCAGGATATTTTTCCTGCTCTTTTCACACCCAGAGAGGAAAACTGGGCTGAGTGGGTTCCTCAGGGAACGTGACTCATGTGCCGGGGAAGGATTGGGAAGAGGAGGAAGAGGAGGAGAAGGTGGAACAGGAGGAGGAGGAGCAGCCACTCGCAGCCAAGGACTTCACTCCTCCTGCTGCCTCCTTTTTTTAGCCCTTAGTAGCAGCTGAATTCCCAAACTGGAATTCCAAATTCCCAGTTTTTTTCACACCATGCTAAATCCTGCCTCTCCTCCCTCTATTTTAAGCCCTGGGAGACTCCAGGTAGGAGCAGCACAAATTAATCTCAGCTGAGGGACTGGAGGTTAAATTGAGCTCCTTCTGTGCTCAAAGTGAATTTTGGGCAAATAAAACCTGAATTTAGGTGGTTGGAGGGTTGGATTTTTGACCCTGAGTTTTAAATTCAGCTCTTAATGCAGATGGTTTTGCAGCAGGTTGGGTGGGTGGGTGTTGGCTTTAAAATAGTGAAATTTGAGATAAAAATACATGGAAATTAACAGTTCACAAGCAAAAATAAATGGATTAAAAGTAGCTGGAATGGGTGAGGAGGAGGGGAACAGGATCAGCTGTGTCACCTCAGTGTCCTGGCACCGAGCTCCTCCTAATTTCACCTGCTAAATGAAGATGCTAATTAGGCAGGGATTGCACAGGGCCAGGTCTGGCCAGCTCAGGTGAGCCTCTCCTTCATCCTTGTCCCAGTTTATCCCAGTTTATCCCAGTTTATCCCAGTCTGGCCACTCCAAGGCTTTTCCCAGCAGCACAGAAATGTTGTTTATCCATTTTTTATCCAATCAGGGATGCAAATTGGGATTTGCAGCTGGGAATTCCAAGCCAACATCATTCTGCCACGAGCAGGGGACACTTTCCACTGTCCCAGGTTGCTCCATCCCTGGAATTTCCAGGGATCCAGGCCCAGCTGCTGCTTTTCCTCCTCCACCCATCCCCACAGTCGTGTGACTTTCCCTCCCCAGCTTTGTTTTTATTCCTGCTGGAGCTCCAGAGGGTGACAGGGTGACAAAGCCACCCTAAATCATCCCTAACCACCACAAGGCCTCATCCAAAGCTGGGTTCAGAGCCTGATCACTCCCCTGCACTTGTTTCACCATCAAACCCAGCAAAGGCTGCAGCTTCTCCAGGAATCCCATCCCAGCCCCTCACAGGCAGGAATTCCCTCCCAAATCCCACCCAAATCTCCCTTTTCCAGTTTGGAAGCCATTCCCTCCTGATCATTTTCTTGGCTTGATCATTTCCTGATCAAGCCATTCCCTCCTGATGACTCCTCTGCACTTGTTTTACCATCAAACCCCAGCAAAGACTGCAACTTCTCCAGGAATCCATCCCAGCCCCTCACAGGCAGGAATTCCTTCCCAAATCCCACCCAAATGCCCCTTTCCCACTCTGGAAGCCATTCCCTGCATCCTGGCTCTCTGTAAATAACCCCTCCACCTCCCTGCCAGCTCCTGCAGGGCTGCAATCAGCTCTCTCCAAAGCTGGACAATTTTCCCTCTTTCCCTGTCCCTGTTTTTCCCCAACCTGCAGCAGATAATTTTCTAAATTTAAACCCCAGCCAGCCCAAAGCTGCCCGTGACCCCGGGGCAGCTCCCTCACGTGCCTCAGCCCTTTCACACAGTGGGGAAAATTCCCTTTTTTAGCCTGGGCCGGCCGCTGGCAGCAGCCCCAGCCCTGAGCTCAGCCCTGGAGCTGTGCCAGCCCAGCGTGACCGAGAGAAAAGAACCTTCAGCTTCCTCCCGTGGCAGAGCCAGCCCCAGCAGGGAGTGCAGACCCTCACATGACGCTGCAGTCATCGGCCTTTTCCCAAAAAGCCGCGGTTTTGTGGGAAAACGCAAAAAGCCGCTGGGCTCCTTGTGCTCCGGCAAGCACAGAGGAGTCATCAGGCTCTGAACCCCTCGTGGGGTTTGGGGATGATTTAGGGTGGCTTTGTCATCGCTGTCACCCTCTGGAGCTCCTGCAGGAATGAAAACAAAGCTGGGGAGGGAAAGTCACAGGACTGCGGGGATGGGTGGAGGAGGAAAGAGCAGGGGGTGGCACTCATGTGATGGCCGTGCCCCAAAGGGCACTCACGTGGCCAGGGAGCGGGAAAGGGCCGGGAATGAGCTGGGCCATGATGCCAGCAGGGCCCTGGAGCAGCTCTGTGTCCCCTTTCCAGAATGGGAATGAGCCCAAATCCCTGATGCCAGCAGGGGCTGTTTGTAGGGAATGGGATCCCAGAGTGGTTCCATGTCCCCATTCCAGAATGGGAATGAGCCCAAATCCCCAGTCCCAGCAGGGCCTGTTTGCAGGGAATGGGGATCCTGGAGCAGCTCTGTGTCCCTGTTCCAGAATGGGAATGAGCCCAAATCCCTGATGCCAGCAGGGCCCTTTTGTAGGAATTCCAGAGTGGCTCTGTGTCCCCATTTGAGAACAGGAATGAGTCCCAGTGCCAGCAGGGCCCTTTTGTAGGGAGTGGGGATCCCAGAATGGCTCCATGTCCCCATTCCAGAGCAGGAATGAGCCCCAGTGCCAGCAGGATCCCCATTCCCTACATTTCCTTTTGCAGGGAGTGGGGATCCTGGTGCAGCTCTATGTCCATTCCAGAACGGGAATGAGCCCAAATCCCCCGTGCCAGCAGGGCCCTTTTGTAGGGAATGAGGATCCCAGAGTGGCTCCATGTCCCCATTCCAGCCCAGAGCTGGAGCCAGGTGTTCATCCCTAAGTTGTGGGGTTCAGGTTTTGGGGTTTTGCTCCCCAGCAGGGCTGAGTTCTCCCCCTCCAGGAGAATTCCTGCCTTAGGGAAAAGATTCTCCTTTGGGCTTCTGAGGCTCCATTAGCAAAGGGCTGTTAATTATGGGGCTGCACCTGGGAAACTGGGGAGAAGGAGATTCCAGCCAGGCCTGAACTCCCTGGAATGGGAGAGGTGAATTCCTGGGGGCTTCAGGCTTCCCAGGAAAAAAGGGATGAATTCCTTGGGGATGCTTCAGGTTTCCCTGGATTTTATGGTTTGAATGGATTGAAGTGGGATGGAGCAGCTTCAAAAGGTCCGTGCATGCTGTGGTGGGACATGGAATGGCTGAAAATCCATTCCTGAGCAGAACCCAGGAGTTTTTAAGGAGTTTTTAGGAAGTTTTCAGGGATTTTTCCCACCCTGCGATGGCTTCTGGTCCCACGCCACAGAAATCTTGAGGTCTGAAAGGAGGTGAAGGGAGGGAAAAAAAGGAAAAAAAAAAGGGAATAAAAACTTGCTGCAGTCAGGGAAAAATTCAATGGCTCATTGAGGCTGCTGCAGGAAGTGTGAAGGGAAAATGGAGCCGGCTTTGTTCTTGCCCAGACAAGGAGCGAGCGCCGCGGCCCCAACAGCCGCGCTCTGTTCCCAAAACCCATGAGGTCATCCCGAAAAGCAGGAACGGGCTCTGGGACCGCCGGCCCGGCTCCCCCGCCCGGCTCCCCCCGCTTTTCCTGGCTCCGGGCTCGCTCCAAGGAGGTGGCGGCGGCTCCTGGCCCCGCTCCAGCCAGGGGGAGCTGCTGCATCCCCGGATCCCAAAACCCTCGGGCTGCCCCATCCCGAAATCCCAAAACATGGAGCTGCTGCATCCCTCCAAAACATGGAGGGTTTGGAGACCCTCGGGCTGCTCCGTCCCTGCATTCCCAATCCTGGTGGGAATGGAGACCCTCGAGCTGCTCCATCCTGAAATCCCAAAACCCTCAGGCTGCTCCATCCCTAAATCCCAAAACATGGAGGGTTTGGAGACCCTCGGATCTCTTCATCCTGAAATCCCAAAACACAGAGCTGCTGCATCTCTGAATCCCAAAACACAGAGGGTTTGGATACCCTAAGGCTGCTCCATCCCTAAATCCCAAAACAAGGTGGGTTTGGAGACCCTGGGGCTGCTCCATCCCGAAATCCCAAAACATGGAGCTGCTGCATCCCCAGATCCCAAAACCCTCGGGCTTCTCCATCCCTAAATCCCAGTCCTGGTGGGTTTGGGGGCCCTCAGGCTGCTGAATTCCCAAACCACGGAGCTGCTGCATCCCTAAATCCCAAAACATGGAGGGTTTGGAGATCCTCGGGCTGCCCCATCCCTGAATTCCCAGTCCTGGTGGGTTTGGGGACCCTTGGGCTGCTCCATCCCAAAATCCCAAAACCCTCGGGCTTCTCCATCCCTAAATCCCAAAACACACAGGGTTTGGAGACCCCTGAGCTGCTCCATCCCCGAATTCCCAGTCCCAGTGGCTTTGGGGTTTTTCGCAGCTCCGTGTAATGGATGTGAGGCTGCTCTTTAATTAATTAAAAGCACGATTTAATTAAGGCTGAGTTCCAGGGGTGCGTCCCCCATCCCCAGCACGGAGCGAATCCCAAATCCCGCTGAGAAAAGGAGGCTGCACCAATCCCACATTTTTTGGGGTGGGGAGTGGGGGAAAGGAAGACAGAAGCAGCAAAACTTTGGTCCTGGAAGGGTAAATGAGGCCTTGAGGGGTTTATAGGGTCCTGGAAGGGTGAATGTGGAGTTTATGGGGTCCTGGAAGGATAGAGAGGGTCCTGAGAGGTAAATGGGGTCCTGGAAGGGTAAATGCGGTCCTGTGGGGTTTATGGGGTCCTGAAAGAGTGAATGCACCCTGAGGGGTTTACAGGGTCCTGGAAGGGTAGAGAGGGTCATGAGAGGTAAATGGGGTCCTGGAAGGGTGAATGCACCCTGAGGGGTTTATGGGGTCCTGGATGGCCCAGAGGGGTTTATGGGGTCCTGGAAGGTTAGAGAGGGTCCTGAGAGGTAAATGGGGTCCTGGAAGGGTAAATGCAGCCCTGAGGGGTTTATAGGGTCCTGGAAGGGTAAATGCAGTCCTAAGAGGTAAATGGGGTCCTGGAAGGGTAAATGAGACCCTGAGGGGGTTTATAGGGTCCTGGACGATAGAGAGGGTCCTGAGAGGTTTATGGGGTCCTGGAAGGGTGAGTGTGGTCCTCATAGGTAAATGGGTTCCTGGAAGGGTAAACACGGCCCTGAGAGGTTTAGGGGGTCCTGGAAGGGCGAATGCCGCTCAGGCCCTGGCTGTCGGAGGAGTGGCAGCTCGCAGCTATGGGAGGAATGCAGGAATTCCCGGCGCTCTCGGCATCAGCGCATATTTCCGCGCTGCCGTCAGCCCGGGCAGGTGGCACCGTGGGCCGGAGCCGCCCGGGAGCCGTGCCAGCCCCGGTGCCCGTCAGGCCGGGACAGGCCCGGCTTCCCGGCCGGTTTCACCCTCGTGACCGCGATCCCGGCGCCGCGTTTCGGTTGGGAAAGGCTGGGAAGGGTTTGGCTGAGCCCAGGGAAAGGCAGCGATGGGTTTGGGGATGGGTTTGGGGATGGGTTTGGGGGATCCGCGCCTCCTCCATCCCGCCGGCAATAATAAATCCATGAATAAATCAATAAATAAATGGATGAAAGGGCAGAGGCTGCTCGGAGCCAGCCCAGCTCCGTGATGGGAGAGGAGGAGGAGGCGTCTCCTGCAGCACGGAGCCGCTGCTGAGTCACGGCTCGGCAGAGCCAGCGCTGCTGTCACCGCGCTGTCACCGCGCTGTCACCGCGCTGTCACCCGCCGCTGCTGCGCGCCGCTGAGTCAGGAGCTGCGCGGGTTTGCGCTGCTTTTTCCCAGGAAAAACAGCCCCAAATCGGGACTTTCTCAGCCTGCCGGGCACACACAGGGAGAGGGAGCTCGGGAACAAAGCGGCGCCGTGGGACGCGGAGGGGCCGCTCCGGCCGTCACTCGGTGCTGCCGTGACGCGGCACCGCGAGGGTGGCACAGCCTCCACTGGTGGGAATGCGAGCACAAAACTCGGGATTTGAGCTTGGAAATGCAGGGATGGAACCCAGGAGAGATTTGGGGCTGTTCGTGAGTCAGACGTGGCTCTGAGTGTCATGCTTTTAGTCCTGAATATCCAAACCGGTTTAAAACACCAAACCCTGATCATTCCAGGGTTCAGCCTGACCTCAGTGCTTTCCCTAAAACGGGCAGAAGTGGTTGTGCTCCAGTCAGACCCTCCTGAGCTGTGTTTGCATCATTCCCAAACCTCACCTGCACTGTGGGATCCCGGATTTCCCAACCTCCCTCCCAGCTGTGTCCTTGCCCTGGAGCCACCCCGGATCATCCCTTGCTCTTGTGTTCCCTGTATTTGTATCGATTTCCCGTGGTTTCAGTGCTGCTGGGAAACCTTTCTGTCAGATTTCCCTGCGCCGGGATGTGCCAGATCCAGGAGGAGCAGCCGGGAGAGGGGCGCAGTGACTCCATCCCTGCTGGAGTTTAAAACACCAAATCCTGATCATTCCAGCGTTTATCCTGACCTCAGTGCTTTCCCTAAACCATTCAGGAGTGCTCCTGCCGCAGCCAGACCCTCCTGAGCTGTGTTTGCATCATTCCCAAACCTCTCACCTGCACTGTGGGATCCCGAATTTCCCAACCTCCCTCCCACCTGTGCCACCCCAATGATCCCTCCCTGCCCTTGCTCTTGCATTCCCTGTATTTGTATCGATTTCCTATTCCCTATAATCGATACCTTGTATTTGTATCGATTTCCCGTGGTTTCAGTGCTGCTGGGAAAGCTTTCTGTCAGTGTTCCCTGTGCTGGGATGTGCCGGGAGGAGCATCCCGGTGACTCCATCCCTGCTGGAAGAGCTCCAGGGCACAGCGTGAGGAACAGCGCCACCAGAGCCATTCCCGAAAATCGCCCTGTCCCGAACGCAGCTGCCGGGAGCAGCCGGGAAGCGCTGCTGCAGAATTCAGGAGGATTTGTTTGTGCTCAGGAGGGCTGCGGTGACTCAGGCCCGGTGCTGAGTCACGGAGCAGAGCCAGGCGAGGCAGGAGTCAGCGCTGGCCCCGCTCCAGCAGCAGCAGGAGGTGGGACCAGGCCGGGCTCCAGGGGTTTGCCCCCCTGGCAGAAGGAGTTCTGCCTCTGTGGGGGTCATTTCTTCACTTTTGGGGGGTGTGCAGGAGACCTGGGTGTCCCCATTGTCCTGTGCTCCCTGCCCAGGCTGCAGACGTCACATCCCAGCCCTTTCCCAAACACTGATTGCATTGAAAAATGGGCAAAGGGACGATGGAGATGGATCCAAAATCAGAGCTCTGCTGGATCCAACCCAGGGCATTGCTGGATCCAAACCAGGGCAGTGCTGGATCAAAAACCTGGGCAGTGCTGGATCCACATCTGGGCACTGCTGGATCTGCACATGGGCACTGCTGGATCCAGCAATGGATCCAAAACCAGGTCAGTGCTGGATCCACAGCCTGGGCAGTGCTGGATCCACATCTGAGCACTGCTGGATCCACATCTGGGCACTGCTGGATCCACAGCACTGCCCTGGTTTGGATCCAGCAGTGCTCTTGTTTTGGATCCAGCACTGCCCTGGTTTTGGATCCACTGCTGGATCCACAGCACTGCCCTGATTTAGGATCCAGCAGTGCCCTGGTGTAGATTCAGCACTGCCCTGGCTGTGGGTCCAGCAGTGCCCTGGTTTGGATCCAACAGTGCTCTTGTTTTGAATCCAGCACTGCCCTGCTTTGGATCCTCGGGATGCTGCAGGGACAGGGATGGGGGTGGGAGCAGCTCCCAGAAGTTCTCTGAACTCTCCCTGGGCTGATTCATCGGCCTCTCTCCGTAAACAGGAAGCTGAGAAAGTCCAGGCAGGTGATCCTGTGCTGCTGCAAACACTTGGAAACACAAATTCCTTGCATTTTTTCCCCCCAGCTGCCTGCTAACTCTTGTCCAGGTGAACAGTTCTGGCAGTTGTGCAGCAGGAAGGGCTCTGGAGGTCATGGCACAGGTTTGGAAGGAGCTGGGCTTTGGCACAGAGCTTTTCCCTGCTCCTGATCCCATTGCAGAATTTGGGACTGGGAGGGATTCAGATCCCCCTGCGGGACAGCACCGACTGCTGCTTCTCTCTGCTCTTGGGAGGGGAAAAGGCCCTGCTGGGAAGAGGGAAACTGGGATTCACTGGGATTCACTGGGGAGCTGCAGCTGGGCTGTTTTGGAGCGCCTCAAACCGGAGCAGGAGCTCCTTCCCCAGGGAACAGCCTCCTTCCTCCTCCCGTTTTCCACAGAACCGGACCTGATTTCACCCTGGCAGCTTCCCCGTGCTGGCCTGACTTAACTTCCAGGACGGGAGAGAGGCGGAGATTCCCAAACGGCGCCGATAATTCAGGGAATCCTCCCTCCCTCCCTCGGGGAGCCGGGAATGCGGGGCTGCAGTTTCCTCCTTCCCTGCCCCATTCCCGAGTGCTGCTCAGGGATTGAGGAGCTGAGAACGCTGCCAAGCAAAATAATCCCTGAGAGTGCCCTTGTGGTCTGGAATAAACTCCCCAAACGTCTAAACATAGGCGAGACAGCGAGGATTTGGGCTGGGCCGGGCGCTCCCACCCCCTTTGAAGCTGCCAGGCCCGGGGAGAAGCTTGGAGGAGCCTCTAATTAAGGCATGGAAGGGCTGCAGTGGGCGGCTGGCGGGTTTGCTTTGGCTCCTTCCCCTCCTGGAGTCGTCTCCGGCTCCAGTGGGGGGTGGGAGCTGCCCCCCGTGCCCTGGGGCTGAGTCAGCGGCGGGAGGTGGCGGCTGGGACACCTCCACGGGGGTGGCACAGAGGGGACAGGCCAAGGGTGGTGTCTGGACAAGGGGTTTGGTGTGGCTGGAGGTGCCCCCGGGACAGGGGGGATTGTTTGGGTGTCGTGGAAAAAATCCGTCAGTTCCTGCTGTGAAACCGAGAGGAATGGGGTTCAGGGCCTGTCAGGGCATTGTGGGGGTGCAGGGACAGCCCCATGGGTGGGTGGGATGTAAATCCTATGGGAAGGTTGGACACAAGTCCCATGGGAAGGTTGGACAGAAATCTTATGGGAAGGTGGGACATAAATCCCATGGGAAGTTCAGATATGGTCCCATGAACACAACCCCGTGTGCAGGTTGGACATGAATCCCATGGGAAGGTTGGACACAAATCTCATGGGAAGGTGGGACGCAAATCCCATGGGCAGGTGGGACACAAATCTCATGGGCAGGTTGGACACAAATCCCATGAAGGTTGGACACAAATCTCATGGGCAGGTGGGACACAAATCCCATGGGAAGGTTGGACACAAATCCCATGGGAAGGTTGGACACAAATCCCATAGGAAGGTTGGACACAAATCTCATGGGAAGGTGGGACGCAAATCCCATGGGCAGGTGGGACACAAATCTCATGGGAAGGTTGGACACAAATCCCATGGGCAGGTGGGACACAAATCTCATGGGCAGGTGGGACACAAATCCCATGGGAAGGTTGGACATAAATTCTGTAGGAAAGTGTCATGGTTTGACACCAGGTGCCAATATTCAAATCTCAGCCCTGATTGGTTTGACCACAAACTCCCGAAAAACTCACTTCCTTTTCAAACCAGGACAGAGGTTTGGACACAAATCCCATAGGAAGGTTGGACATGAATCCCATGGGAAGGTTGGACATAAATGCTGTGGGAAGATTGGATATAAATCCCATAGGAAGGTTAGATATAAATCCCATGGAAAAGTTGGACACAAATCCTATGGAAAGGTTGGACATAAATCCCATGGGAAGGTTGGACACAAATCCCATGGGAAGTTCAGATGTGGTCCCATGGACACAACCCCATGTGCAGGTTGGACATGACCCACGTGCAGGTGTCACCTGCCCAGGGACCCCAAAGCCCCTAGGGCTGTTCCAGAGGGCTCCAGGAGCCCCCCAGGGATCCCAAAGCCCCCAAGGCTGTTCCAGAGGGCTCCAGGAGCCCCCAGAGCCCCCCTTGGTGCCCAGCCCGGGCTGTGCTGGGGCAGAGCTTCCCTCCCACAGAACCGGGCGGATTTTTCCGTCTGCTCAGCAGAGCTTTCAAAAGAACTCCCTGGAAAGGGGATCCTGAGGCTCCTTCAGGGAAAGGGGAACTTGAAACAACCTCAGGAAGCATCAGTGGGGCCACCAAAGCTCTTTTTGGTGGTTGTGGGTGTGGGGGATGAGTTTTAACCTCCCTTCCCATCCATCCATGATCCTGGGATGGAGCACAGAGCCAGGGCAGCTCCAGCCCTGCTGCATCCCCTCTGTGCCCGTGTTCCCTGCAGGATTCTGCTGTGCTGGGGCCCGGAGCCGATGGCAGAGAATGTCCACGACTAACAACATAGCTCAGGCCCGGAAGCTCGTGGAGCAGCTCCGCATCGAGGCCGGGATCGAGAGGATCAAGGTGAGGATGGGAGTGGGAATGTGCTCTCTTTGTTATAGGGACGTGCTCTTTGTTATAGGAACTGTTATAGGAATGTGCTCTTTGTTATTGGAATGTGCTCTTTGTTATAGGATTGTGCTCTTTGTTATAGGAATGTGCTCTTTGTCTTTGTTGACAGAGTGACAAAATTATCCTTTGTCCCCTTGAAAAGGAAATAAGCTCAGAAATTTCTCTCCTTAATGAGGTGAAAAAGCTCATAAGACTTAGGGGACTTCACCTCAAATTTAAGGACAGGAGTTTAAAAATCTGGCTTGGACAATTTACTAGAAAAAGAAGAGAACAAAAAAACTAATGGCTTTTGTGAGGTGTTTTTGTGAAGAGGGTTTCTTGCACCTAGATTAGTTTTTCTCTCTAAAGAATTTGTTATTTTGAGTTTTATTAAAACCTTTTTGTTTCCAACACTGCCACAAAAGCCATCTCACTAATTTTATTCCTTCTAAAGTAGCTGAGCTACCTTAGGTGTGAAATCTCCAGGAGTTTATGAGACCTGGCTCCAAAAGACTCCTGATTCAGGTGGGAGTGGGAAGAGATCCTGGGTTTCCCCCAGCATTCCAGGATTCCCTTTGGAATAATATCCCTTTGAAATCCTTAAGGGAAAAGCTGGATGTAAATCCCTAAAAATCCTGCAAGCACTGGTGACTCTGAGCTGGGAATATTCCCATAAATTCCTGATTTTTTCTCCAATATCCAGGTCCTTAAAGTCCATCCCAAATCCCTGAAAAACAGAGATGAAATATTCAATTTAAATCTCCCAGCTGGAGCATTTCCCCACACTCCTCACTGTAAACTCTGATTTTCCACCTCCAAAATTCCCATTTTTCTTCTCATCTCCCCAGAATTTCTATTGGGAAAAGCTGGATGTCAAACTCCAAAAATCCTGAAAGTGCTGCTGACTTTGAGGTGGGATTATCCCCTAAATTCCTGTGATTATCCCTCAAATTCCTGCTTTTTTTTATCCCCAAACTCCAGGTCTCCAAAGCATCCTCGGAGCTGATGAATTACTGTGAGCAGCATGCTCGGAATGATCCTCTCCTGGTGGGAGTTCCTGCTTCTGAGAATCCCTTTAAGGACAAAAAGCCCTGTATCATCCTATAGCTGTGGATCCTTCTGGAAGGAAATCCCCATCCAGCCTCTGGATCCAGGCTCCTCCACAGCTCCACCTGCACCCAGGGGTAAAAACTCAACGCTGGCTTCAAACAGAACTTAAAAATTTCCTGAGAAAAACAAAAAAAAAAAATCCCAGAGAAAAACAAAAAAAAAAAAATCCCAGAGAAAAACAAAAAAAAAAAAAACAACCAAAAAAGTAAATGTGGAAGTGGGGGGTTTTAGGGAAAGGGTGGCTGCTTCCTGGGGAGGAAAGTGGGATTAAGAGTTGGAATCAGGATTTTAAAATTTACCCAGGGTTGAGGGAGGAAGGGAAGGTGGTGGGGGGGATTTTTTAAATTGGGATATTTGGATTTGGGAAAGGGGTGGAGGAAGAGGAGGAGGAGGGGAGGTCATTCCCAGTGGGATGTGAGAGTTGGACCTGGATCAAATCAGAGCCAAATCAGCAGGAATTTCCTCTGGAGAAGGGGTGAGGTGGGAACCATTTTGTAAAAAATCAGTACAAAAAAAAAACCCAAAAAAATTCCCAAAATCCCCAAATCCAGCTGGAAAAATCCCAGTTGGGAATGGCCAAAGGGAGGCTGGGGAGGCTTTTCCCTGAATCCCACAGCTCTGCTGGGATCCAGGGACGGCCCTGCAGGGGAATTCCCTGCTGGGAGAGATCCCAGGAGGAATTTTAGGGATCCCCAGGGATGGGGGAGGTTGGGATCTTTGGGGGTCTCTGTGCTGTCCCCAGATTCAGGGAGGGAGGGAAGAGAAGGGAAGGAGCTTCCTGGTGCATCCAGAATCTTGGAAAAATCAAATTTTTGGGGAAGTTTCAACCCAAATCAGCAAATTCCCAGCGTTTCCCATCTCCCTTTTCCACACTGGAATTCTTCCCACTAAAGAATTCCAACACTGGAATTCTTCCTACTAAATCCAGGGCCTGGGAATTGTCCAGGGAGGTTTAGGGCAGGTGGGGAAGGGGAATGGAAGGATCAGTTGTGTACCCATCCCTTGGGAATCTGGGACTGGGATTGAACTGGGAGCACTTGGATCTCATGGGGATGAGCCGGAATGGAGGGGAGAGCAGGGAAAGGGGAGCTGGAAAAATGGGAACAGGAAAAGGGGAGCAGGAAAGGGGAACAGGAAAAGGGGAGCAGGGAAAGGGGATCTGGAAAAGGGGGAGATAGAAAAAGAGGAGCAGGAAAAGGGGAATAGGAAAAGGGGGAGCAGGGAAAGGGGGAGCAGGAGAAGCTTCCATGGAGCCCTTGGGTGGATGCTCAGGAGAACTCCAGGAATTCCACAAAGTGGGAAAGGGACAAATGCCAGGATTTGGGTGCAGTGTCCAATCCCAATCCATGTCCCCAGGGCCCATCCTGGTGCTCAGCAGCTCCTGGGAGACATTCCCAGAATCCCAGAATCCATGAGGCTGGAAAAGATTTCCCAAAACCACCATAGGCAGAGGCCATTCCTGGTTATCCTGAGCACAGGATTTTTGGGACGAGAAGGGATAAAAACAACCCAGCCAGAGCTGATGTGAAATCCTAGGAGTTTCCCCATTCCCCACAAAGCTTTGGATTGGGTTAGGAATGCCAGGATGGGGTTAGGAATGGCAGGGATTGGGTTAGGAATGCCAGGGATGGGGTTAGGAATGGCAGGGATTGGGTTAGGAATGCCAGGGATGGGGTTAGGAATGGCAGGGATGGGGTTAGGAATGCCAGGGATGGGGTTAGGAATGGCAGGGATTGGGTTAGGAATGCCAGGGATGGGGTTAGGAATGCCAGGGTTGGGAATGCCAGGGTTGGGAATGCCAGGGATGGGGTTAGGAATGCCAGGGTTGGGAATGCCAGGGTTGGGAATGCCAGGATGGGGTTAGGAATGCCAGGGATGGGTTAGGAATGCCAGGATGGGGTTAGGAATGCCAGGGTTGGGAATGCCAGGGATGGGAATGCCAGGGATGGGTTAGGAATGCCAGGATGGGGTTGGGAATGCCAGGGATAGGAATGCCAGGGATTGGGTTAGGAATTCCAGAGATGCCATCACGGGACAGGGAACAATTCCCATGGGGAAGGAATTTGCAATTCCTTGGATTCCCGCTGAACCCCCGCGGCCCAAACTGGTGCTGCTGGGAGGGGTCACTGGTGCTGGAGCTGCTCCAGCCCTTTTCCAGAGGCGGATGGAATTCCCAGGGGGCTCCTGTCCCCTCCCCGGCTGCAGGAATGTCGCTGTTCCTTGTTTTCCGTCATTTGCCTTTGCCACAAAGCCGGGGAAGTGCCACGTTCTGAACCCTAAAGCTGTGCGGCTGTTCCTGGGAACGCTCCCCAAATTCCAGGGCTCGGGAATGTCCTCCCATCCCTTGAGGGGGGAGCAGAGCAGGGAAAACGGGATTATTTCCCAGTAATTTCCCTCCCTCCAGCCCCAGCAAAGCCTTTTCTGGAGGGTTTGATCCCAAATCCCGAATCCCAAACCCCGCTCCAAGCTCCGCCCGCCGGGATTCACGCGGCCACTCCCGAGTCCAGCCCGGGATTCCTCCTCCAGGAGGGAATTCCCTCTTGTCCTTAATCTCTCGGACAGTTCCAGCCTTATTTTTCTACTCCAGATCTGATTCTTCCTCTGTGTTTGAGACCAGAGCTTGGTGCTATCCTTGGAGCCGGGGCTGGAGCCGGGAATTCTTCCTCTTCCTCCTCCTCCTCCTTCTCCTCCTCCTCCTCAGGGGCTCCAACCCCTCCATCCTGGGAGGATCCCATGGGATGGGAATCCCCAGAGATGCTGGGTCAGACACTTTGGGGTCTGGGTGCTTTGGGGTCGCTCTGCCTCCCCCATGCCGGGGTCCTGCCCGAGCCAAAGCCACGCTGGAGCCGGGAAATGGGAAAAGGGAAAAGGGAAAAGGGATGGGAGAAAGGAAAAGAGAGATGGGAAATGGGAAATGGGAAAAGGGAGATGGGAAAAGGAGCCGGGAAAAGGAGCAAGGAGCAGGGAAAAGGGATGGGAGAAGGAAAAGGGATGGGAGAAGAGGTTTGGAAAAGGGAAAAAGGGGTTGGGAGAAGGGAAAAGAGACTGGGAAAAGGGAAATGGGAGATGGGAAAAGGGAAATGGGAGATGGGAAAAGGAGCCAGGAAAAGTGGCAAGGAGCTGGGGGAAAAAGGGACAAGGAGCAGGGAAAAGGGGTTGGGAAAAGGGAAAAGGGGTTGGGAGATGGGAAAAGGGATGGGAGAAGGAAAAGGGATGGGAGAAGGAAAAGGGATGGGAGAAGAGGTCTGGAAAAGGGAAAAAGGGGTTGGGAGAAGGGAAAAGAGATTGGAGAAGGGAAAAGGGATGGGAGAAGGGAAAAGGGAAAAGGAGCCGGCAAAAGAGACAAGGAGCTGGGGGAAAAAGGGACAAGGAACAGGGAAAAGGGGTTGGGAAAAGGGAAAAGAGATTGGGAAAAGGGAAATGGGAGATGGGAAAAGAAGACAGGAAAAGGGACAAGGAGCTGGGGGAAAAATAGGCAAGGAGCAGGGAAAAGTGATTGGGAAAAGGGATAGGAGAAGGGAAAAGGGGTTGGGAGAAGGGGTTGGGAGAACAGAAAGTAATTGGGAAAAGTGAAAAGGAGCCAGGAGAAGGAACAGGGGCAGGGAGAGGGGAAAAGGGGTTGGGAAAAGGGAAAAGGAGCCAGGAGAAGGGGCAGGGAGAGGGGGCAGGGAGCCAGGAGAAAGGCCACAGAGCATCTCCCGTGGGATCCCTGAATGCCAAGGGTCCCACCAGGAGCTGGGGGTGGGAGCTGCTGGCAGGTGCTGGTGTCTCCATGGATGACTCATTTTTGTTGGGACAAAAATTCCTTAATTTTTATTTCCTTTTTTTTTTCCCTTTTTTCCCCCCCCACCTTTTTTTTTTTCCCTTTTTTTTTTTTTCCAGAATTTTCTCCTTGTCCGAGTAAATCCGTGCTCATGCCGTGGGTGTTTTTGTATGGCAGAAATAGAAGTGCAGATTCCCAGTAGTTGCTTGTACTTAGTTCAGTGCATTTGCCAAATCAATTTATTTAAAAAAAAATTTAAAAGAAAAAAAAAAAAAGGAAAAAGGAGAAAAAAACCACAAAAAAAAAAAAAAAATAAAAGGGGAGAAAGGAGGGGAAAAAAACACACAAAAAAAAAAGACTTTTCAGAACTTTTTAAGTGCTGGAAGGGGGAGCAGGAGGAGCTGGAGCCCAGCTCCACAAAAGCCTTTTTTTTTGGGATTTAACCACATGCCCAGATCTGTCCGGCCTTTCTTTATGGGATGTGGTGAAGCCAGTGCCAAAAATAGAAATCTGGGAATAAAAGGGCCAGGGAAACATTGCTCCTATTCCAGTTTTCCTCCCCTCCCTGTCTCGGGGGATGGAGCCGGGACACCCCGGAGCCTCTGCATCTCCCAGACACCCCTTTTTATTTTTCCCCTTAAACTCCTTTAAAATCCACCTTTATTTAACAAAATCCCAATAATTCCTTTACTCTGAACCCACGTGGGATCCTTGGCTCTCCTCGTTTTCTCCTTCTCTCTGGTCTATCATTCAAATGATCATTAATTATTATTATTATTATTATTATTTGCCAAACTCTGATCTCGTTGCCAAACGCCAATCCAGGTTTTTTCCGGACTGTCCTTAGGAAGTGGTCGGTGTCTGTGCCGTAGGCTCCTCATCCGTCTGCAATTCCCGGTTTTTTTTGGGGTTGTTTTGTTGATTTTGCCCTTTCTCGTGTGCCATAGCCCCGACCCCCTCCTTGCACCGTGTTTAATATTTCGTGGAATCGTTGTTCCCAAGTGAATGGATAACACAATAAAAAAGGCTCACTTTGCATTTTGCCAATTTCCTCTGCCTGCCTGTGCTGAGAATTCCGTGTGGGAATTCTGGATCCTCCCTGGGGAATCCCCTGTCCCCTTTTCCACCCTTGGGACTCCTCTTTCCCACCCCCTGGAGCTCCCGTTGGGATTGGGAATGATGATTCCCAGGAATTGCAACTTCTCAAGGGTCTCAGCTCAGAAATCCCAAATCCTTGGGAATCCTCCAACTTTCAGGGATTCCCCTTTCCCATTCCCTGGATGCTCGGGTGGGATCGGGACCATTGATTCCCAGGAATTGAAGCCCTTCAAGCATCTTAGCTCCTCAGAAATCCCAAATCCTTGGGAATCCCTCCACTTTTTGAGATTCCCCTTTCCCACCCCCTGGATGCTCAGGTGGGATTAGGAATGCCAATTCCCAGGAATTGCAACTTCTCAAGGGTCTCAGCTCCTCGGAAATCCCAAATCCTTGGGAATCCCCCAACTCTCAGGGATTCCTCTTTCTCACCCCTGGATGTTCAAATGGGATTGGGAATGCCAATTCCCAGGAATTGAAGCCCCTCAAGGATCTCAGCTCTTCAGAAATCCACGTTGGGAATCCCTCCTCTCCCCTGGATTCCCCTTTCTCATTCCCTGGAGCTCCCATCGGGATTAGGAATTCCGATTCCCAGGAATTGCAGCCCCTCAAGGATTTCAGCTCCTCGAAAATCCCCCCTTGGGAATCCCACAGCTCTCAGGGATTCCCTTTTCCCACCCCTGTTCTCCCCATCCCTGGTGGCTCCTCCTGGGAGCTTTTGGGGAATCTCCTTTTTCCCGGCAATCTCCGGAGCCATCCCATCCCCATCCCACGGGGAAAACCGAACCCAGCGCTCCATTCCTTCCTTTGTTTTCCCGGGAAAAGCGATCCCGGCCCGGCTGGAAACGCAGCGGGATCCAAGGCCGGGAGCGAATCCTTGGAATGCGCCGCTCCCGCTGCAGCCGCGGGCCGGGAATTGTTGGGATTTTTCAGCGTCTGCTCCCAAAAACGCCGCTGGGAAGGGCGGGATGGACAGAGGGACAAACAGCAGGTCCTGTGTCGCTGTCCCCCAGCCAGAATCCCAGATTCCCCCCAAATTCCCTTCTAAACCCGGAGGTGGCAGCGGGTGGCGGTGCCAGCGCCAAAGCGACACCGGCCGGGTGGCACCGGGCTGGGAGCGGCTAAAAATAACCCTCCCTCCTCCGTCGGGCTATTTTTAGCCTGGCTGCCGCTCTAATTAACTCCCGGCCTCCCTAATTAACTCCTTACCCCCGGAGCCGCGGCCACCGGCACGGCGCGGGTGGCGCAGGGACAGCCGCGGGTCCCCCGGTGCCACCGGAGCGGGGACAGCACCGAGGTCATCCCCCGACCGTGGAGGATACCCCCGTGTCCCCACGCGGGTGACACGGGGACACCCGTGACGCAATGGTGCCACCGCGGTGACATCACGGGCGGACTTCCCGCTCCGGGCGTCACCGGCGGGGGAGGCGGCTCCGTGCCTCAGTTTCCCCCGATTTGCAGCGGTTTGGGGTATCGGGGTGGGCTGAGCTGCCCCCCGGGGGGTTTGGGGTGGGCGGTGTCCCCTCGGTTTCGTGTCCCCGATGTCGCTGCCAGGGTGGAGCCGGAGCCCGGGGCCAGGAGCCGCCGGAGCCACCGGAGCCGCCCAGGCAGACTCATAAATCAGCGGCTCCGGCGCGGCTCCGGCCCTGCCCTGTCTGGCTGCGGCCGCCCCAGAGCCAGGAAGGGGCTCGGTGCCCCCACCCGACCCGAACCCCCCCGTGTCACCCCCCGTGCCACCCCCCACCCCCCTGGCGGTGACGGTGCCACCCCCGCGGGCACACTCGAGGTGACATCTGCGCCCCCCGTGTCACCGCCACCCCCCAAAACCCAAAACCCGCCGTGTTACCTTTTAGGGGGGTGCCCACCACCCATCCTGCACCCCAGGGCTGCCTGCGACCTCCTAATTAATTTTTAATCAGCTAATTATCGCCCAGGGTTTAATTACCCCGCGTGTCGATGCGGGTGGTCCCGGTGGCTGGGTGGGCTCCGGGGGGGTCCTGAGGATTTTGGGGGGGGCTCTGAGCCCTCCCAGCCCCGTGACACGGCCTGACACACCGGTCACACGAGTGGCACGGCCGCGGTGACAGCGGCGACAGGAATGGCCGCGTGACCCCGCGGTGACAGCGGCGACAGGCTGCTGCCTCATCAGTGAAACGAGTTGGGGCGGCCTCAGCCGCCCTCGGGCCCTTTCCCTTTGGGATTTTCCCAGCGAACAGCGCGACCCCACCCCAAGCTGAGACCCCACAGCTGGGGGACCTGAAGGGATCACAGTTTGGGGTGTTGTCACCGCTTTTGTCCCCACCAGGACACGGCGAGGCGGCGCCGCCGGTGCTGTCACACCGTGCCTCAGTTTCCCCCACAATCAAACCCCAAAGGAGGGCACAGGGCACGTCCCCAAGGCACGCGACACTCCGGTACGGCCACCGTGTCCCCAGCCGGGGCTGGCCGGTCGCTGTGTCCCTGCCCCGGCGGACGCCGTGTCCCGGGATCAGGATCCGCCTGGCTCCGGGCCGGGGCTGGCACCGCTCCCGGCCCGCCGGGGCCACCCCGGGTGACACCGAGCGTGTGACGGGGACACCGCGAGCTCAGGTGAGCCCCGCATGCACCGGGGCGGGGCCCGGGGAGCCCCCATTGCCCACAAAGGGGGAACCCCACCTCTGACCCCACCGCCCTCACTTTCCCCGCAGCCCTCGGGGTTCTCCTTGTCCTCACCTCCGGAGGACGGAGGGAATTCCCCACCCGGGATGGGGGCTCCCGGGGCTCCCCCCACCCCCGCTGCAGCCCCCGGCCCGGTTCCCACGGCGGCCGCGGTTTCTCTGCGCGGGTGGGGGAAGCGCCAGCCCCGAGCCTGGGGGGCCGTGCCTCAGTTTCCCACAGAGCCCGTGGGTGTTTTTCTTGGAAAAACCCATTTTCAGAGAAGGGTGGGGTGGGAATTTCTCCTCCAGCAGCAGCAGCGAGGCCACACACGGGTGGGAACCCCCCCGGCCCTATTAAAGGCCCCCCAGGGGAGGTGGAGCCCACCCCAAAACCCACCCAGGAAGCGCCGATCCCGCTCCCGCTCCCTTGGGAACGGCTCCAGCAGAGCACAGGGAAGAGCAAACACCACTAACGTCAGACATTTTATTGCAAATAAATTTAGTTCCTCGCTCAATAGAAGAATAAACTCTGGAAAAGATTCAGCTCAGGGTGTCCAAGTGCAAAAGCAGCACCCAGAGGGTGCAAGTCCATCCGTGCAAATGTCCGTAATTCCTTGGAAAAAGCAGTTTTTGCACCAAAAAAAAAAATTAATACTCCAACGCTCTGCAGTCCTCGCCTCCATCGGGTCCCAGCTGCCAAAAATCGCGACAGTTTCCAGCTCCGGGGTCACCCCCGCGCTCCGCAGCGCCCGCCCGGGGCTCCCCAGCTCCTGCACGACTCCTCGGCCAGCGGCTCCGGCCAGTGTCCATCGGGCTCCGGGCTCCGGCCAGTGTCCATCGGGCTCCGGCCAGTGTCCATCGGGCTCCGGGCTCCGGCCAGTGTCCATCGGGCTCCGGGCTCCGGCCAGTGTCCATCGGGCTCCGGCCAGCGTCCCCCGCCGGGCTCGGCACGGCTCCCTCCATTCCCACCGCAGCCGCCGCGCTCCCCCTTCCTCTTCTCCGGTTCAAAAGAAAAATAAAATCGGTGGGTTTTGGGGCGTTGTGGGTTGGAACTGGCTGTTTCTCCTTTCTTTTTTTGTTTTTTTCCTGCTGTTTAGGTTTTTTTTTTTTTAAAAGGGTTTTAATCCTTTCAAGTCCAGGCCGGGAAGGGCTCAGCGCTCCTGCAGACACACGAATGGCACCCACTGGTTCCTGTCGCGACTCTCGGCGCAGTAATTCGCCACCTCCGCCAAGCCCTGGCTCTTCCAGGCGTCCGTGTGCGGGTTCTGGGGGATCAGGAGGACGAGATTAGTGCCACCAGCGCCCCGACACGTGTCCCCGCGCCGCCCCGTCACCCTCCCCGGCCGTGTCACGGGGCCGGCGGCGCGTCACCCCCGTGCTCACCGTGACAAGCAGGCAGTGCAGGTCGCGGGGCTCGGAGTCCGCCTGGGGCTCGCCCAGGATGGCGGCCAGGCGCTGCATGCCCGACACGCGCAGGATGTGGATGTCGTTGTCGCAGCAGAACGCCTGGATGAGCGTGAAGTGGATCTGCAGGGCGATGTCACCCTCGTCCTCCTCGTCCGTGGCCAGCACGCACAGCACCACGCTGTCCGGGTCCCTGCGGGGGCCAGGCGGGTTAGGGGAGACCGGGACAGCTCGGGATGCTGCAACCCCCTCCCGCGGAGCTGTCACTCCTCTGTGTCACCCCCCTGTCGCGATATAAATGTACGACAAACCCCCCAAATTCTGTCTGGTCACCATCACCCCATAAAACGTTCCAGCCCTGCGCTAAGCGGGCCGGGATGAACCCCGCCACGCAAGCCAGACCCCCCCTATGACAGAGCCCCCGACAGAACCATATCGCGATACTCACACATTCATCAGCTTGGCCGACTCGTAGACCCCCACGGTGAGGCGGTCCTGCCGCTGCGCCGCCACCAGCACCCGCTCCACCGCCTCGCTCACCGCCTGCATTCTGTCGGGAGGAACGGCACAACCGGTGAGCGGCGACGGCGACAAACACAGATCCCCCCGCCGAGCGCCCCGAGCCGCCCGCCACTTACTTGCTGCTATCGCAAGGCACCAGCTCCTCCAGGGTCATGGTGCAATTGTAATCCGCAGGAGAAGAAGGCAAACTCCAAGAGCAATAATCCCGAGCGCGGCTACCGCGGGGATATCGCCGAGATATCGCGGCGCTATCGCGATCGCCGGTCCCGCTCCGCTCCCGCCGCCGCTCCAGCGCGATCGTTCTGAGCCCCAACCGCCCCTTGCGCCTTCTTTTATATCCTTCCTTGAGGGGCGTGGCCTCGCGCGGCGCCCCCGCCTCGTCCATTGGCTGGCGCTGCGCGGAGCCGCCCACGGACGCGGCGCTGATTGGGCGCCGCCGGCAGGACCCACGTGGGGGTGAAACGCGGGGGGGGGAATCGCGGGGGAAACCCCCGCCCTGAAACTGCGCCCCCCCCGCGGGCACGGGCGTGGGACCGGCGGGGAACCGGGGGGGGAACCGGGGGGAACCGGGCTGGGGTCGGTCCGGGGGACCGGGAGCCGCTCCGGGGGTCGCTCCGTGCACTGGGGACTGATCTGTGGGACCAGGAGCCGCTCCCAGGGTCGCTCCGTGCGCCGGGGGCTGCACAGGGGGGTCGCTCCGTGCACCGGGGGTCGCTCCGGGGGCAGTCGGTGCACCGGGGGTTGATCTGTGGGACCGAGGGCTGCACAGGGGGGTCGCTCCGTGCACCGAGGATTGCGCCGGGGGTCGCTCCGAGTTTCGCTCGGTGCACCGGGGATTAATCTGTGGGACCGAGGGCTGCACAGGGGGGTCGTTTCTTGCACCAGGACCTGCTCCGGGGGTGGCTCCGTGCACCGGGGGTCGCTCCGAGGGTCAGCCGGTGCACCGGGAGTGGGTCGGCGGGACAGGGGGCTGCACAGGGGGGTCGCCCCGTGCACCGGGGGTCGCTCCAGGGGTCGTTTCTTGCACCGGGAGTTGCACCGGGGGTCGGTCGATGCACCGGAGGGTGATCTGAGAGACTGGGGGCTGCACCGAGGGCCGCTCCGTGCACCGGGGGCTGCACCGGGGGTCGCTTCGTGCACGGGGAGTTGCTCCGGGGGTCGCTCGGTGGGACCGGGGGCTGCACAGGGGAGTCGTTTCATGCACCGGCGGTCTCTCCAGGGGTCGATCGGTGCACGGGTCGGCCCCTGACACCGGGGGCTTTTGCAGGGGCCGGTTCGTGCACAGGGGTCTGCACGGCGGGGGTCGGTCCGTGGGCCGTGGAACGGTCCGTGCACCGGCGGCCGAACCGGGGTTCTGTCGGTGGAGCGGGGGCTGCACCGGGGGGCGGCAGTTCACGCACCGGGCCGCGGGGGCGGTCGGTCCGTGCACCGGGACTCGCAGGCGGGGACGGGAGGGGTCGGCGCGCTCTGAGCCGGGGGAAACGGGGACACGCGGGGAGCTCCGGGCTGCGCGGGCGGCGGCCGCCACCTGCCGGGGACACACCGGGCCCGCCGGGGACACACCGGGCACACACCGGGCCCGCCGAGGCCACAGAGCTCCCGCTGTCCCGGGGCTTGGGCACACCGGGGTCACCTCACCCTGGCCCCGGGTCCCGCAGCTGCAGGGCCGGACAGGTCCGTGAACTCCTGGGGGTCGCGGGAGGCGCCCACGCCGTGCCTCAGTTTCCCTCGGTCGCGTCCTGAGCTGTGTTCCCCACGCTGCCCCCGCCCACGGCGGTGCTGGCGGTCCGTGCGTGTCCCCGCTGTCCCCTGTCCCCTCCCGGTGTCCCCTCGGTGCCCCCCGTGTCCCATCGCAGCCATGGCCGTGCTCCCGCTCCGACTCCTCCGAGCTGACAGGCGGCGCTGTCTGCGCCCTCTCTATGGCCGCCGCCGCAAAGGCTTCTGGGAAGTGTAGTCCTGCAGCGCCCCGACTTCCCCGCCATTAAACGGAGACTACATTACCCAGAAGGCTTTGTGACCACGAGTGGGCGGGGTCTCGGGTTGTGGGCAGGGCGCGGTGCCGCCAAACCGGGACCGGGACCGGGACCGGGACCGGGAATGGGAATGGGAATGGGAATGGGAATGGGAATGGGAATGGGAATGGGAATGGGAATGGGACCGGGACCGGGAGTTGGGCCGGAATGGGGCCGAGGGCTGGGGGTCACCAAACCGGCACCGAACTGGGCTGGGGACAACAGAACCGGGACCGGACCGAGTGGGGGGAGCCGAAACTGAGAGGGGTCACCGGACCGAGTATAGAAGCCGCCAAACCGGGACCGGACTGGGCTGGGGACGGCCGGACCGGGACTGCGGGGGTTGCGCTAGACCGAACCGGCGGTCGGGTCGGGGTTCCCCACGCTCCGGTCCTGCCGGTGCCCGGCGGTGCCCCCCCGTCCCGGGGCGCGGTGTCTCTGGGGATCCTGTGGGTTTTGGGGACCCCTCGGGACCGGAGGGACATAGAGGGACCGGACAGGGATGGAACGGGACCGGAGAGCCCCGCTGGGGATGCTGGAGAGCCCAGAAGGGCTGTGGGACAACGGAGGGGCAGCGCCCCTGTGTCCCCCTGTCTGTCCCCCTGTCCGTCTCCCTATCTGTGTTCCTATCGGTCCCCTGCCTGTCCCCAAGGCTGTCCCCTTGTCTGTATTCCCTGTCTGCCCATCTGTCTGTATTTCCTCTCTGTCCCCTGTCTGTCCGCCTGTCTGTCCCCTCGGCTGTCTCCTGTATGTTCCCCCTTCTGTCCCTCTGTCTATCCTCCTTTCTCTCCCCTGTTTGTCCTCTGTCTGTCCCCTGTCCGTCCCCCGTCTGTCCTCCTGTCTGTCCCCTGTCCATCCCCCTGTCTGTCCGTCTTTCTGTCCCCTGTCCATCCCCTATCTGTCCCCCAGGTGTCCCCCTGTCTGTCGCCTGTCTGTCCTCACGGTCCCGTCCGTGCCCCCTCGGCTGAGCGGTGTCCGGAGCCGCTCCCGGTGTTTGTTTGCTCACGGAATTGGCAGCGGCTGCGGCCCGAGGGGGTCACCGGGGGGTCCCCGCCTGGGCCCGGCTCTGACGTCCGTCCCTGACCGCTGCCTGGTGGCCGCTGTGTCCCCAGGGCCGCTGTGTCCCCCCCGCAGCCCGGTGACAGTGACGGTGCCGGGCTTTGGGGGGACACAGGCGCCCCGTGTGCGTCACTGGGTGTTTGGGGGTGTCCAGGGGCGGGTATAAAGCCGAGCTGGCACATCCCGGAGCATCCAGGGGATGCGGAACATGGAGAACGCTCTGCTGTGCCTGCTCTGCCTGCTGGGCTCCGGCCTCATCCTGCTCGGCACCCCCGAACCGGTACCGGAGCTCCGGCCCGCGCTGAGCCCGCCCGGGCACGGCCGGGAGGAGCCGGAGCTGGTGAGGGGCTGGGGGAGCGGGGCGGGGGGTCCCCAGCACCCCCCGGGAGGGTTTGGGGCATTTCGGGGGGTTCCTGTTATCCCGTGAGGGTTTGGGGCATTTCGGGGGGTTCCTGTTCCCCCCGTGAGGGTTTAGGGCGTTTCGGGGGGTTCCTGTTCCCCCAGCCCGGTTTGGGGGAGCCGTGGGGAATTGAGGAGGGGGCGGCCGAGACCCCCGTGCCCGTTTTGTGCCTCGGGAGGCTCCTGGCACCGGGGACATCCCGGACCACGCGGGGATCGCTGCTTTGGGGAATTTGGGTTGTTTTTTCCTTTCCCAGCCCATCCTGAGCTCAGTTGCGGGGAGCGGGGTGGGGACCGGAGGGGGGGATGTGGGGCCGCACCCCAAGGACAAACCCCGAACCCCCCAATCCTGCGCCAGCCGCGATTCCCGGCCGGGATGAGCCAAGCACGGGGTGGGGATGGGACAGGAGCCGGGGGGGCTCGGGGTGACCCTGGGTGTCTCGGGAATTGGGGGTGACACAGATCCGGAGCCCCTGGGTGTCCCGGGAATTGGGGGTGACGCGGATCCAGAGCCCCTGAGTGTCCCGGGAGTTGGGGGTGCCCCTCTGGAGCCCCTGATATCCCGGGATTTCGGGGTGCCCTCTGGAGCTCCTGGGTTTCCCGGTATTTCGGGGTGCCCCTCTGGATCCCCTGATATCCCGGGATTTCGGGGTGCCCCTCTGCTGTCCGCGGCAGGTGGAGGCGCTCCAGGAGGTGCTGGCCGAGCTGGGGACGCGGGAGCCGCCGGCGCTGGAGAAGAGGCTGAGCTGGGTGCCCTGGGTACGGCGGGGCTGGGGGTGGCTCTGGGGGACCCCAAACCCCCCCTTTGGCGGGGGTCCGGCCCCGGGGCTGACGGTGCCGCCCCGCAGTGCGAGCCCCGGGAGCCGTGCGCGGTGCGGCGCGGGGCGCGCATCGGGAAACTCTGCAGCTGCCCCCGCGGCACCTCCTGCAACCTATTCATCCTCAAGTGCTCCTGAGGGAGCGGGGACACCGAGGGACACCAGGGGACACCAGCTGCCACCCAGGAGGGGCACAGAGGGAAAGCCGTGGGTCCCAGCCCCGTCCCCGCACCGGGATGGACCCGCACGGCACCGCCCGACCCCCGGCCCGTGGGGCTGGCGGTGTCCAGGGACACATTAAACCATTGGATCCACGCCTGCCGCCTGCTTTTTTGGGGGATTTTGAGGTTCCCAGCTCCCTTTGCCTCCTGAGGGGGGTGGGGGTCCCATCCTGCTCCCCTCTCGTATCGGGAATTTGAGGTTGGGGCGGGAATGGGGGACAGGGAGTGGGAATCTCATCCCGCTGCGGGAGAGGGGGAGCGGGAATGGGAGCGCTGCGGGGACGGGCAGGGAGCTGAGCCCTGGATCTCAGTCCTGGATTCCCGAGCTGATGGAGGGGGATGGATGGGGGATCCGCGGGATGTGGGAGGCTCATACAGCCCAGCCCGGCCGCATCCCGAATCCCGCATCCAGATTCCAAATCCGCATCCAGAGTCTCGGATCCCCACCCAAAATCCAGCATCCCCATCTAGAATCTTCGCTCCTCATCCAGAATTCCGCATCTCCATCCACGATCCCAAATCCCTGTCCACGATCCCGAATCTCCATTCACGACCCCGCACTGCCCGCGCGGGCCCCACCCGCTGCCCCACCCCGTGTGTTGCCCCTTTAAGACCCTTCTCTCCCACCTCCGCTCCGCCCACCCGCCTCCCCTCTGGCGCCTTCCATTGGTTGGCGGTGACATCAGTGGGTGTGGCCTGGGCGGTGGTGACGCAG
>JAWWMQ010000128.1:1697361-1718961 GCA_035047885.1 Chlorospingus flavigularis | reverse complement strand
GGTAGCCCCGGCCCCGCCGCCGCCTCCCGCCAGCAGCGGCGCGCCCAGCCCGGTGTCCGGCTCAGCTCCTGCAGGCTCTACCCGTGCCAGGCCGGTCAGTCCGTGCCCGCCGTGCCGCCGTGGGCACCGCGGGCGTGGCGAAGCTCACCTGGAGCGCCCGGTGCCAGGCCGGGGCGGGCGGCGGCCACGCCGGGGGCTGCCGGTGGCGGCAGAAGGCGGCGCGCTCCAGGGAGCTCACGGCGTGCTGCAGGCGCTCGAAGAGATCCGGGCTGCACGCTGGGGACAGCGACAGCGACACGGCCGCCGTCAGGGCAGGGACAGCGCGGCGGTGGCACCTCTGGTGGCACGGGGGGCGGCGCTTACCGTCCGGGCTGGCAGCGGCGACAGTGGGGACAGTGGCGGTGGCCTCCCAGCCGTCCTCATCCTTCCTGCGGGGCGAGGAAGGGCACGGTGATGTCCCGGTGTCCCCTCGCTCCCGGTGTCTCCTCAGTCCCGGTGTCCCCTCGGTCCCGGTGTCCCCGCGGGTGGCTCTCCAGGTGCCGGTACCTGGCAGGGTGCTGCTGTGGCCGCTGCTGTCTCGGGGCCGCCCCTGCCAGCAGCGGGATGTCCTCGGTGTCACCGGCCACGTCCTCGTCATCCTCCTCATCCTCCTCCTCCGCTTCCTCCTCCTCCTCCTGGCGCGAGGGCCGGGCCGGGGTTCCCGTGGGGGTGCCCCTGCCCCGTTCACCGCCGGGGACAGGGCGGGTGGCACCTACCGGGCTCTCCTGGCACAGGGATGAGCTGTGGCCACCAGCCCGGCCCGCTGGGCCGCCGGCCCCGTCCCGGTGCCCGGAACGGGAATTCCACCGCGGAGCGCGGAACAGGGAGCCCCGGGACCGGGTGGGGTCAGCCCCGTTTGGGGTCAGCCCCGCGCTGTGCCCAGCACGGACAGTGCCCCTCACCTCCTCCATGCCCGCGGTCCGGGATCGTCCTGCCCGTGGCTCCCAGCACGTCCCAGTTCCACTCTGAGGGTCCCAACACGTCCTGGTTCCACACAGAGGCTCCGGGATGTCCTGGCTCCACACCCAGGCTCCTAGTAAGTCCCAGTTTCCCCGCAGGGTCTCAGCAGGCCCCGCTCTATCCCGGGGTTCCCGTTCTCTCCCAGTCCCCCAAAGTTTCCGTTCTCCCCCGGTTCCCCCCAGGTTCCTGCTGTCTCCCGGTTCCCTGTTCTGTCCCCATTCCCCCCAGGTTCCCGTTCTCTCCCGGTTCCCCTCACATCCCCGTTCTGTCCCAGTTCCATCCCAGTTCCCCCGGTTCTGTCCCAGTCCCCCCCAGCTGCAGTTCTCTCCCGGTTCCCCCCATTCTGTCCCAGTTCCCCCCACGTCCCCGTTCCATTCCGGTTCCCTTCATTCTCTCCCGGTCCCCCCAGGTTCCCCCCGTTCTGTCCCAGTTCTCATTCTGTCCCGGTTCCCCCACATTCCCGTTCTGTCCCGGTCCCCCTGGTTCCTGTTCTGTCCCAGTTCCCGGTCTCTCCCGGTTCTCCCCGTTCTGTCCCGGTTGCCATTCTCTCCCGGTGCCCCCCGGTTCCTCCCACATTCTCCTTCTGTCCGGGTCCCCCTGGTTTCCATTCTGTCCCGGTTCCTCCCGTTCTCTCCCTGTCACCATTCTGTCCCAGTTCCCCCCGTTCCGTCCCGGTTCCCCCCGTTCTCTCCCGGTCCCCTCCCGTCCCGCGGCACCTCCGGTAGCTCGGGCAGCGCCTGCGGCCCCGGCCGTGTTCCTGCCGGGATTTCCTCTTCCTTTAACCGTTCAGCCACCCCGCCTTGGGGGCACCGCGGAGCCTTTTGGGGTGCTCAGCCCCCTCCCAACCCCCCTCAAAAACCTTCCAAAAACCCCAAATCCCTCACCCACCCCGGTGCCAGGCCGGTGCCACCCTCACTCCACAGAGCACCCCCTGCAACGGGACGGGGACCCCAAAACGCTTTTGGGGTCTGCAGGAGAATTTGGGGGTGCTGGGAGAGATTTGGGGTGCTGTGAGAAGTGGGGGGATGCTGGTTTTGGGGTGCTGAGAGGGTATTTGGGGTGCCAGGAGGGAGGGGTGTGGAGCAGGGGGATTTGGGGTGTGGGAGGCGGTTCTAGGGGGGTACACGGGGATTTAGGGTGCGCGTGGATATTTGGGGTGCAGGTGGGTATATGGGGTGCGGACATCGATATTTGAGGTGCAGGCGGATGTTTGGGGGGTGCACGTGGACATTTGGGGTGCGGGAGGCAGTGTTGAGGGTGCACATGGATATTTAGGGAAAAAACGAGCATTTGGGGTGCAGAGGGCGGTGCACGGGGATATTTGGGGTGCAGGAAGCCGTTCGGGGGGGGTTCACATGATGTTTGGGGTGGAGCAGGGGGATTTGGAGTGCGGGATGTGGTTCTGGGGGTACACGGGGATTTGGGGCGCACGTGGATGTTTGGGGTGCAGGTGGATGTTTGAGGGGTGCACATGGATATTTGGGGTGCGGAAGGCAGTTTTGGGGGTGCACATGGATATTTAGGGTAAAACACGAGTACTTGGGGTGCAAAGGGCGGTACACGGGGATATTTAGGGTGCAGGAAGCCGTTTGGGGGAGTTCACACGATGTTTGGGGTGCGGCAAAGACGCAGGGCGGTTTAGAGGGGCGTTGGTGGGGCGGAGGGGCGGCGTTCCGGGGCTTTGCCGGAGGTCCAAGGGCACTACAACTCCCAGCAGCCTCCGCGCTGCACCACTTCCGGCGGAACGGGGTCGGTCTAGAGCGGTGAGCGCGGGGGCTCTGGGGGGGGTTCAGGGGGATTTTGGGGGGCTCAGGGGGCGAACACGAACGGGAGAGAGGTGGGGAAGGGGGTGCGTGAGGGGACGGGGCCGTGAGGAGGCGTTCGGGGCCTGGGGGTACCCCCCATGGTGGCGGCGGGGCACCCAAGTGGACTACAACTCCCATCAGCCCTCCCGCGGCGCCATTTCCGGCGGAGCCCGAGCGGCGGTGAGCGGTGAGCGGTGAGCGCGGGGGGCTCGGGGGACTTTTTTGGGGTTCAGGGGTGTTTTGGGGAGTTTTGGGGCTTCGAGGGCGAACAGAAGCGGGGGGGGGATGGGGAAGGGAGGGAGGGAGGAGATGGGGGCGTGGGACGGGGGAAATGGGGCAGGGGAGGGGCGTGGGAAGGTGGGGGGCGTGGGAAAGGGGGTCCGAGAGTGGGGCTGAGTGGGGAGGGGGCTGCAAGGGGGAGGGAAGTGAGTGGGGGACCCCCCAAACTCCTCCGAGCCCCTGCCCCTCGTACCCCCCACTCCTTGGAGCCTCTCCCTACGCAGAGATCACCCCCGAGCCCCCCGGGTTTGGGGTCACAGCCACACCGGGACACCCCTGATTTTGGGGTCACAGCCATACCGGAATTTCCCCACTTTAGGGGTCCCAGACACAGAGAACCCCCAGGTTTGGGGTCCCAGCCCCACAACACCCCCAAAACCGCTGATTTTGGGGTGCCAGCCCCAGCACGCCCCCCAGTTTCGGGATGGACACGTCGGAGCCGGGCAGCGCCGCCGAGGATGAGGAGGAGAAGGTTCCAGAAGTTCGGCCCCGCACCCGCTCCAACCCCGAGGGCGCCGAGGACCGAGCCCCGAGCGGGCCGGGCAGCGTGGGCAGCCGGGGAGAGGCCCCGGGGAACCGGGGAGAGGCTCCGGGGAACCGCAGCGAGGGCGAGGGGGAGGCGGCCAGCGCCGGGCACAGCCCCCCCGGGCAGCCTGGCACAGCTTGGCACGGCCCGGGCAGCCACGGGCAGCACGGCGAGGTGACCGTCAGAACACCGCGGGTCAACTGCCCCGAGAAGGTGGTGAGTGACTGGGAGGGACTGGGATGAACTGGGAGGAACTGGGGGGGATTGGGAGGGACTGGGAAGGGTTGGGAGGGGGAACTGGGGGTGACTGGGATGGACGGGGGGGATGGAGGGGATTGGGGGGAAATGGGAGGGACTGGGGGGGAATTGGTGGGGGGGAATTGGGGTGGACTGGGAGGGGATTGCGAGGGACTGGGATGGACTGGGGACACCCTGAGGGTCCCTGGGGACACTCGGGGGTCTCAGCCGTGCCGCCCCCCCCAGATCATCTGCCTGGACCTGGCCGAGGAGATGGCAGTGCCCAAACTGGAGTCCTTCAATGGGTCAGTGCCAGGGGCTGCCAGGTGGTGTTTTTGGGGTGCTGGGTCGGTTCCTGGGGTTTGTGGTGTGTTTGGGGTGCCAGGTGAGGGTTTGTGGTATTTCTGGGATTTGTGTGGTTTTTGGGGTGCCGGGCAGGGTTTGGTGGTGTCTCTGGGATTTGTGGTGTGTGGGGTTTGTGTGTTTTGGGGTTTTTGTGGTTTCTGGGGTGCCCTGAGCCCGTGCCCTGCAGGTGCCGCAGCAACGCCCTGACGGTGGCCCAGAAGATGATCGAGATGTTCGTCAGGACCAAACACAAAATCGACAAAAGCCACGAGTTCGCCCTGGTGGTGGTGAACAACGATGCCACCTGGGTGGGTGACACGGGCACAGCCACAGGGGGGACGGGGGGGCTGGGATGCCAGGGGGCACCGGGTAGGGACAAGGACAGGGATGGGCACGGGGTGGGACAGGGATGGGGACAGGGAGAGGGGGCCTGGGGTGCCAGGAGGGGATGGGCACAGGGTGGGGACAGGAACAGGGATGGGCACAGGGGACTGGCAGAGGGGGCGGGGATGGGCACAGGGCAAAGGGACAGGGAGGGACACATGGGCGGGCACAGAGGTGGGGACAGGGGTGAGCACAGAGCTGGGCACAGGGGACAGGGTGGAGACAGGGCCAGTGCCAGCCCGGTGCCCCCGCAGCTCTCGGGGTTCACGTCAGACCCACGTGAGGTTTGCAGCTGCCTCTACGACCTGGACACCGTCGTGTGCCAGTCCTTCAGTATCCTGCCGTGCCACTGGGGTGTCATGGGTGCCACCTGGGTGGCATCAGGGGGTCCTGGGTGTCCTGGGTGCCAGGGGGGGTCCCTCCTTTGCCACCGGGGTCACGGGGTGCCACTGGGGTCCCTTGGGTGGCATTGGGGTGTCTTGGGTGCCAGGGTGGCCCTGGGGGTGGCCCTGGGGGTGTCACAGGTGCCAGGACCAACCTTGACTCCAAGCTCAGATCTGGATGGGCTCTTCAACCTCATGTGAGCACTGGGGGGTTCCAGAATGTTCTGGGGGTGCTGGGGGGGCGTTGGAGGGTGCTGGGGGGGTGGCACCTGAGCCCTCTCCCATGTCCCTGTGGCTGCCACCCTGACCTGGGGGTGCCATCTGTCTCTGTCCCCTGTCCCTGTGGCTGCCACCCTGTCCTGTCCCCATGGGTGCCACCCTGACTCTGTGGGTGCCACCCCATCCCTGTCTCTGTCCCCGTGGGTGCCACCCTGTCCTGTCCCCATCCCAGCCAGCAGAAGGTGGAGCTGCCGGTGACCGACAACGTCCAGACCATCCCCCCGCCCTTCGTGGTCAGAACCATCCTGGTGTTCGGGCGCCCGCGCTGCCAGCCCCACTTCTGTGGGGGCGAGCACGTCAAGGTTTGGGACACCCCCAAAATCCCCCCTGTGACGCCCCAAAATCCCCCCTGTGACACCCCAAATCCCCCACTTCTGTGAGGGCGAGCACGTCAAGGTCTGGGACATCCCAAATCCCCCTGTGCCACCCCCAAAATCCCCATGATTCCACCCAAAATTCCCCCATTTCCACTCTCAAAATCCCCCCATGCCACCCCCAAAATCCCCTCATTTCCACTCCAGATCTCCCCATGCCAGCCCCAAAATCCCCCTGTGCCAGCCGCAAAATTCACCATTTCCACCCCAAATCTCCCCCCAAACCCCACAAATCTCCCCCCAAAGCCCCCAAATTCCCCCTATTCCCCCCAGAAGCTGCTGCAGTGCCCCTATTTCTTCTTCGACGTCGTTTACATCCACAATGGGGGGGATGAAAAGGAAGACGAGAGCAGCTGGAAGGTAAAAGGGGACAAATTCCCCCAAATTTCCCCGAATTCCTCTCTTTCCCCCAAATCCTCCCTTTCCCCCTCCCCAAATTCCCCCATTTTTTCCCACATTTGTCCCCGTTTTTCTGTTTTTATTTTCTTTATCCCACAAATTTTCCCCCCCAAATTCCTCCATTTTTTTGTGGGAATGGGGGGGTTTGGAGGAGAAATGGGAGGGATTTTGGGGGGAAATTGGGGAAAAAGTGGGGGGGATTTTGGGGGGGGGAGATTGGGGTAACAAAAGGGGGAAATGGGGTGGAAATGGAGTAATTTAGGGGAAATGGGGTGGGAATGGGGGGATTTAGAGGAAAATGGGGTGGGAATGGGGGGGATTTAGGGGGCAATGGGAGGATTAGAGGAAAATGGGGTGGGAATGGGGGGACTAGGGGAAAATGGGGTGGGAATGGGATGGGTTTGTGGAGGATTTAGGAGGCCAAAGGACACTGGGGGATCACCAACAATGGGGTGACAAAACCACAGAATTTTGAGGGGAATTTTTGAGCAAATCTAGAGGACAAAAAGAGGAAATTTCTCAGGATTTGAGATCAGGACAAGCCAAATTTAACTCCTTTATGTCCCCGTGTGTCCCCTCCCCAGGACATGTTCAGCTTTTTCGGCAGCCTGGACACCAAAGGCACCAACTACAAGTACGAGGTGGCCCTGGCGGGGCCGGCACTGGAGCTGCACAACTGCATGGCCAAGCTGCTGGCGCATCCCCTGCAGCGGCCGTGCCAGAGCCACGCGCACTACGGGCTGCTGGACGGGGGGGACAGCCCCGAGGGGGAGGCTGCCAGCTGAGAGAGGGGACAGGCCACCCCTCAGGGGACAGGCCACCCTCTGAGGGGACAGCCCGGAGAGAGGGGACAGCCCCGCCACTCTCTGAGGGGACCGGCCCGAGGGCGATGCCACCGCCTGAGGGGACAACCCTGTGAAAAACGCCAATCCCTTGTTTTTAAAATATTAAAAGTTGAATAGGAATGAAATGGTTCTAAAGCCAGCAATGTAATTAGAGGAATGCAGATTTGGACAACTGGGATTTAGGACAATAGGAGAAAATAAAAACAAACGGTTACGGACAGTATGGGTCCCTCTGTCCCAGCTCCGTGGGGACATCCCGGAGTGACCATTCACCTCTGGCCACCACGGGTAGGGAGGGGACAGGGGATGGGGACAGGGACAGTGGACAGGGACAGGGAGAGGGATGTGGGCAGGGGACGGGACAGGGACATGCCAACGCTGCCCTGACCTGCAGCCATTCCACAAATCCTCATTTTTTAACCCATTTCCAATAAACCCCGGCCAAACCTGCCTCAGTCTTGCTGCGGAGGACACGGAGCTCCGTGCTGGGGACAGATGGGAACCTCAGCGTCCCAGCGGTCACCGAGGCCACCCCGGCTTGTCCCCGCGGCTAGGGCAGAGCCCTGTCCCCTGTCCAGCACAAACAAAATCCTATTCTGGGCCCTGACCTGCCACGAACCTCGTCCCACGCGCGACAATTACGGTGTTGCCAGCAGTGCCACTGCCACATCCCGGCACGGCCACGGCCGGAGCGGGTCCTCCCGTCCCTGTCTGTCCCCTCCTGCCTCCTCTGTGCCCTCCTGTCCCCTCTGTCCCCCTCTGGTCCCCGCCTGTCTCCTCTGTCCCCGCTGTTCCCCGACATGGACCCCGCGGTGCCCCGGGCCACGCTGAAGGTGCTGGCGCTGTGCGCGGCGCTGCTGCTGCTGGTGGCAGCGGTGACAGTGGCGGTGGCGCTGCTGCTGTGGCGCTCCGAGGCGCTGGGGAAGCTGCGGGGCTGCCGGGAGCGGGCGGCCAACGAGAGCCGGGAGCTCGGGACGCGCCTGGTCGACCTGGAGCGGCACCGGGAGCGGCTGCGGAGCGACGGGGACGCGCTGCGCCGGGAGCTGGCGCGGGCACGGGGCGACAGCAGCAGGGACAATGCCAGCCTCGTTTCTTGCCGCCAGCGAGCGGTAGGTGGCCGGAGGGATGGGGACAAGGAGGGGTTTGGTCACTTTAGGGTGGAAAATGTGATGGGGACAACACCCCCTGTCCCTTCAGCAGCGTCCGCTGTCTCCACAGGTGGCCGGAGGGATGGGGACAAGGAGGGGTTTGGTCGCTTTGGAGTGGCAAAGAGGATGGGGACTGCACCCCATGTCCCCTCAGCAATGTCCCCTGTCCCCTAAGGTGGCAAGGAGATGGGGACAAGGAGGGGTTTGGTCACTTTGGGATGGAAAGTGGGTTGGGGACAACATCCCCCGTCCCCTCAGCAGTGTCCCCCGTCCCTCCCTCCCTGTCCAGCGGCCAAGCCCGGGGGCTGCTCCATCCCTGGGAGAATTCCCAGTTCCAGCCAGGAGGGTGAGCTGGGACACAGGCACAGCCACCTGGGGGGCACAGCCGCAACCTCCCTGCAGGGGACACCCCAAAAAGAGAGCACCCCGAAAAGATGCTCCCGACTCCATCCTGGGGGGACACAGCCGCCACCTCCCTGCAGGGACACCCCAAACCCGAGCCCTGGCGGCTCCCGGCCCGTCCCGCCCGTGCCGCTCCCGGTGGGGCCGCTGTTCCCGGCTCCATCCCGGTAATTACCGGGTCCCGAGGCAGCGGCGGGGCCGCAGCTCCCGGGTTTGTCCTTCCCGAGTATTTTTAGCTGCGGTCGCAGCCGGGAAAGGGCCCGGAGGAAGAGCCGGGTCCTGCCGCCCCTCTCGGGCTCATCCGGCTGAACAATGGCCCGGAGAGGCTGGAAAATGTCCCTGTTTCCCGGGGCTGGCGCCGGGAGCCGGGCAGGGCTGGGCAGCCTCTTGGAGAGCTCCTGTCCCCCTGTCCCCTCCCTGGCACCACCGGTGACACCCGCGGGCTGACCTCGGCCTGCTGGGACAGGCCACAGCTCCCCCAGGAGGAGTGTCACTTCAGGAAGGAGGAATTGTCCCCAAAGCCACATCCCCAACGCTTTGAGGGACGTGATGGGAGGGGGACAGGCACCCAAGGCCACCAGGAGCAGGGGGACACTTGGGGACGTGGGTGACCTGGGGCTCTCCTGTGCTCGCCACCCTCAGGATGAGCCATCCCTCCAGGGCAGAGGGATTGTCCCCAAATCCATATACCCCACCTTTGGAGGAGGATGAGTGGAGGACCCAAGGCCACCAGGAACGTGAGGACAGGTTGGGGACAGGGGTGGCAGTGAGGCAGAGGAGCAGGAGGGCTCTGGCAGCAGAAGAAGAGTCGACAGTGGCGGAGGGGTGGAGAGGACACTGCTCGCGGCTGTCCCCACGTGTCCCCTGTCCCCAGGCCAGGCTGGAGGCCAATGTCACCGCGCTGGGGGACGAGCTGGTGGCGCTGCGGCACGAGCGGGCGCAGCTGGCCGGTGACAAAGTGGCGCTGCAAGGTGAGCTCTGTCCCCCCGCGGGGAGCCCGGCCCGGGAGGGGCTGCGCTCCGCCCTGGGGTGACACCGGGTGTCGCCGCTGTCCCCAGAGGAGGTGGCGCGGGGCGCGGAGCAGGCGCGGGAGCTGCGGCGGCGGCTGCAGGAGGCGCTGGAGGAGCAGCGGGAGCTGCGGGAGCGCCGGGAGCGCTGCGAGGCGCGACAGAGGGAGCTGCAGGACAGCCTGTAAGGGCCCTGGTCCTTGGTGACACCCCCTGTCCCTCGGGGACACCCCCTGTTCCCCGGGATCATCCCCCTGTCCCTCGGGGACATCCCCCTCTAAGGTCCTTGTCACCCTTCTCAGGGTGGGCCACCCCCGGAGCAGCCACACCCCCACCCTTGTGACACCCTGTCCTGTCCCTCCCTCCTCATGGGGACCTCTCATGTGTTCCCCCAGTCCCCTCCTCCCCTTCCCTGTCCCTGTCCCCTTTTGGAGACGCCCTGTCCTGTCCCTCCTTCCCCTGGGGAGCCCCGTGGCCCCAGCCGGGGTCAGGGCCATTCCCCAATGTGTCCCCGCTGTCCCCACAGCCGGGACTACGCGGCCGAGCTGGAGGCGCTGCGGCGGCGGGGCCGGGACAGAGGCAGCGGGCGCAGGTGTTCCCCGGGCCAGCGGTACTTGGGGGGACCCGGGGAGGGGGGACAGCCCGGACAGGGGGGGGACAGCTCGGGGAGGGGGACAACCCGGGAAAGGGACAACACAGGAAGGTGTCACAACCCACGGACTGGGAAATCCCGCACGGGGGGACATCCTGGGAAGAGGGGACACCCCCGGGAGGAGGGGACACCCCCGGGAGGAGTGGACACCCCCGGGAGGAGGGGCAGCAAGGAGCGGCGGCTTCACCGCCCTTGTCGCCGTGTCCCCAGGGCAGCAGGACCCGTGGGGGACTCACTCCCCGTCCCTCCCCTTGCAGGAAGGGCTGAGGTCCCGCAGCTCCCCCGGCCCCGCAGCGCCCCCGGCCACATCCCCGGTGCCGCGATGTCCCCAGCGCTGCCACCTGCGGGGCTGGTTCGGCCCCGGAGCCGCCAGCGCAGCGCGGGAGCCCTGGGGGTGGGACACGGGTCCTCATCCCATTGATCCCCTGATCCCATTGGGTCCTGATCCCATTGATCCCTGATCCCATCAATCCCTGATCGCATCCCATGTCCTGATCCCATTGATCCCTGATCCCATTGATCCCCTGATCCCACTGATCCCTTATCCCATTGATCCCTGATCCCATTGGGTCCTGATCCCATTGATCCCTGATCCCATTGATCCCTGATCGCATCCCATGTCCTGATCCCATTGATCCCTGATCCCACTGTGATTCCTGGCCCCACTGGGTCCTGATCTCATCCCATATCCTGATCCTGGTCCCGACCCCAACCCCAATCCCGATCCCGATCCCGATCCCGCCATGTCCCAATCCCAATCCCGACCCCTTTGTGCCACCATCCCGTGTCCCATTCCTGCTGTGTCCCCATCGCAGCCAGACAGGGGACAGGGGCGTCCCTTCTCAGCTTTTGGGGGCAGTTTTGGCTCATCCCGGGCACGGATGTCCCTGGAATCCCCTCCGGGATCTCCGGCCACATCCACGGCGCTCCAGAACCCGGGAACAGCTCGAATCTGGGGGATTTGGGGGAGATTGGGCAATAAAAGCTGCGCTGCTCACCAGGACACGTCCCTGCGCCACCAGCTCGCTGTCCCCTGCTCCTCTGACCCCAACTGTCCCCTCCCCAAACCCAAACGTCCCCTAAACTGCAGGGATTTCCTCTATCCCGAACCCCAAAACACCCCGAGGAGGGACTGGGGGACTCAGAGCCACCCCTCTGTCGTGGGGCCACCCCCGGTGTCTGTCCCCTCACGGGGACATCGCCGCCACGGTGGCTCCGCCCAGCCGGGAGTGGCAGAGCCGGGGTTGTCACCGTGTTCCCACCCCGATCCCGCTCCCTGCGGGTCCCTGCGGGTCGGGGCGGCCTTGGAGACATGGAGGGGACTCAGCACAGGGAAAAGGGTGGAGTTTGGGGTGGCACGGCTGAAGCGGGGGACACTGCCCTTTGTCCCTCAGTGCCACCTCAAACCGGGTGTCTGGGGGTGTCGAGGTCCTGGCTACGGCCACTGTCCCCCTGTCCCCATCCCGTGGGGATGTCGCGATCCCCCAGTCCCGCAGGACGCCCGGGGTGTTCCTGGGGGTTCCTGGGGGTTTCGGGGGTTTCCCCGGGGTGTTCCGACGGGTTTCGGGGGGTTCGGGGGGGCCGAACCGTGGGGCCCCCCGGGCGCTGACCCCTCGCCGGTGGCTGTTTCCTGCCCTGGCTGCCCCCCGTTCCTCGGGAACCGGGAAGTGTCTGCGATGGCCCGGCCGCTGTCGCTGCCGGAGCCATTCTCAGCTACCGCCGCTTCCTTTTCCTGAGCTGCAAATAACAGTGAGTCACCCGCGGGGACAGTGCCATCCCCGAGGGGGGACACCGCCATCCCTGACCTCCCCCGAGTGGGCACTGCCATCCCTGAATCCCCCCGAGGGGGCACTGCCATCCCTGAATCCTCCTGAGGGGACACTGCCACCCGCGCCCCCGAGTCGCCGGTGTCATCTTTAGGATGCCCCATCCCGGATCCCATCCCGAGGGCTCCTCGCAGCCTCCCGGGACCCCACAGATCCCCTCCCATTCCCAAATTAACCCCTCCAGTTAACCCCCGCCCTAATTAACCCATCCCCACACCGTGTGAACGCTGTTCCCAGTTCGGGAACTTTGTTCCCAGTTCGGGGATGCCGTTCCCAGTTCGGGGATGTTGTCCCCAGTTCGGGGATGCCGTTCCCAGTTCAGGGATGCCGTTCCCAGTTCGGGAATGCCGTTCCCAGTTCCCCTCCCCATCCCGAACCCTCGCAGGGCAGGGGGGGCGCTCTGGCCCCACCCAAGTTTGGGATTTGGGATCCTCCGCTGGGAGTGGCTCAAGGGGACACCGCGATGTCACCTCTGTCCCCTCCCGGCGGCTCGGGGGGGGATCCCCTGAGGGAACGGGGGGCTCGGGGAGGGGGCGGGACACTGGGATGTCACCTCTGTCTCCTCCCGGCGGGTCGGGGGGCTCGGGGTGGGGGGGGCCCGGATGCGTCGCTGCTCTTTGTACAGGATGCGGCCGCAGGAAAATCCAACTTTCCTGGAAACCCTCTTCAAAGTGCACCCAAGGATGCTGGGAAGCCACGGCAGAGCTGCTCCCAGTCCCTGTCCCTGTCCCTGCCCTACCTTCCCACGGGGGCTTCGTCCCGGCCTCACTCGGTGCCACCCGAGCTGCCCCCGTCCCCCCGTGCCACCCCCGTGCCACCCTCGGGGTCCCGCCCGGCACCCTCGGCGGGATCAGCGCTGCAATTCCCGTGCCAGGGGTGGGAATTTTGGGGCGGGAGGCAATTCCCGACAATTCTAATCAATTCCAGGCAATTCCAAACAATCCCAGGCAAAATCCAGGCAATTCCAGGAGCGCAGGACACCGAAATAGGATGGGAGGAATAGAATCCCGTGATTTTGGGGCGGGAGGAAATTCCAGGGATGCGCCGGGCACTGAAATGCGTTGCAAGGAATGGAATCCCACTTTTTTTCCCCCTCTCCACTCCAGGAGCAACAATCCCAGCAGAAGCTGAGCCCCGATCACCCGGCGGGATCAAATTCCCCAGAATTCCCGTGCCAGGAGTGGGAATTTTGGGGCAGGAGACAATTCCAGGGGAGTGAGATCGAATTCCCTGCAATTCCCATGCCGGCAGTGGGAATCTGGGGACAGGAGACAATTCCAGACAATCCCAGGGGCGCGCCAGGCACTGAAATTGGATGGAGGGAATGAAATCCCCTTTTTTTTCCCCTCCACTCCAGGAACAACAATCCCAGCGCCCTGATCACCCAGCGGGATTGAATTCCCTGCAATTCCCATGCCGGGAGTGGGAATTTTGGGGCAGGAGACAACTGCAGACAATTCCAGGGGTGCGCCAGGCACCGAAATGGGATGGAGGGAATTAAATTCCTCTTTTTTTTCCTTTCCACACTTCAGGAACAACAACCCCAGCAGAAGCTGTGCCCTGATAACCCGGCGGGTCCCCGGGAGCATCCGGCACGGCAGGAAGGAGCCCGGCAGGAGGAAATATTAAATCCTGGGATATAAACACGGCGGCGGGAGCAGCCCCGCCCCGGCGCGGCCCCCTGAAAAGCGCGGTCCCCGCGGGGTGGGGTGGCCAGAGCGGCGGCGAGGATGGAGAAGAGCAGCTTTGCCATGGCCAAGTTCGGGCTGGAGCACAAGGAGGCGATGCCGAAGCGCGACTGCGGTTTTTACCTCAAATACATTTTCCTTTTCACCTCGCTGATCCAATTCCTGATCATCCTGGGGCTCGTGCTCTTCATGGTGTACGGGAACGCCCAGGCGGGCACCGACACCCACCTGAGGCTGCTGGAGGAGCAGGTGCAGAGCCACTACCGCAGGATTGTCGCCCTGGGTGCCACCAACGCCAACCTAAGCCGCACACTCAACGCCACCCTGAAGGACAGGGACAAGGTGCAGGGCATGGCGCTGAAGGTGCAGAGGGAGCTGGAGAAGTGTAACAGCAGCCAGGCCTCCAGCAGCATCCCACAGGTGAGCCCGGGCTCCTGGGAATCCCGCGGGAGGGTGGCACCGCCTGCGGGTGACGCTGCTGTCGCCTCCTCGTCCCTGCGGGTGGTGGCAGCGAGGGGACCCCAGAAAGTGCCAGGGGGTTTTGGTCAAGTGGGTCCCAATCTTGGCGTTCTTTTCCTTCTCCTCCTCTTCCTCCCTGGAGCTCTCTCAGAGCCCCTGAAGTGGTGTCAGGGAATCCTTTTGGGATGATCTGACCCCTCTCCTCCTCCTCTTCCTCCTCTTCCTCCCTGGAGCTCTCCCAGAGACCCCGAAGTGGTGCCCGGGGATCCTTTTGGGATGTTCTCACCCTCCTCCTCTCCTCCTCCTCCTCTTCCTCCCGTTGCCCTGGAGCTCTCCCAGAGCCCACGAGGAGATACCGGGGGGTCCTTTTGGGATTCTCTGACCCCTCTCCTCCTCCTCCTCCTCTTCCTCCCGCGCAGTTGCGGGAGCTCCTGTTCCAGCAGCTGAGGCTGAAAGAGTGCCAGGTGATCACCACCCTCATCAACAACACCTGCACCGGTAAGAGACACCCCCAGCCCCAAAAAACCCCCAACTCTCCCTCCCCACCCTCCTGGGCACCCCCAGCACCCCCACATGACCAGCCCCAGGCAGAGGTGTCACCCCAAGCCATGGGGTGGCACCTGGGGGGACCCAAACCCCCAGATCCCAAATCCCCCAGAGCCAAACCCTGTCCCCCAATTTCCCCCAAGCTGAGAAGCTGCAGCTGCAGCGGCAGCTGGACCAGGCCAGCTCGTCCAAGAGAACCCTGGAGGACGGCAGGCAGCAGAGCCAGGCCGAGCTGACCAAAGTGACCCAGGAGAAGGACAAGTGCCAGCAGGACCTGCAGAGTGCCAGGACGGAGGGCGACCTGAGCAGGATGGAGCTGGATGTGCACAAACATCGCTGCAGCTCCCTGCAGAGTGACGTGAGCGAGAAGATCCTGAGGGTTTTGGATCTGGCCAAGCAATACCAGTGCAAAGAGGCCGAGAAGGAGCTGGGGCAGATCCGGGAGCGCGTGGAGGAGCTGCTGCGGCGGCAGAAGGAGCGTGACTCGCTCTTCGTGTGGAGGAGCAGCTGCGAGCTGAGCGTGCAGCAGTGCCGCCACAACTGCTCCCGTGACACGCAGGAGCTGCAGCAGAGGATCCAGGGCCTGGAGAAGCTCCAGAAGGACGGCGAGGAGGAGAGGAAGAGGCTGCAGGCAGACAAGGAGAAGGTGGGGAAGGAGCTGGAGGAGAAGAGGAAGGCAGCGGCGGCGATGGAGGAGTCGCTGAGGCAGCAGCTCGGGGTCTGCATGGGAACCAAGGTGGGGACATGGGGCATTGGGGCATTGCGGACATGGGGACATGGGGACACGGGGACATGGGAACACGGGGACATGGGACATTTGGGCACTGGGGACATGGGGACTCCCATGGGGACATGGGCACAGGCACCTCTGCTTTGGGATTTTCCTTCCTGACACCAGGATTTTGTTTGTGTGGGAATTTCCTGCTGGGGGCGGTGCCAACCCTGAGCGGTGCCACCCCTGAGCGGTGCCCACTTTCCCCCCCAGATGTCCCACCTGGACCTGCCGGGCTCGCGCGGGCCAGGCAGTGCCGCCCGCTCGAGCTCCTTCCCTGGCATGGGCGCCTACATGGAGCTCCTGAAGAACTCGGCCACCCTGGGCACCATGGGTGAGTCCCGGGGGGACTGGGGGCAGGCTGGGGAGTCACCATGTCCTCTGGGTGCCCACCCCATCCCATGTATCCCATCCCAATCCCATGGATCCCATCCCATGGATCCCACGGATCCCATTCCATCCCATCCCATCCCATGGATCCCATCCCAATCCCATGGATCCCATTCCGATCCCAGCAGGAATGCAGAACCCGGCGGAGCTCCAGCAGATGCTGCAGCTGATGGAGCAGTACACGGCCACCCTGCAGAACGCCAGGTGAGGGGACAGAGGTGACACCGGGCCACCCTCCCTGGGGCACCCAATGCTCCTGGAGCTGCCCCCGACCTGATCCCACTTTTCCCACAGCGGATAACGCTGGAAAATCCCACGGAAAACCAGGAGGGCCGCCCAGGAGGTGCTTCCCGCAGCATGGATGGCAACCCCTGCCCAAGGGCCACCCTCCCTTTGTCCCTTTGTCCCTGTGTCCCCAAGCCCACCCCGCGTGTCCCCTCAGATGTATCCCTGCCTTTCGGCTGGAGCGGGACAACAGCCAGCCCCGAATCTGGGGACAACTTGCTGCTTTGTGTGGATGGAAATCCATGGAAAAATTGGGAATTTTGGGAGCGGGAATTCTGCACAGAGGGGTGGGAAATGCCCAAGGACGAGGGAGAGGGACGTCCTTGTCCTCCAAGGATGAAGGACAGTGGTGTACTTGTTCCCCCGCCCCGAATTTGGAGACAACTTGCCGCTTGTGTGGGTGGAAATCCATGGAAAAATTGGGAATTTTTGGAGCAGGAATTCCATCCCAGCTCTGCAGAGAGGGGTGGGAAATGCACAAGGACGAGGCACAGGGACGTCCTTGTCCCCAGAGGATGCAGCACAGGGATGTCCTTGTCCCCAAAGGACGAGGGACCGTGCTGTCCTTGTCCCCCCGCCCCCCCTGGAGCGGAGCAGGGATTTATTCCCAGGATTTATTCCCGGGATTTACGGCTGCGTTTCCTGTGGAAAATCCTTTTCCTGCCCCACCGCCCCTGCCCGCACGCCAGGCGCCACCGACGCCTCACGGAGTGTCCCTTGTCCCTTTCCCCATCCCAAGTGTCCCCCGAGCCGTGTCCGTGCTGGGAGAAGGGCACTGCCACCTCCTGCCACCCCTCCAAGGTTGGCGATGCCACCCCCCCCCCACCTCCTGCCCAGCCCCAGGGTGGGACCATGGTGACAAAGGTGACAAAGTCTCACTGTCCCTGAAAGTCCAGGGGGGCCTCAGGCACTGCCAGAGGATTTCCTGGAATTCCTCCATGGATAATCTCAGAGCACCAGGTGCTTCCCGAGCTCCCGGCTGGGTGGTGGCACAGGGGGGTGGCACAGGGGTGTCCCCAGGAGATGCCACCGTTTTTGGGGTGGCAGAGCACCAGCAAGACCCCACATCTGCCATGGCTTGGGGGAATTCCGTGGACTGGGAGAGATCCCGGGGGTCCCAAACCCCCCACGTTAAATCCTTGGGGTCGGGGGGCACAGGGATGTGCCCCATGTCACACTGGGGATGGGGACACCCCAGACAGGGACACCGGGGGTGGCTTTTCCCCTCCTGCTCCTTGTTTGTCCCCCTGACCAGGAACCGGGACTTTTTCTGGGGGTTTTTCCCACATTTGGGGCTCAGGACACACTCCCAAACATGGTCACCAGCGACGGGACAACAGCAAAGCCACCAAAGGCACCACGGTTTAATCCCGGTGACACCACACCCCATGGAGTGCCACCGTCACTTCCCGACACAAAAATCCCTAAAAATGATATCCAGGACGTCCTCGGCACCCACGTGCCCGGTGATCCTGCCCAGCTCCCGACGCGCCACCCGCAGCTGCTCGGCCGCCACTGCCAGGTCCCCGCTGTCCCCAAGGTCCCCAAAGCGCTCCAGGGCCGCCGCGCACGCCCCGAGGTGGCGGCTGTGCCTGCTCCGAGTCAGGCTGGGAGAGCCCAGGAGGGGATCCCCGCACCTGGAAAAGGGAGTGGGAACAGGAACGGGATTGGGAATGGGATCAGGAACGGGAATAGGAAAGGGATTGGGAATGGGGATTGGGAACGGGAATGGGGATTGGGAACGGGAAAGGGATCCGAAACGGGAAAGGGATTGAGAAAGGGATTGGAAACGGAAATGGAAAAGGGGATCGGGAATGGGGAAGGAGATGGGAAATGGGAAAGGGATTGGGCATGGAAAAGGGATCAGGAATGTAAAAACAGATCGGAAATGGGAAAGGGGATTGGGCATGGAAATAGGATAAGGAATGGGAAAGGGATTGGGCATGGGAAAGGGATCAGGCATGGAAAGGACATAGGGTATGGACAAGGGGATCAGGCAGGGAAAGGGGATCAGGAATGGAAAAGGGGATTAGCCAGAGAAAGGGGAACCAGCCAGGCAAAGGGGGATCAGCCAGCCCCAAAAACCAGGACGAGGGTTTGGGATCCCCCCGGACTCACAGCTGTGCCAGCTGCTGTGTCAGCAGCTCCAGCAGCGCCTCCAGCCCCTCGCCCGTCTTGCAGGACAGCAGAGTGGCAGGGGGTCCCTGGGCACCAGTGGCACTCGGGGACCCTCTGCAGGACAGCAGGGTGGCAGGGGGTCCCTGTCCCTGGGCACCGGTGGCACTCGGGGACCCCCCGTCCCCCCCCAGCAGGTCAGCCTTGTTGAGCACCAGCACGCAGGGGGTGCCCGGGGGCGGCTCCAGCGCCGCCAGCGCCGCCCCCAGAGCCACCAGCGTGGGTGACACCGAGGTGGCATCCAGCACTGCCAGCACCAGGTCAGCCTGGCACAACCTGGGGACACACACAGGGCGATGTCACCTTCTGGGCTGAGCTGTGGGGACACCCCCAAAACCTCCCAAAAGTCCCCAGAGCTCACCGGTCACGTGCCCGGGCCACCCCCTCGCGCTCCACAGGGTCGGTGGCCTGGCGCAGCCCCGCAGTGTCACTGAGCACCAGCGGGTACCCCCCGATGTCCAGGGCCACCTCCAGCACGTCCCGCGTGGTGCCCGCCGTGGGGGACACGATGGCGGCCGGGCGCCGACCTGGGGACAGTGGGAAAGCTCCTGGGGGATTTGGGAATGATCCCAACCCCTCCGTGCCCGTGGGTGACACGATGGCCTGGGGACAGCAGGAAAGGTGATCCCAACCCCTCCTCATCCAGTCCCCACCCCAGGTGACACGCTGGCCTGGACACAGTGGGAATGGCTCCCTCTGGAGGTCCGGAACGCTCCCTTTTCCCCCGAGCCCCACTCACAGAGCAGGTTGAGCAGGCTGCTCTTGCCCACGTTGGGGGGGCCGGCGATGACGGCCCGGACCCCCTCCCGCAGCAGCTCCCCCCGGCGCCCGTCCCGCAGGTGGCCCCGGAGCTCCTGCAGCAGCGCCCGCACGGTGACACGAACTGCGGGGACACGGTGGGGTCAGCCCGGCTGGGGACACGGCTGGGACACAGCAGGGACACTGCAGGGACACAGCAGGGACAGCCCGGCTGGGGACAGCGGGGCCCGAGCCCTAGACTGGGGAAAAACACCAGGAGAGACCCCAGGTCCTAAGCCCGAAATCTGGGATAAAACACTGGAACAGACCCCGAGTCCTGACCCCTAAATTTGGGATAAAAAAAAAACAGAAGACCCCATGTCCCAGTCATGGGGACAAACAAGGACCTAGAGTGGCTGGATGGGACAAGCCCCCTGGATGTCCCCATACCTAGTGTGCCACCATGGGGACACAGCCATGACATGGGGACAGCAGAGGCTCACCTTGGGTCAGAACGTCTTCCTCCACGTTGTCATCCTCGCTGAAGTCGATGTAGGCCTCTAGGTGGGCGAGTGCCTGCCATTGGGGTGGGAGTCAGCCCCGAGTTGCTGGCCACCGGGGAGGGCTCGGTGGCACCCGGGAGGGCTGGGTGGTACCCGGGAGGGCTGGGTGGCCACTGGGGAGGGCTGGGCGGCCCCGCAGGTGAGCCCCACCTGGGTGAGGGCGTGGCTCCAGCGCTGGTAGAGCCGGCCCAGGTCGCCCTCCATCTGCCGGAGCGCCTGGCGCCGCTGCGCCTCCGTCTCGGCCCCGATGAGGTCCCGCAGCCCCTCGGCCGCCGTCAGGTCCAGCTTGCCGTGGGCAAACGCCCGGCGGGTGAACTCGCCCGGTTCGGCCGGACGCAGCCCCGGCAAACGGCCTGGGGGGACACCGGGCACGGGATGGAGGGGGGGCCCGGGAAATGGGGTGGGGGGAGCAGGAGGAACCCCCGGGATCCCAAAGGAAAGGGGAAAGGGTACAGGGGGAAATGGGACACGGGAGGATCAGGCTGAATCCTTGGGATCCCAGAGGGAAGGGGGAAGAGGGACGGGGAGGATCACCCGGCATCCCAAGGGGAACAGGGAAAGGATCAGGAGGGCTGGGAAAGGGGCAGGAGAGATGGAATAGGATCGGGAAGGGCTGGAATAGGGTCAGGATGGGATCAGGGCTCACCCAGGGCCCGCAGCACCCCGTTGACCACGGCGGGGCCCCCGTGCACGTGCAGCTCGGCGCAGTCCTCCCCGGTGAAGCTGTGGGGCCCTGCAGGCACACGGGGCTGGGTGGGCACCCCAGCTGCCAACCCCCGCCCCCAAAACCCAACCCCGTGCCCCCAAACCCCAGTTCATGCCCCTCGACCCCAACCCCGTGACCCCAACCCCACATCTGTGTCCCCAAACCCCAATTCATACCCCCCGACTCCAGCCCCATATCCCCAGACCTATGTCCCCACCTGGGAACCACACCACGAGCCCCCTGTCCAGGCTCTCGGTGGTCTGGGGGTCCCGGATGCGCCGCAGGGCCATGACCCGGGGCGGGGGCTCGGGGGTCCCGGTGAGGCTGCGCAGGGCGGCCCCGCTGCCCGGCCCGCTGGCCCGGATCACGGCCACGCCGCAGCGCCCCGGTGCCGAGGACAGCGCGAAGATGGTGTCACCTGTGCCTCGGGTGGCACCTGTGCCCCGGGTGGCACCTGTGCCCGCCGCGGGTGGCACCGCCGAGCTCAGTGCCCGCGCACACCTGGGGGATGGGGGGGCATTATGGGCACCCCCGGTGGGCACGGAGGGGGCGCGACCCCCGTGTCCCCAGCCCCATGGGGATGAGACCCCTCCCCAGGTGCGTGCTGACCTCAGGTGTTCCCTCCCCAGGTGAAACCCCTCCCCATGGACCCCCTTTTCCAGGTGAGACCCCTCCCCAGGTACCCCCAAACCCCGGCTCACCCACTCCCGTACCCGCGCATCCCACAGGCACCACCGGTGTCCTCCCTGTCCCTGTGTCCCCTCTGTCCCTCTGTCTCTCTATCTCCCCTGTCCCCTCTGTCCCTTTGACCCCCCTTGTCCCCTCACCTGCCCCTCGCCGCCCTCATGGCCCCGCTCAGCGCCATCGCTGCTCTCCCCACGCCCGCCTGGCCCCACCCGCCGCCGCACGCCATTGGTCAAACATGCCGAGGGGGGGCGTGGTCATAACGGTAATTCTGCTTCTGATTGGTTAATAACCAGCAAAGCGGCCGCACCGGCCTCAGCGCCCCCGCCCATTAACGCACGCTATTGGTCACGACACATTGGGGGCGGGGCTAACCGTGAAACACGGCTTTTGATTGGTTAATACTCAAAGATCACGACGCCCTGGTGAAGTCACACGAACCCCGCGGTTCCGCCCGGTCCCAGTGAGAAACATTATTTAAATTCTTATAAGATCTGATATCTATTTATATTGAAAGAAAATCTAAAAATTTATAAATTTTATTAAGAGATAAAATCCGGCGCTGGGGTGCTTGGCTATTTGCTTGTTATTTCTATTTTTATATTTTTAATTAATTTATTTTTATTTCTATTTATTGATATGAATATGCAGGTAACCCCTGTAAAGGAGCAGTCTGTAAAGAACATGTTTAAGGTTAAATAAAT
>JAWWMQ010000128.1:1644477-1663804 GCA_035047885.1 Chlorospingus flavigularis | reverse complement strand
CAAATAAAATCAGGATGGAATATTTGCAAGTCTGGATGCAGAGACTTGTTTGGATTTTTAATTCCAAATCCTTCAATTCCAACATTCCTGATTATTTTAATGAAACAAAATTGGCTGAAATTCCAATTTCCAAGGGAATTCTGCTGGGATCCAGAAAGTTTTGACATCGTTTTTATCCCATTAAATCCTTCTGTGACTCTTCCATTCCCTGGGTTTTTTTTTTCAGGAATCATCCAAACTCTGGGAATAAATGAACCAGGTTTCCCACCCCCCCAAAAAAAAAAAAAATTTAATTGGAGGAATTTTGTTGGGATTTTTTTTTTGGGAATAAATGAACTTTTTCCAAACGTTGGCATCCATGAGGAAAAAAAACAGGAGAGGAAAAATCCCCTGAACCAACCCCAAAAATTTCCACGTGGGAAAGGAACAGCAACTTTTCCATAAAATTCAATGGAATTGAAGGAATTCCACGTTGGTGGCATCTCCCAGCCCAAGCTTGGAATGAAAAGAAAACTCCAAATTCCAAAATTCCAACCCAATTCCCACATCTGAGCTCTTCACATCCCTATGGAAAACACCCCAAAATCCACATCCAGCTGGGAATTCCGGGGGTTTTATCCAACAAATCCCAGTTTGGAAAACAAGGTTGTTTTTTTTTTTTTTCCTAAACTAAATCCCTAAACATGGAAACACCAGGAAAAGTGGGAAAAGGGAGGAGGGGTCTTGTCCCTCGGATCCGAGGGGGGTGATCCCGAAGGAATTCTTGGCTTCAGCGATTCCTAAGAAAATAAATCCGGATTTTCCTGAATTTCCCCCCCCCTACACACACTTTTTTTTTTAATATATATAGATCTCTAAATTATATATATTTATAATTTCCCCAAGAAAATTCCCCAAATTCCCCAAAGAATTCTCCTCACTGGAATAAGGCCTGGAATTCTGCCCCTTGGATTTGTCTGGAATTCAGGAAGAAGCCCAAGGAAAAAGAAGATGAGAAACCAAAAATGAAACCAAACTGGCCCCCGGATGGATTTTGGGTTGAACCTCTGGAATTCCCAAAAAAACGATGGAAAACTCCATCCCAAATGGATACAGGAGCATGCTTGGGATGCCTGGAAGAACTTGAACCATGGAGGGAAGGATTGGGAAAGGCCAGAATTCCCAGTGGGAATCGGGAACGGCTCCCAACCCTCCCTGCCTGCATCAGCTTCTGGAATTCCTATAAATTTTGGAATAATATCCCTCAAAACAAGAACAGAAAAGGAAGGAAAAAAAAAACCAAAGAAACAAAACCAACCCAACCAACCCTCCCAAAGGAAAAAAAATTCCCAAAAAGTTTCGCTTTGGAGTCTCTGGGAACGTCGGGAAGGCCCAAAATTCGCGGGATGAGAAAGAACCAAGGTGGATTTTGTCTCTCAGTAACTGCAAGGTTTGGAAACTACCAACAGTTCCAAAGTCTGATTCCAACCAGAATCCAAGGAAAAAAGTGGGAATTTCCCGCAGCAATTCCCACCTCCCAGCCAAGGTTTGGGCGGCAGCCGATCCCTAAGGGAGAAAACCAAACCAAACTCAACCGGAACCGGGGATTTGCACATTTCTCCTTCTTCTTCTTGGGATCATCGGAATTTTGGGAATCTCGGGATGTGCCGCCTGCTTTCCCGGCTGGAGGAGGAGCAGGGATAAGGAGCAGCCATGAACTCGGCTCACTAAACGCAGGATGGGGCTGGAATTCCTCTCTCCACGCCCCAAAATTCCGGAATTCCAGAGCGTTCCCAGCAAAAAGTTCGGCGTCGGCGAAGGCAGAGAGGAGTCGCTGAGTCCTTTCATGGTTTGTTGTTTTTTTTTTTTTGTGCTGGTGCCAAAAAAATTTCAAAACTAAATACGGGAAAAAAGCCAAAAAAAAAAATATTAAGGAATTCTTCCCCCTTTCCCTGCCAGCTTCCATGAAAAATCTGGGAGCCAACGGAGCCGGGCTTCGGCCACCCCGACGCGGTCACTTCTCCCGGCAGGGACGGATGAGGAGTGGTGGTGCTGCATCCTAGAAAGCCTCGGGGCGTTATCCAGCTGGGATTAAAGCAGATTCCACGGAATTGTGGTAGAAAAGAAAGGATGGCAGAGCCTGGAAAAGTCCTCCCTCGGGAATTATTTCCACGTGGCCGACTGTGGGATGGAGCGGGGCGGGATCATGTCCAGGAGATACTCGCGCTGCCGCTCCACGGCCGAGGCCGACTTGTGCACAGCCAGCGCGGGGCTGACGAAGGGCAGGGCCCCACCTGCAGGGAAAAGGGAATTCTGGGTCACGGAATAGCTCAGGAATGGGGGAAAATAATGAAAAATTGCATAGAAAATGCAGTGCAATTATCCCAGTGCAATCTGGCGCCTTCAGGTTCCAAACTCACCCCAAGAAACGCAGAGGTTTTGGATCAAGACTTGAGCCCTCTGGAATAATGGAATAATGGAATGGCTTGGGAATGAGAAAAAAGAGTGCGTAAAAAATGCCAAATCCATATGGAAAAGCAGGATTTAAACATGGATTATCCTGCCAGAATTTGGCATCTTCAAGGTTCCAAACTCATCCTGGAAAATGCAGAGGTTTTGGATCAAGAATCAGAATTTGAGCCCTCTGGAATTATGGAATCATGGTATGGCTCAGGAATGAGGAAAAAATAATGAAAATCCACATGGAAAAGTAATTTCCACCCAAAAACTGGGAATTTTGGGCAGCTATGACACCAACTTTCACCTCAAACCTGCAACACCACCCCACGAATATTCCCACCCAAAACCTGGGAATTTTGGCGGCGATCCCAAGGCAGTGTGGGCTCCCCAGGTGCCGTACCTGTGCTGATGGGGTTCTTCTTCCAGGCGGCGCCGCCCTTGCTGCCGGCCCTGTCGGCGTGCTTGCTGGGCCGGGCGCCCAGCGCGGCGCTGCCCGAGGAGCTCTGCAGCTTGGGCGAGGAGCTGAAGGGGTGCAGCACACCCCGCGAGGCGCCCCGCGACAGCTGGCTGGAGCTCTGCAGGGAGCAAGGACAACGTCACCTGGGGTGCTGCTGGACTGCAGGATCGTGGGGCTGGATGGTCTTTGGGACTGCAGGATCTTGGGACTGGATGGTCCTTGGGACTGGATGTTCTTTGGGACTGGATTTTTTTGGGACTGAATGATTTTTGGGATTGGATGATCTTTGGGATTGGATGATTTTTGGGATTGGATGTTTTTTGGGATCAGATGATCTCTGGGCCTGGATGATTTTTGGGATTGGATGCTCTCTGGGCCTGAATGCTCTCTTCAGAGCCTGGCACAACACACACACCCCCCCCACCCCAAACCCTACCTGAGGCCCAAACCCCGCAGGCCACCCCCCAGCCCCGGGACCCTTTTCCCTCAGGCAATGGCGGCTCTGGGGCTGCTCCCTCACCTGCTTGAGCGCGTGGTGCTGCCCCACGGGCTCGGCCTTGGGCTGCCCAGGCGGGGCCGTTTGCTGCAGGATCCTCTGCTCGATCTCCTGCTCCTGCTGCAGGGCCTTGACGAAGGCAGCCTTGAGCCGGTTCGTGTGCTCGGCCTTCAGGGCCTTCTTCTGGTTGGAGGCCATGCAGGTCTCGCACATGATGGTGCCGTTCTTCTCCTCCCGCCAGCGGCACGTGAAGTCCGTGTGGCACTGGGCACACAGGTAGGGCTCCCGGCAGGACACGGCCACTGCCACCTTCCCTGGGGGACAAACATGGCGGGTTAGCCCCAGTATGGCCCTCCATGAGGGACAAACACCTGGGAATGGCCACCGCCACCTTCCCTGAGGGACAAACATGGCGGGTCAGCCCCAGTGTAGTTTCAGTGATGTTTAAATGATTTCTGGGAGGTTTAAATTATTTAACCACATTTTAACCTTGCATTTCTTGAGGTTTAAGTGATCCCAGCCAGGTTTAAGTGATCCCAGCCAGGTTTAAGTGATCCCAGCCAGGTTTAAGTGATCCCAGCCGGGTTTAACTGACTCCAGCCAGGTTTGAGCTGGGCTGTGCCCCTCCGGGCTCACCTTGGCTCTCCAGCAGGTTCTGCACCACCTCCTCCAGCCCCACCAGGTAGATAAACTCGTTGTTGGCGGCGCTGGGCAGGAAGTTCATCTCGGGCGCGGGCGGTTTGGGCGGGGGGATCTCCAGCAGGGTCTTCTCCAGCTGCTTGCGCAGCGCCAGCTTGGCCGCGGCCTGGCGGCTGCCCGGGGCCTCACCCGTGCCCCCCAGTGCCGTGCCACCTGCGGGGGCCGTGCCAGCCTGGCCCGAGGGCACCGCCGATCCCTTCAGGGACGTGGGGGACGCCTGTGGAGAGAATGGGATCCATGGGATCACTGGGATCATTGGGAATCAGTGGAGTCCCCAGTGCCACCCGCAGGGGCCGTGCCAGCCTGGCCCAAGGGCACCGCAGAGCCCTTCAGGGACGTAGGGGACGCCTGTGAGAGAGACCAGAATGGATTCCTTGTGGGATCACCGGGAATCAGGGAATGGGATCACTGGGAATCAGGGAAGTCCCCAGTGCCACCCACTGGGGCAGTGCCAGCCTGGGAGACATTGACCAGCAGGCTGGCGCTGGTAAATCCCATCATTCCTACCCCATTCCCAGTGGGAATTCCCAGAGGGAATCCCAGGAATGCTCGCCTGGGGGATGTTGACCAGCAGGCTGGCAGTGGTCATTCCCACCATTCCCACCCCATTCCCAACAGGAATTCCCGGGAACCCTCACCTGGGGGATGTTGACCAGCAGGCTGGCGTTGGTCAATCCCACTGCTCCCACCCCATTCGCAAAGGGAATTCCCAACAGGAATTCCCAGGAATCCTCACCTGGGGGATGTTGACCAGCAGGCTGGCACTGGTCATTCCCACCATTCCCACCCCATTCCCAGCAGGAATTCCTAGGAACGCTCACCTGGGGGATGTTGACCAGCAGGTTGGCGTTGGTCAATCCCACCATTCCCATCATTCCCACCCCATTCCCAGTGGGAATTCCCAGGAACCCTCACCTGGGGGATGTTGACCAGCAGGCTGGCGTTGGGCACGTTGGCCACGCGGATCAGGCCCTGCTGGATGATCCTCTGGCCCTGGATCTGCACCGAGGGCACCGAGGCGCGCGGGGCCAGCAGCAGCGGCGGCGGGCCCGTGCTCGAGTGCTGCCGGATGGTGTGGATTTGCTGGGAAAACACGGAAAAAGGGTTGGGAAAATGTGGAAAACAGGGTGGGAAAACACAGAAAAGGGGTTGGGAAAACAAGGAAAAGGGGGTTGGGAAACCATGGAAGAGGAGGTTGGGAATCCATGGAATTGGTGGGATAGAAAGGATAATTAGAGGGAAAACCATGGAAAAGCAGGAATTGCCTCCCACCCCCTCTCCCAAAAACCCCCCAGAAGCCAGAACACCCCAAATTAACCCCAAAAATCCCGCTTTTATGGGAGCACACCCCATGCGATGTTCAAAGCAACCAGAGGGGGGAAATCCTGAATTTTCCCATGGAATGGGAAGGGGAGGAGGGGGGAAGCTCACCTGGGCCCCTCGGACCAGGGGGGGCATCACGATCTGGGGGCTCTGCTTGGAGGCGGCCGCTTGGCCCCCCCGGAGCAGCGGGGGCGGGAGCCCCGAGCCCGGAACGCGGCTGGAGGAGGGCTGGAAAAAGGGCAAAAAAACAGGAAAAACCAGTCAGAGCGGGGCTGGGAAATGGGGGAAATAGTGGGGGAAATGGGGGGAAATGATGGGGGAAATGGAGGGGAAATGGGGGCAGAAATGGGTTGGGAAAGATGGAAATGGGGGAAAAATGGAGCGGGAGCGTTGCGAATTGTGGGAATGGGATAAAAATGGGGGGGAGAAAGTGTTGCAAATTGTGGGAATGGGAATATTGGGATTTGTGGGAATGAAGTGCTGGGATTTGTGGGAATGTGGAATGGAAATGCTGGGATTTGTGGAGGGAAGGAAAACCCTGGGAAAAATCAGGTAAGGAGGAAAGGAAGGCAGGAAAAAATGGGGGGAAAGGGGGGGGAAAAAGTGTTGGGATTTGTGGGAATGGGGAATGGAAGTGTTGGGATCTGTGGAGGGAAAGGAAAAGCAGGGGAAAAAAGGGAGGAGGGAAGAAAAACATTGGGAAAAATCCTGGGAGAGAAATCAGGAGAAAGGAAAAGCTCCAGGAGAAATCATGGAAGAGGAAAAGGAATCACAGAAAGGAAAAGATCTGGGAAAAAATCCTGGGAGAGGGAAAGGAAAAGCAGGAAAAGAAAAGGAGGATAAATCATGGAGGAGGAAAAGAAATGAAGAGAGAGGAGTTTGGAAAAGCTGCTGCCTGAGGATTCCTGGGATTCCAATCCTCAAATTCCCTCCTGGTGCTGGGCTGGGATATTCCCAAAATTCCAAACTTTCCTCTGCATCCCAATCCTGGCCATTTCCTCCTTCCCAGCCCCTGGGATCAGGGATCTCCCCCTTCCCCAGGATTTGGGATGTTGGGAATTCCATGCCATTCTCAGGGAATCCCTCCCTCTGGAATTCCTGGACACTCCAGCAAAACCCAACCCAGGTTAATTCACCCAAAATTCCAGAGGAATTGTTGGGATAAACTGGATTATTTGGATTAACTCCAAGATTCCCTGAAGGTTTTCCAGTTCCTCTGGAAGTGACTCCAAGGTAAAGATTCCCACACCTCTGGATTTGGGAATGGCTCCTAAAGGAGAGCAAATCCCTCCCTTTCCTGGAATTCTGTGGGTTTTCCAAGTAAAATCCCTGGTGCTGGAGCAGTTTGGGAATTTGGGTCTCATTATCCCAGGAAAAAAAAACAAAACAAGAATGTTCTAATCCCAAAGGACTCCAGGAGTGAGTGACACCTGTTCCTGGATTCCTGCAACTTACTTCCCTCGGGATTCCAAGGATTTAATTCAGTCTGGAATGGGATTTTTTCCAACCCTGAATCCTGGGATTCCCTCCCAGATAATCCCGGAATTCTCTCAGCAATTCCAGAAAGAATTCAGGAATTCCCTGATAGAAAATCCTGGAATTCCCTCACAGGAAAACTCCTGAGATTCCCTGAGCTGTTCCAAAGAAAATCCAGCAATTCCCTCCCAGAAAAACCTAGGATTTCCTCAGCAATTCCGGAGCGAATTCCCCATTCCCCACAGGAATTCCCTGGCTCAGCAATCCCACTGCAGATCCCACCCCACCTTTCCCCCGTCCCGTAATCCCTAAACCCGTGGGAGCTGGGCGATGCTGGCAGCTTTTCCCGGGAATTCCCGGCTCTTCCCGGGATTGTCCCGGCTTTTCCCGGCTCCCACTGACCTGGAGGGAAGTTTTCCCAGCGGGAACAGCCTGAGGGCCCCGCACCAAGGGCGGGGGCGTGGCCGCAGCACTTCCAGAGGGGCCCGAGGAAAGCTGGAAAAGGAAAAAGCGGAAAGAGAGCAGCGGGAAAAGGCGGGAAAGCGGGAATGCAGAGAGCAGGGAGCGCACGGCGAGAGCCCAGAGCATCCGAGGGAACATCCTTGGGAATTGGTGGGAAAATCCTTGGGAATTGGCAGGAGAATCCTTGGGAGTGGCACCCACTCCTCCTGCTCCACTCCAGGGGAAAGGGTTTGGGAATTGGAGGGAAAATCCTTGGGAACTGGCAGGAAAATTGGTGGGAATTAGTGGGAAAATCCTTGGGAATTAGCAGGAAAATTGGTAGGAATTGGTGGGATAATCCTTGGGAATTGGCAGGAGAATCCTTGGGAGTTCACAGGAAAATCCTTGGGCATTGCCGAGAAAGTCCTTGAGGATTGGCAGGAAAAACCCAGGAAAGGGGACCCACCAGGGAGTTAAAAATCCTGGGAAAAGGCTAAAAAATGCCAGAAAAAGGTTTAAAAAAAATCCAGGAAAAGAGCTCCAAAAGTCCAGGAAAAAGGCCACAGCAGGGGATTAAAAACACTGGGAAAAGATCTGGGAATTCCTGGGAAAAGAGCTGGGAATTCCTGGAAAAGGGCTGGGAATTCCTGAGAAAAGCGGGATTTTCCTACCTTGGGCGCCGGCGTCTCCTTCTGGCTCTGGCTCTGCCGGAGCTTCTTGAGCAGCACCAGCTTGGCCTCCTCCAGCCTCAGCTCCTCCTGCAGCTGCTTGATCAGGCGCTCCCGCTGCTCCGGGCTCCGCTGGAATGCCAGGAAATCCAGAGAAATCCCAGGGAAAATCCCAGGGAAAATCCCAGGGAAAGGGGAAGAACCCCGGGGAAAGGCAGAGACACAGGCACGGTGAGAATTCCCAAAATTCCCAGCTGAGACTGGGGAGTGGGAGAAGTGAGGGGAGGGAGGGAGGGAGGGAGTTCCGAGGTGAAAATCTGGGATTTTTCCATGAAAAAATTCATGGGAAAGAGTAAATGAGGAGGATTCCCAGCTGGAATTGGCTCCTGGGTTTTGGGATCGTGAATTAACGGGAATGGATGGAGCTGGGAGGGGAAAATGTGGCTGATCCTGGGTTTTTCTGACCCTAGCCTGGTTAATCCTGACCCAATCCCAGTTCATCCTGACCCAATACCAGTTCATCCTGACCCAATCCCAGCTATCCCAGACCCAATCCCAGTTCCTCTCAGTTAATCCTGACCCAATCCCAGTTCATCCTGACCCAATCCCAGTTCATCCCAGTTCCTCCCAGCACTCACCAGCAGGGCCTCAGTCCCAGGCTCGGGCAGGGCCAGCCGGGCCAGCCCGTTGACGCGGGGGCTCGAGGGCTCGTTGTCCGACAGCACGATCACGTCCGGGGAGGGAACGCGCCGCTCCCGCCGGCACTCCCTGGAGCCACAAACGGGAAACAGACCGGGAACGGGTCAGGATTGCCAGGAAATGGGGAGCAAATCCCGGGGAAAACAGGGTCAGTGCAGGGGGAGCAAATCCTGGGAACGGGGTCACTCCAGGAGCAGCCTTTCCAACACTTTTCCAGCCCTTCCCAACCCTTTTCCAGTGCTTTTCCAATCCTTTCCCAATCCTTTTCCAACTCTTTTCTAGTCCCTTTTCCATTCCTTCTCCACGGTTTCTCTAGTCCTTTACCAGCCCTTTTTCCAAGGTTTTTCCAGCCCCCCAGGGAATTCCAGGACTCGGAAAAGGGCCCAGGGTGGGAATTTCAGGAATGGGAGAATTCCAAAGGGTCTGGAACGCCCTCTAGAGGGCACAGCGAACCCGGGAATCCCCAAATCCAGGCATTTCCCTCTGGAAGTGGCACGGGTGGAGCATTCCCAGCTTTTCCCTGGAGCTGGAAAACTGGGACTGACTGGGTTGGGATGAAGGCTGGGAATGAGAAATTCCCAACTCCCAAACTCCTTTTCCTGCTGGAATTCCAGGAATTCCATTGGCAGCTCCAAGGAAATGGGGCTGGGATGGGGTCTGGATCAGCAGGAATTGCCCCTGGAATGGGCTGGGATTCTCTTCCCAACTTTTCCACCATTCCAAAGGAAAAACCGGGAATGTGGCACCAGAACCTCCCAAAAACTGAACTCCATGTCCACCCTGAGCCACATCCCAATAAAAACCAGGATGAGAAGGGACCCAAACCCTTCCCCAAGCCCAAGAACTGCCGGAATTCCAAGGCATCCTCACCCTTTGGATGTGCTCATGTCCACGGGCTCATCCCCTGCTGCTGCTGCCGGCAGCTCCACTTTGATGGTGGCTTTGACTTCCCCACTTTTCAGCATTCCCGGGACTTTCCCGGCTCCGGGATCCGCTTTGATCTTCATGTCCCCCTCGGAGCTGAGCTCGGATCCCAGAATTCCTTTGTCCATCCTGAGTTTTTTACTGTCGGGCTCCGAGTCCCGCTCCAGGGCGCGCTTCTGGCTCCGGGTGCGGCATGAGTCCTCACTCATGGTGAGGGGCTGTGGGGAAACGGCCCGGAAAGGGTTAAACACGGCGAGAATGGCAGGGGAGAAAAATATCCCGGGAAAGGGTTAAAAACAGCGGGAATGGCGGGAAAAATCATGGGGAAAATACCCCGGGAAAGGGTTAAAAACACCGGGAAAAAAAATCCCCGAGAAAGGCGGGGGAAAGATACCCCAGGAAAGGGTTAAAAATAGCGGGAACAGCAGAGGGAAAATACCCCAGGAAAGGGTTAAAAACACCGGGAAAAAAATCCCGGGAAAGCGTAAAAACACCAGGTAACGGCGGGAAAAATCATGGGGAAAATACTCCAGGAAACGGTTAAAAACAGCAGGGGAGGAAAAATCCCGGGAAAGGGTTAAAAACACCGAGCACGGTGTGGGGGGGAAAACCCCGGGAAAGGGTTAAAAACATTGGGAAATGGCAGGGAAAAATCATGGGGAAAGGCGGGGGAAATCCCAGGAAAAGAGAGACATCAAGGGGTTAAAAATCCCAGGAAAAGGGGAAAAAAAATCCCTGGAAAAGGGAGACATCAAAGGGTTAAAAAATCCTGGGAACGGAGCGGGGAAAACCCCGGGAAAAGGGAGGAAAATATCCCGGGAAAAGGGGAGAGAATGGGGAGTTGAAAGTCCCGGGAAAAGTAAAAATTCCCAGGAAAAGATCCCGGGAACGGGAGGGAACAGGGAGAGGAAAACCCCGGGGAAAGGGAGACACGAAGGGGTTAAAAATCCCGGGATTTTGGGATGGAATTCCTGCATTTCCAACCAGGACAAAGTCTGGGAAGAGCAACCCAGGAAAGGCTGGGAAAGGGAGGGAAAAACACTGGAAAAGGGGCTGGAAAATCCCAGGAAAAGGGAGGGGAAAAGCCTGGAAAAGGGAGGGGAAAAGGGGCTGGAAAATCCCGGGAAATGGGGCTGGGAAAGGGATGGGAAATCCCTGGAAAAGTGAAGGGACAGGGCTGGAAAAGCCCTGGAAAAGGGAATTCTCCGTGTTTTTCCTGCTGGAAATCTCTCCCGGGAGAATTCCAGCCCATCCCAGTGCCCAGGGCAGGAAAAAGGAGAAATAAAGGAAAAAATTCCACCAAAACCCCAGGGAAACCTTGGAAAAGGAGGATTTGAAGGCTTTTCCAGGAACAGGAACGGGGTTGGATTTGGAGGGCAATTCCCAAATAAAATCCTGATGAAAATCCCAATAAAATTCCAAAGGAAAAGGAGAAACTTGGATTGAAAATTTCATCTTTTCCCACATCCTGGAATTCCTCTCCGGAATTTTGGAAGCCAAAATTCCAACAACCAAAATTTCGGGAACAGAAAATTCCCAGAGGTGGAAAAGTGAGATTCCAACACTTCCAAATGTTTTCCTTGGATTTGCTGCTCCCGAGGATTCCCAGGAGGAATTCCTGGATACCCCAGCCTTGGATCATCCCAAAATTCCTGAGAATTCCCTTTCCTGGGAATATTTTCCCGAGATTTCCCAGGAAAATCCATGGGAATTCCGGGCTGAACGATGTCAATCCTTGGATGTGGCAACGCCAGGGGAAATTCCCAAACTTTTCTGTGGGAATTCAGCGCCAATCCCACATTTTCCACCCCAAACTTTGGGATCCCAACAGGTGGAAAAGGGGGATCTGTGCCTTGGGAAAGCCCCGCTCCCGCTTTTCCCGGGATTTTGGGGTGGGGATTCCCGGGAAAGGAGAGGGGGAGGGGAACCCCCAGATCCCGCCGGAATTCCCGAGCCGGCATTCCAAGGGTTAAGCGCTGCCATTTCCGCGCCATTCCCGAGAAATCTCCGGGAACAAAATGGCAGCGCTTAACCCTTGGAATGCCGGCTGGGACCGGGAATTCCCGCCGGGAATCCCGGGCTGGCCCCGCTTCCCGCCATTCCCCACGGGAATTCCCGCCCCGATCCCGCCGGGATTTTTCCCGGTTTTCCAAAACTTCCCGGGAGTCATTCCCGGGCTGGGAATTCCCTGAAATTCCCGGGATTCCCTGCCCTGAGATCCCTCTGATTCCCGGCAATTCCCGGGATTCCCAGCGGGATTTATCCCGATTTTCCCACCCTCCCCCCCAGGCCATTCCCGGATTATCCAGCACTGGGAATTCCCAGAGTTTGTCCCAAATCCCTCAGGAATTATCCCAAGGTTCCGCCAGAGCTGGGAAAAATTGAGCAGGATCAAACCCCTGGAGCAGCTCCAGGAGTTCCAGCCCAGGAATTCCGGAGCCTCCCAGATGGAATTTTTTATCCAAGGGAAGGGGAATTTTTGGAGAAATTTGGGAAATTTTGTGGAATTCCCACACGAATTTGGGGAAAATCATCCTTCAAATTCCTGCTCCCGGAAGTTTGGAGCTCCAAAGGCTCAGGAAAAGCGGGAGAGGAGAATCCCAAAATTCCACTAGAGTGGGAAAATGGGGAACAGAGGCTGCCCAGAAAAATCCATGGGAAATTCCTGGAATTTTGGGGGAATTCCTGGAATTTCTGTCAAATTCCAGGCGAATTTTCTCTGGGGGGAGCTGGAATTCCAGGGGGAATTTGTGGGATTTTATGGGAATTCTGGGAATTCTCTGGTTTCATTGGATCAAAGCCAGGAAAAATCCTGGAAAATTCCTCTTTTCCCACAGGAATTATTCCCAAATTGTTGCCAGCTGGAATATTCAGGACACAAGGACTGAGATTCCCTGGCTGGGATTTTTTGGGAATGCAGAGAGGAAATCCAGGAGCAGAATTCCCAATTTCTTCTGGGATTTTCCAAGCGAATCCTCCCGTTATTAATTAGTCATTAATTAATCATTCATTAATTATTTCTCCATTGTTGGTTTTCCATTCCAAATTCCTCCTTTAAGGGGAAAAATTCCAAGATTCATTTGTTGGGAAGTGACTGAAATATTCCTGAGTCAATTTAAATATTAATAAGATTATTCATATATTCATGAGTTAATTTAAATATTCCTGAATATATTTGAATATTAATGAGGAATTACAATCTGATCTTTCCCAATTAATTCCTCATTAAGGAGGGAATTTCCATCCTTAAATGTTCCCATTTTCCAGCCAGGAACGGGGACATTCAGGCTGGGAATTCCTTGGAATTGGGATCTCAGAGATTCCCACCGGGAATTCCCTCCCCAGCGGGATCATCCCAGAGAAACGTGGGAAAAGCAGCAGGAGAATTGGAATTCCCAAGGAATTTTCTTATTCATCCATCAAAATTCTTCAGTTTTTTAAAAAAATAATTTCCCAGGAATTTTGGAGCCAAAGGATCCCGGGACAATCCCGGCCCTTTCCTGGGACAGTCCCTTCCCTATCCTGGGAATTCCAGAGCCACAGGATCCGGGACAATCCCATCCCTATCCCAGGACAATCCCGGCCCCTTCCCTATCCCGGGAATTCTGGAGCCACAGGATCCCAGACCCCAGGACAATCCCATTCCCATCCTGGGATTCCCCTTCCCTTTCCCAGGAATTCCAGCCCCGCAGGATTCCCAGGATTCCCGGGCGGGATCAGGGCGGATCCATCCCAGGAGAAATCCCGGAATTCCTGCAGGGACAGGGGAGAGGGAAACCTGAACAGGTGAGAGGGGACAGGGGAGACCTGCCCAGGTGAGCACCCACACACAGCAGCCCCCTCAGGTGAGACCTGCCCCGGGCACGTGGGACCCACACAGGTGAGACCCACGCAGGTGACAGGTGAGACCCACACAGGTGACATCTCCACCGGGCAGGCGAGAACCCAACAGGTGGGACCTGAGCAGGTGAGACCCTCCCCAGGCAAACAGCTGTGGGGGTGGGAGGAGAACCTGCACAGGTGAGACCAGGACAGGTGAGACCTGCACAGGTGGGACCTACAATGGGGAACAGCTGCCCAGGTGAGCCCAGCCCAGGTGAGAGCTCAGCCATGGCTCCTCCCTGAGCACACCCAGCCCCAAACCCTTCCCAAATCCCAAATCCCAAAATCCCCAATCCCATCCCCACTCCAGGCCTGCCCAGTCCCGCTGGACAACCCCGGCAGGAATTCCAGGAGCTCTGGATCCTCTGGAATTCCCCAATCCCTTGGAAAATCCAGGAGATTTCCTTGGGAATCAGCTCAAATCCCTCAGGAATTTGGGAATTCCGGGGGATTTTTGGGAAAGCTCCTCTTGGAGTTCCTCTCCGGCTGTTCCCAGAGAAAATTCCAGGCCCATGGCACGGCAGAGATTCCCCATCCCATCAAATTCCCAGGAATCCCAGGAATTGCCAGCTCCTACCTGTCAGGGAAGGTCATGGGGTCCTGCTGGGATGAGCCAGAGCCGAGGATCCTGCGGGAACAGAGAGGGGTGAGAATTCCAGGAATTCCGGGAATTCCCACATTCCCGAGGGAGGCAGCCGGGGTTTGGAATGCTGGGATTTGGGAATGCTGCTGGCAAAGAGCCGGGATTTGGGAATCTCAGAACGACGGCTCCATCACGAAAATCGGGAACATCAGCACGGCGCAGCCCCGGGATTTGGGAATCCCAAAGTACAACACAATCCTGGGAATTGGGGTTTGGGAATCCCAAACTGCGACACAATCCTGGGAATGAGGATTTGGGAATTCTGATTCATCCCACGAATTTTCCAGCCACTGAAATCCATGGCATTCCCAGATTTCTCTTCATTCCCGGTTCCCATCCATGGCATTCCCAGATTTCTCTCCATTCCTGGTTTCCATCCATGGCATTCCCAGGTTTCTCTCCATTCCTGGTTTCCATCCATGGAATTCCCAGCTTTCCCGTCATTCCCGGTTTTTCTGGGCCGGGAGCAGCTCCCGGGGCCTTCGGCCATTCCCGGGTTTCTCCGGCTGCTCCGGCCCCGTGATCCCGGGAATTCCAGGGGGAATTAGCGGAGCTCACCCGGAGCTGTTGGTGGTTAAGAGGATCTGGGAAAATCCCAGGAAATCCTTTGGAATTCGGAGCTGTCCCGGTCGCTTTTCCCAGAGTTTGGGAAGCTCCGAGGATCCAGGAGAGCTGGAATTCCTTGGATTTCACTGGGAATTCCTGGAATTCTGGAATTCCAGCTGTGTTAAGGCTCGGGATTCTCAGGAAGGAGCCCCCAGTTGGATCAGGAGTGGGAATATCCTGGAAGAGTTTGGGATTTATGGGAAAAACTGGAGAGGGAGGACAGCCTGGAAAAACCTGGGAATGTCCCTGCCTGATCCCCGAGCTCCTTGTCACCCCAAAGCATCCCAGAATTCCACGAATCCATGGGAAAAGAGGGATTTATTCCCTTTCAGGATTCATCTCCGGCTTTGGAATCCCATCAGCGACATCCCTGGTTTGGATCGGAATTTTGGGATTTGAAACATTCCCAGAACACCCCAATTTCCATCATTCCCAACTTCCCATCACTCCCAGCTTTCCAGCATTCCCAGTTTTCCATCATTCCCAACTTCCAGCCCCCTTCCCACTGATCCAAGATCACTTCCAACCTCATTCCCAAAATCCCTGGCAGATTCCTACTCCTCTCCCAAAATCCACAGCTTTCCCACCAATCTCAGCCCCTTTCCCAAATTCCCAGGCACATTCCAGCCCCTTTCCTGCTGATCCCAAGCAGCTTTCAGCCCTTTTCCCAAAATCCAAGGGATTTTGACACTTCCCTCTCCTCTCCCAAAATCCCTGGCAGATTCCAGCCCCTCTCCTGCCAATCACAGGATGATCCCAGCCCTTTTCCCAAAATCCACAGCAGATCCTACTCCTTTTCCTGCTGATCCCAGGCCAATCCCAGCCCTTTCCTGGTGATCCCAGGTTGATCCCAATCCCTTTTCCAGGATCCCAGGCCGATCTCAGCCCTTTCCCACTGCTCCCAGCCCAATCCCAGCCCTGTCCCACTGATCCCAGCCCGATCCCAGGCTGATCCAGCCCTTTCCCACTGATCCCAAGCTGATCCCAGCCCGGTCCCAGCCCAATCCCAGCCCTTTCTCACTGATCCCAGGTTGATCCCAGCCCGGTCCCGCTGCTCCCAGGCCGATCCCGGCGCTGCCATCCCGGATTCCCCAAGGCCTCCCTCTCCATCTCTCCCTCTCTCGCTGTCACTTCCTGTGCCTCTCCCAGCTCCGGTTCCCGGCAGCACGGAGCGGTCCCGGAGCCCAGAGCTGGGATTGGAGCATTCCCGGGATTTGGGACAGCTCGGGAATGCCAGCCCGAGCAAGGCACCAAATCCCGGACAAGCCCAAGGAAAACCGAGCAGTGGGCTGGGAAAATCCTGGAAAACCAGCCAGGAAACACTTGGGAAAAGCCGAGATGTGAATCCCAGTTCTGATCCCGGGTGAGGCATTCCCGGCTGGAATTCTCGTGCGGGGCCACTCCCAGGAAAAGTGAGGAGATGCTCGGGAAAAGCCGGGATGTGGATCCCGACCCCGCATCCCGGCAGGATCCCATCCCGGCCCGGGAGCCGTTCCCGGCCGCAATTCCCGGCTGCAATTCTGCAATTCCCTCTGCCCACCGTGTGCTGTGCGGGGCCGGGATGGTCCCGCATCCCCCCGGGATTCCCGCGATCCCCCCGGGGCAGCGCATCGCGGTGCCAATCCCGGTGCCAATCCTCATCCCGGTGCCAATCCCGGTGCGGATCCCGGTGCCGATCCCCATCCCGATGCCCATCCCGATCCCGGGCAGCGCATCCCGGTGCGGATGCCGATCCCGGTGCCGGTGCCATTCCCGGTGCCCCGGGCGCAGGAAGGGCGGCCGGGGACTCTTATTGTGACACGGCCCCGGCCCGGCCCGGCCGCACGGCCCGGCCGCGGCCACCGCGGGGCTCCGGCACCGGGGGCACCGGGGGGCACCGGCCGCGGGGACAGCGGGGGGGGATCGCGGCTTCGGACAGCGGGAACTGACCCCCGGGGACACCGGGGAGGGTCGCGGTGACCGGGGGGCTGACCGGAGGGGTGGGCGGGGGGTGCCCACGGAGTGACCGGGGCGGTTCCGGGGGGTCCCCGTGTCCCTCCGTGTCCCCCCGTGTCCCCCCCCGTCGCCGGTGCGGAGCGCGGGGAGGAGCGGGCACGGAGCGCTCGGGGCGGCGGCGGAGGAGGAAGAGGAGGAGGAGGAGAAGGAGGAGGAAGAGGAGGAAGAGGAAGCAGCCCGGCGGAAAGCCCGCAGCAACTTTCCCAAACAAAAGCCGGCGGCGCCCCGGGGCGCTGGGCGGGCGGCGGAGTCAGGGCTCCCGGGGGACGAGCCCCGGGATCCCGGAGCGGCCCCGGTGCCGCGGGCTCGGGGCTCAGGGGCGGCCGGGGCCGGAGCCGCGGCCAGCGGGACTTTGCACTTTCCGGGCTGCCCCGCACGGCCAGGAAATGCCGCAACTTCCCCGGCAGCTCTCCCGCATCCCGGCCTCCGTTCTCCCAAGATCCCGGCGGTGCCGTCGCTCCGGTACCGGAGCCAATAAACGCCGGCAGAACTTTTACCGGGAGAACTCGCACGGCGCCGCTCCGGTCGCTCCGCGCCGCATCCGCAGCGAGCCCGCCCTACGCTCCCGGCTCCGCTCTGCTCTCCCCGCGCCGGCGCCGCCGCTCTCCCGCTTGTTGCGGCGCTTTCCCGGGCTCCCGTGGCCGCCGCGGCTCCCGGTGCCGATAATGCGCTCCTCACACATGGAGTCGCGGCGGCACCGGCAGAGCATGCGCGGGGCGGGGCGGCCGAGCGGCGGGGCCGGCGGAGGGGACGGCGTGGGGACAGCGGTGAGACAGCGTGGGGACAGCGGGGGATAGCGGAGGGGACGGCAGGGCACAGCGCGGACAGCACCGGGACAGCACCGGGACAGCACCGGGGCCGCTCCGGGCCGGGCCCCTGACGGCGCTGCGGCCGCCGCCGCTTCCGGGCGCGGCGCGGGGGGAGCCGCGGCTGTGTCGCGGGCCGCCATTGGCCGCGGGGGTCGCGCGGATGATGAGAGGAGGGCCCTGATTGGCTGGAGCGGCGGGCGGGGGGCGCGCGGGCAGCGCCGCGCTGGGAGAGGCCACGTGGAGAGAGGGGACAGCGAGGGGAGACACAGGGGACAGTGGGGACAGAGAGGGGACAGCGAGGGGAGAGAGAGGGGACAGAGAGAGACAGGGGACAGTGGGGACAGAGAGGGGACAGAGAGAGAGGGGACAGTGAGGGGACAGAGAGAGAGGGGAGAGAGAGACAGGGGACAGTGGGGCCAGAGAGGGACAGCAAGGGGACAGACAGAGGGGACAGGGAGGGGGGACAGAGAGAGGGGACAGAGAGGGACAGCAAGGGGACAGACAGAGGGGACAGCGAGGGGACAGTGAGGCGACAGAGAGGAGAGACAGGGGACAGCAAGGGGAGAGAGTAAGGGGACAGAGAGAGGGGTACAGCAGTGACAGCGAGGGGACAGTGAGGACAGAGGGGACAGCGGCGGTGGCCGATGGGGCAAAGCCTTTGGGGGGCACCAGGACAGGGTCAGGGCCCGGCTCCAACCCCAAATTCCCCGATCCCACAAAAGCTCTGCAGCCCCGGGACTGCCCAAGGAGAACCCCCAAAACCCTCCCGGAGAATTCCCCAAATCCCAGGAAATTCCCTGAAAATCTCCGAGCTCCCCAAATCCCAGCAGATCCCCCCCAAATCCCAGGAAATTCCCCAAATCAGTGCCCGGCATTTCCAGGATTTTGGGCAAAGACTTTTCCAGGGAAGTTTGGCTGAAGCCAAATCCAAAATCCCAAAATTCAATTATTTCCCACCAAATTAATGGCAGAAGGAATTGGAAGCTGTGGGATTATTGATTATTAATTACTGATTATTATTCCCAGATCCTTGTCGTGCTTTTCCAGCTCATTCCCATTTTTCCCTCACCCTCCTGTTGCCCCAATCCAAAAAGAAATCCCTAAAAGCCCCAAATTCCCAGAGTTTGGAAGGATTTGGGAAGATGGAATCCAGGCAGGATCAGGAATCCCAAATATTCTTGCAGATGGGAACACAGGGATGATCCCAGAGAAAATCACCCCAAAACCTGGAAAATCCTATGGATGCCACCCCAAAAGTGGGAAAATTCCATGGATATGACCCTAAAACCTGGAAAATTCCATGGATATCACCCCAAAACCTGGAATAATCCCATGGATGCCATCCCAAAGTGATGAAAATTCCATGGATATCATCCCAAGGCTGGAAAAATCCCATGGATGCCATCCCAAAGGTGGAAAATCCAATGGATCTCACCAAAAACTTGGACAAATCCAATGGACAGCATCCCAAACCTGGAAAATTCCAGGGATATCACCCAAATTTTGGGAAAACTCCATGGATTCCATCCCAAAACTTGGAAAATCCAATGGATGTCAACCAAAACTTGGAAAATTCCATGGATGCCATCCCAGAACTGGGAACATTCTATGGATAACACCCCAAAGCTGGAAAATCCAGTGGATATCAACTGGAAAAGTCCAATGGATGCTACTCCAAACTGGACAAATTCCATGGATATCAACCAAAACTTGGGAAATCCCATGGATGCCATCCCAAAATGGGAAAATCACCCCAAACTGGGAAAATTC
>JAWWMQ010000128.1:1595276-1608528 GCA_035047885.1 Chlorospingus flavigularis | reverse complement strand
CAAGAGGAGATGAATGGAGATGAATGCCACAGCAGCCACCGCCAGCGCGGCTGGGGACCGGGGTGCCACCGACACCTCTCCCCCTCCTCGGCAGCTGCTCCGGGCCCAGGGCCGCGCCGGGCACCAGCTCCTGCGCTGGCACCAGTCCGGCGTCCCAGTGTCCTCCCTGCAGCTGGGAGGGGACTCCAGCGGGTCCCAGTGCCACCCTCTGAGCCCAGGGGTGGCAATGCCAGATCTGTCACCGAGCATGTCCCAGTGCCACCCTCTGAGCCCAGGGTGGGGTCCCCGCACCTCTCCAGCCCCACATCCAGCCCCGCGCTGCTCCCACGAGGCAGAGCCTGCTGTCACCGTGTCCCCACAGCCCCGAGCCCCACAGGTGGCCCAGGACAGCGCAATTGGGGTGCCCCCATCCCTCGGTGCCGCTCCCGGGCCCAAGCCCGGCAGGATCGGCAGCAGCTGCGCGGGGGAGCGCGGGCCCTGCGCGTCTTTTTGAGCCCGAACGCCGGGATTCTGGTGAAATCCTGCAGCAGTGTTGCCGTGACGACCCTCCCGCAGTTTCCATCCGGAGATGTTTTCCTTTGTTGTGACAGGGACCCGGGGAGCGGCCGCGGGAGGTTGGGGTGCGGTGACAGCGCCGAGGGGCGCCCGCTGCGAGGAGCAGGGACCCGCGGGGACCCCGCTGCGGCTCCGGTAGGGGGCTGGGGGGTCCCCACTGCTCCTGTGTCCCCAAACCCCCAGGGGACAGCGGAAGGGCCGAGTTTGGTGACACGAGTGACGTGAGTTTGGTAGGACTCAGCCAGGACACAATAGAGGGGTGACGTGGCCAACCCGGGGAGTGGGGACAGATGTGGGGACACCGCTGGGGACGGAGGGGTTCCTCTGTGGTGGCCGCCCTGTCCCACACAGGACAGAGCCAAACCGGGTGTGTGGTGTGGCCGGGAGCGTCCCGAGCCGCTCCGGTTCGGGCTGGTGGCACCGCGGTGTCCCGGAGCCTCACCGGGCACAGAGCGGCCCCGGAGCGCGGCCCGCTGTCCCCGCACGGCCGCGGGGCGCTCAGGGGGACCCCGCGCCGAGCCCCACGGAGCCGCTTGTTATTCCGCTCAGCTCCGCCGGCGGCTAATGACGGCCGTTCCAGGAGAGCTGCCACATTCATCAGCGCTGCAGCTCATTAGCGAGGCCGCCGCCGCCGCAGCTGGGGCCAGCGCTCGGGGCGCCGGCACGGGGACGGACGGACGGACGGACAGGAGGATCCGTGGCTGGGGAGAAGCTGTGCCCGTCCTGGCGGAGCTGCCGGGCTGGGGCTGGGCACGACGGCTCAGCCAGGGCTGCGGAGGGGACGGGGCGAGGCCGGAACTGTGCGACCCCCTCCGTGCTGTCCCTGTCCCCTCATCCCTGGGCACGGCAGGGAGGGCACAGGAGGGGCTGCGGTGACCCCCGGGGACGCGGCGATGCTGCCCTGGCTGGGCCCGACTCCGCTCCGAGCCCACCGGCGGCGCGCATTGATTTTATTTGCGGTTTCCATGGAAACTACCTCCTTCCCTTCCCCCCTTCCGGCAGCCGGACCCGCTCCTTCCCCTCGGGCAGCGCCGCCCCGCACCTGGGACACGAGCGGGACACGGAAGGGGACACGGGAGGGGACACGGGCTCTCCTTGGCCACCCCCGGGTGGCGATGCCACCAGCTCACCCCTGCGCTGATTTTGGCACGGGACACGGGGGACACCGGGCCTGGCCACAATCAGCAGCAGGGCTGGCAGGAGGCCGCGCTGGCTCATTAATTAGCCAGGGTGCTAATTGTCCCATGCGGGGACACCGAGCGGCATCTCCCGTCAGCAAAGCCAAGCTCGTTAAGGGCACACGCCACCCTCACACCTGCTCACACCGCTGTGACACGTGGTAGGCACTTGCGGTGTGGTGACACTGCTGGGGACAATGCAGCGACCCCGGTGCCCTCACCCCTGGGAGCTAAACGCCAGTTTGTGGCTTAAAACCAGTCTTATAATAAATTTATGGTAATTATATCATTTACCCATCCCCTTCCAGGGGGATGCGCCCACGGCCACCCTGTCCTGCTCCTTCCCAGCGCCGAGATGCCACCACGTTGTCACTTGGCGTGAACGACAAACGACACCCGGCTATGCCAAACCCTTCCTAAAGCCCGTCCTGTGCGCTCGGGGGAATTTCGATAAATAACAAAGGCATGGAGAACAGGCAGAGCTGGAGGGGTCAGGGTCACCGGGATCCTCCCGGTTCCCAATGAGCAGCGGGTTCGGGATCACCGGGATCCTCCTGGTTCCTAGCGAGCAGAGGGTTCAGGGTTACCGGGATCCTCCCGGTTCCCAATGAGCACTGGAGGGTTTGGGATCACTGGGATCCTCCCGGTTCTGCAGCACCGGAGGGTTCGGGATCACCGGGATCCTCCCGGTTCCCAATGAACAGAGGGTTCGGGATCACCGGGATCCTCCCGGTTCCCAATGAGCATTGGAGGGTTCGGGATCACCGGCATGAGGAGGGGGCGCTGGCGGCAGGCGCGGGCGGAGGTGACGCGCACGGCGGTGGCAGAAGTGGCAGCTCTGTCCCCAGACGCGCAATTAGCCCAGGGGCAAATGAGGCTCCTGCGGTTTTTGACCCAATTTCTCAGGCGAAACTCGACGGGGGAAGGAGAGGAGGGGGGAGGAGGAGGAGGAGGAAGGTAGAGCCGGTCACGCGTGTGCTGCTGCGCCTCGTGTCCCCGCGGGTGTGCGCACAGGCGTGTGACATGTGTGTGACATGTGTATGAGGGCGGCAGCGCGCCCCCAGCCGGGGCCGAGCCCTGGGGACGGGGACAGCGATGGGGACGGGGATAGGAACCTGGACGGGGATGGGGACGGGAATGGGGACGAGGAGGGGAACCTGGATGGGGATGGGGACGAGGAGGGGGCGGTGGCTTCGCAGCTCTCGCCGCGTTTATTTTTGCCGGTGACTGAGCTGAGGCGGCCTCGGCGCGGCCGCCGTGACTCAGCCGGCACCGGGAGCTCTGCGGGGCTGCGGAGCCGGGGGCTGCCGTGGGCAGGGGGGCTGGGATGAGCAGGGGTTCAGGGATGCTGAGCCGTGCAGCGAGGTCAGGATAAACAGGGATGAAAAAGGATGGGGATGAAAAAGGATGCAATGGTGAGCAGGAATGCAGGGATGAGCTGGGAGGTGCAGCATTGCTGGGCTGTGGAAGGATCCTGGGATCTGCAGGGATGTGCGGGGATGCAGGAATGTGCAGGGATATGCAGAGATTTGCAGGCATTCAGGGATGGGGATACAGGGATATGCAGGAATTCAGGAATGTGCAGGAATTCAGGTATGCAGGGATTCAGGAATACAGGGATTCAGGAACGCAGGGATATGCAGGGATGTGCAGGGATGTTCCGGGCTGCAGGGACTCAGGAATTGAGAGATTCAGGGATGCAGGGACACGCGGGGTTTCAGGGATGCAGGAATGCGGGGATCCCTCCCACCCCGCACTCCTTCCCTGTCCCTGTCCCTGTCCCTGTCCCTGTCCCTGTCCCTGTCCCTGTCCCTGTCCCTGTGGGTCCCTGTCCCTGTCCCAGCCGCTCTCCACCGGTGCCACCAGCAGAGCAGCCCCGGGAAGGTCCCCGCGCCCCCCGTGCCCCCGCCCGGGCTCCCCCAGCCCCGGGAAAGCAGCGGGGATCCCCGAGGACCCGCGGGGAGCGGAACCGGGGAGCGGAACCGGGGCCGGAACCGGGGGCGAGGCGTTTGCCGGGGGGACACAGAGGGTGGCAGAGGGGACACGGAGGGTGGCAGAGGGGACACGGAGGGTGGCAGGGGGGACACGGAGGGTGGCGCGGGGGACACGGAGCCGCCGTCCCGCAGTCCCCGCGGTGCCGGGGGCGGTACCGGACACCGGGAGCGGAGCGGCGGCTCCGCCTCTTCCTGCGGTGGGCGGTGAGTGCGGGGCGGCCGCGGCGGGACCGGGGGGCAGCTCCCAGGGGTCCCCAGGGCTGGCCGGGGGTCCCCATTGCTGTCCGAGTGTCACCGGTGCTGCTCGGGGGGTCCCCAGCGCTGTCCGATGGTGCCCGGGGGTGGCCCAGGGTCCCAGCGCTGTTTTGGGTGTCCCCAGTACAACCCAAGGGTCCCCATTCCCGCCCAGGTGTCCCCAGTCCCATTTTAAGTGTCGCTAGCCTTGCTCTGGGTGTCCCCATCCCCGTTTTGGTGTCCCCATCACACCCAGGTGTCCCCATCCCTGTTTTGGTGTCCCCCTCACGCCCGTCCCTCCCCGCAGGCAGCGATGCCCGTGGAGCCCCTGGTGTGTCCCGACACGGCCACGCGGTGAGTCCCGGCCCCTCCCGCCTGTCCCCGCTGTCCCCGGGGGGTGGCACTGTCCCCACTGTCACTGCTGTCCCCATCCCTGCCTGGCCCTGATGTCCCCGGGGGGTGGCACTGTCCCCGCTGTCCCCGCTGTCCCTGTCCCCGCTGTCCCCAGGTGGGGTGGCACTGTCCCCGCTGTCCCCAGCCCTGCCTGCCCCTGATGTCCCCCGTGGGGTGGCACTGTCCCTGCTCTCCCCAGCCCTGCCTGCCCCTGATGATGTCCCCGGGGGGTGGCAATGTCCCCGCTGTCCCCGCAGGGTGAGCTCCGTGCTGAACCGGGACGTGAAGCACTTTGGGAAGCAGCACCTGTTCGATGGCAGCGAGGAGACCTGCTGGAACTCGGACCAGGTGTGGGGACAGGGACAGGGACACGGCTGTGACATCCCGTCCATCCATCCCTGCCCCGCCCCGTGCCCCCCGTGACCCCATCCCTGTCCCCCCAGGGCACATCCCAGTGGGTCACCCTGCATTTCCCCCGCCCCGTCAAGCTCTCCCAGCTGCACATCCAGTTCCAGGGGGGATTCTCCAGCCGGCTCTGCACGCTGGAAGGTGAGGGTGGCCGGCAGGTAAACTGAGGCACGGCGGGCTCCTGCCTCAGTTTACCCACACCTGCAGCCTCCAGGGCCCAGGGGGAGGCTCGGGGCATTTGTCAGCAATTCCCAAAGCACAGGAGGGGCTCGGGAGCACCTGGAGAGGCTCCGGGGGTGAATAAAGAGGGGCTGAGAGCCTTTGGGAGCCAGTGGGACATTTTGGGACAGCACCTGGGAGCACCTGGAGAGGCTCTGGGGGTGAATAAAGAGGAGTTGGGAGCTGGTGGGAATTAGGGAACATTTTGGCACCTGGAGCAACTCCAGGAGTGAATAAGGAGGGGCTGGGAGCTGATAAGAATTAGGGAACATTTTGGGACAGCACCTGGAGAGGCTCTGTAGGTTAATAAAGAGGGGCTGGAGCTGATGGGAACCAAGGAACATTCTGGGACAGCACCTGGATCAGCTCTGTGAGTGAATAAAAAGGGACTGGGAGCCTTTGGGTGCTGTGGGAGCCTGGGACAGCACCTGGAGGCTCCTGGGAGCACCTGAGGCTCCCCTTTGCCCTCCCCAGGCTGCAGAACGGGCAAGGAGCTGGTGAAAATATCGGAGCTGTACCCCCAGGACAGCCACGCCATGCAGATATCCTTTCCCGGGGTGGTGTGAGGGCAGGGCAGAATTTGGGGATTTTTGGGGAATTCTGCTGCTGAGCAGAGCTGGGGGTGTGCCCCCCACACCCCAATCCCAGCGTTACTCCTTGACTGGGGTCTGCACAGGTTCCAGGTGCCAGAGACGGTGCTGGACAAGCTGAAGATCACCTTTGGGAGCAGCACGGATTTCTTCGGCAGGGTGGTGGTTTATCACCTGGGGGTGCTGGGGGAGCGCCTCTAGGGGGGCTGTCCCCTCTTTGGGGGCTCTGAACACCCCACCAGGGGGGTCCCTGTCCCCTGAGGGGGCACCGGTGGGGCTGTGCTGGGGCACAGGCGTGGAATGGGATCAATAAAAGATATCCCTGTTTTTTTCTGGAATGGGATCAATAAGAGATATCCCTGCTTTTTCTGGAATGGGATCAATAAGAGATATTCGTGCTTTTTCCTGGAATGGGATCAATAAGAGATATCCCTGCTTTTTCTGGAATGGGATCAATAAGAGATATTCATGCTTTTTCTGGATTGGGATCAATAAAAGATATCCCTGCTTTTTCCTGCAATGAGCCCTGGAGGGTTTGGCTTCAGGACAGAGGAGAAGTGTCCCCTCCCTGTGTTGTCACCTCGGTGGCCACCCCTGAGCTGCTTGGGATGGCAGCAACAGAACCCTGCAGGATTTTCCCTCCTGGCTGTGGCAGCTTTATGGGAGCTTCCCTATGGCACAGCTCTGGACAGGAATTCCACAATGCTGAGGGGAAATTCTGACTCATTGTTGCCCAAAAACTGGGATTCCCATCTGCCAGAATCCTGCAGGATTTCCCCTCCTGGCTGTGGCAGTGTTAGGGGAGAAGGGACTGCTCTGGACAAGAATTCCACAATTACTGAGGAAAAATTGAGGGGAAATTCTGAGTCTTGGCTGCCCAAAACCTGGGATTAGCATGGGCTGAGGCAGCAGATAGGACTCCACAGAGTTTAATTGCAATTAAAGTTTATTTCCAATACAGAGCAGCTGAGTCCAGGTAGGGCTGGAGTGAGTGTCCCTGGATTTTGGGCATGCCACCCCTGGGAGAGGCCTGGGGCCCACGAGGGCAGAAATTCTGGATTTCTCCATGCCTGGAGCATGGGATGAGGCCATGGTGATGCTGGGAAGAGCTGGAGATGCCTCCTCACTTCTTCTTCTTCTTGTTCCGGAACAGCTTCAGGATGTGGTTCTCGATGACCTGTTGGACTGGGGAGGGAGAGGGTGGGAGTCAGGGAAGCTGCTCTGGGAAGGATCTGGTCATTGTTTTACTCCTGTTTCTGAGGGAAATCCCAGTTTTCTGAGGGGAACTCCTTGTTTTTCTATGTGAAATCCCAGTTTTCTGAGGGAAAACCCCAGTTTTCTGAGGGGAACCCCTGTTTTCTGAGAGGAAAATCCCCGTTTTCTGAGGGAGAACCTCCCCCAGTTTTCTGAGAGAAACTCCTTGTTTTCTGAGTGAAATCCCTGATTTCAAAGGGAAACCCCAGTTTTCTGAGGGAAATCCCTATTTTCTAAGGGAAATCCTTGGCTTTTGTGGAAAATCTCTATTTCCTGAGGGAAATCCCTGTTTCCTGAGGGGGAAATCCCTGTTTCCTGATGGATGACACTTGCCTTTCTTGTGTCTAAGGCCACGGCCGGGTCCATGGGGGTGTACCCCGAATCCACCCAGCAAAATCCCCATTTTCTGAGGAAAAATCCCCATTTTGTGAGGGAAATCCCTGTTTTCTGAGGGAAATCCCTGCTTTCTGAGGGCAAACCCTGTGTTTTGTGATGGATGACACTTGCCTTTCTTGTGTCCCAGGGCCACGGCCAGGTCCATGGGGGTGTACCCCGAGTCGGCCTCCTCGGTCAGGTCAGCGCCGCACGCTGTGGGGCAGCAATGGGGGCTGCCGTGGGGACCCCAGGAGCTGCCCTGGCCCCCAGGCTCTGCCCCCACGGCAGGGAGCAGCAGTTCCAGAGGCGGAACAGCAGGAGCGGAGCTGTGCCTCACCCAGCAGGGCCTCCACACACTTGACGTGGTTCCCGCGCACGGCGTAGAGCAGGGGGGTGCCCCCGTTCTGTGGGTGCAGGGGAGGAGAGGTCATTGCTGCTCCCTCAGGGCTCCTGCTGCTCCCTGCTGCCCCTCAGGGCTGCCCCACTCGCTGGGACCCAGCCCAGCCTCTCCCAGTTCCGGACTGGGACTCACTGGGATCCCATTGCAGCCTCTCCCAGTTCCAGACTGGGATCCCCAGTTCCAGACTGGGACTCACTGGGATCCCATTGCAGCCTCTCCCAGCTCCAGACTGGGATCCCCAGTTCCAGACTGGGACTCACTGGGATCCCATTGCAGCCTCTCCCAGTTCCAAACTGGGATCTGCTGGCATTCCCCCTCCAATGTCGCCCATTCCCACCTCTCCCAACTCCAGGCTGGTGTCCCCTGGCCATGCTGGTGGCACTGGGGAGGCTTGTCCTGATGTCCCTTATGTCCCTGCTGTCCCTGTTTTCCCTGCTGTCCCCCGTGTCCCCCAGTGTCCCCGCTGTCCCCCGGCCGTGCAGGTGGCCCTCACCCAGTCGTAGGTGTTGATGTCCACGTCCCTGTCCAGCAGCATGGTGACGATGTCGGTGTAGCCGCCCATGCTGGCCAGGGCCAGCGCGCTCTCGCGCTCCTTGGCCAGCGCGTGGGGATCGGCGCCCTGGGGACGGGGACAGGGTGACAGCTGGGTGACACTGCCCACAGCGGGGACAGCTGGGTGACACTGACACTGCCCACAGCGGGGACAGCCCGGTGACACTGCCCACAGCCACCATCCCTGGGCTGACACCGCCCTGGGGACAGCAGGGACAGAGGGACAGTGGGGACAGCTGGGTGACACTGCCCACAATGGGGACAACCCAGTGACACTGCCCACAGCCACCCTCCGTGGGCTGACACCACCCTGGGGACAGAGGGAGATCCCAGGATAAAAAAGGGAAATCCCAGGATTAAAAACAGAAGGAGATCCCAAAATAAAAAAGGGAAATCCCAGGATGAAGGAGGGACATCCTAGGATTAAAGACAGATGCCCTGGAATAAATGAGGGAGATCACAGAATATAAAAAACAGACCCACAGGATCAAGGACAGGTCCCAGGGTCAAAGACAGATCCCAGAATTAGGGAAGATCCCAGGATGAAGGACAGATCCCAGAATTAACGAAGATTCCAGGGTCAAGAACAGGTCCCAGACAGGGTTAAGGACAGGTCACAGGGTCAAGGAAGATCCCAGGATCAAGGACAGGTCCCACAGGTCCCAGACAGGGTTAAGGACAGGCCCCAGGACCCAGGAGAGGTCCCAGAACATTCTGGAAGCCCCGGAGCTCCCTCACCCACTCCAGGAGGTGCCGCACGGTCTCGATCTCCCCAAAAGCTGCAGCCCAGATCAGGGGGGTGAAGCCTCTCTCGTCGGGTTTGTTCACCAAATTCTCACCTGGGGAGGGGACCACAGCCAGGTGAGCCCCCCCGGGCTCCCAGTTCAACCAGTACAACCAGTAAGGGCTGGTAACCACCTCAGCCACCTGCTGGATGGTTGGAATTGATGGTTTTTGAGGATTTTTCCGATCTCCAAAACTGGAGAAATCTCCACCAAAAACCCCAATTCCAATGGTTTTATGGCTGAGTGAAAACCGAGTGTGAGGTCACCAGAGGGGACCTGGCAGGGCCAAGGGGACACCAACCAAGGGGACACCAACCTTTCCTCAGGTGCTCCTTCAGCCGGATGAGCTCCCCTTGGGCAGCGAGCTGGTGGATGGACAGTGCTGGAAGGAACAAATCCATCAGGGAAAAGAATTCCCAGCAAATTTGGGGGATGGGAGCTGTCCCCAAAATCCCAGGGTGGTCCCAGCCCCTGCCCTGCTGTCCCCATGTCCCCTGCAGCCCCTGGGGACACCGGTGGCACTCACTGTCCAGTGTGGCCGGCAGTGCTGACACCTCGTTGCCTCGCTGTCTGTTGGTCAAGGTGTTGGAATGCTTCAGGGGGAAACCTGGGAGAGCACAGAGGGTCTGCAGGTTATTCTCCATGAATTTGGGGTTATTCTCCGTGAATTTGGGGTTATTCTCCATGAATTTGGGGTTATTCTCCATTAATTCGGGGTTATTCTCCATTAATTTCTCGTTTATTTTATATCTATTAATTCTCTATTAGTTTATTCTCCATTTATTTATCTATTTACTCTCCATTAATTTCAGGTTTATTTTCTATTTATTTGGGAATCCCAAAGTGTTTCCAGCCCCTGATCCGAGGTTTTATTGGGGAAAAAACAGAGAAAATGAGAATTCCCATCTCCAATTCCAGCGTGGAGCTGCAGCGACCTCTCAGGGCTGGCAGGAGGAGTGGGCACCAGACTTTGGGATTGGGATTTTCCACGTTTGAGCACCAATTTGAGGCTCTTTCTTGGGAATCCCACAGTGTTTCCAGTCCCTGACTCGAGGTTTTATTGGGAAAAATCCAAGAAAAATGAGATTTTGAGCAGAGAAGAGCTGGAGCGACCTCTCAGGGCTGGCAGGAGGACCGGGCACCAAACTTTGGGATTGGGATTTTCCATGTTTGAGCAGCAATTTAAGGCTCTCTCTTGGGAATCCCAAAGTGTTTCCAGCCCTTCATCTGCAGTTTTATAGGGAAAAATCCAGAGAAAATGAGAATTCCCATATCCAATTCCAGCACAAATGTGTAGTGATCTCTCAGCGCTGGCAGGAGGAGCGGGCACCAAACGTTGGGACTGGGATTGGGATTAGGATGGGATTTCCCACATCTGAGGCTCCTTCCCGGGATTTTTGGGATGGGAATTCCCAGGGAGTTTCCCCCCTGTGCTGTGCCCCGCTCACCGTCCAGGGCCGGGCCCTCGCTGGGGCTCTGGGAATCCGCGGGAGCAGCCGAGGAGTTCCGGGGGCTCTCGGCTCCACCTGCAGCATCCGGGCACCTCGCTGTCACCTGGGGCTCCTTTGGGGTCCCATCCAGCTCGGGGTACCCCAAACAGACCCCACATTCCAGGGGGATCCTGGGCCCAGTTTGTCCCCAGCATTCCCAACTCACCGTCCCGACACGCCAGCTGCGCCGCGTCCCCGTCCTGCTGGGGACACGCCGAGGGCACCCCGCTGTCCCCCATGCTGCCTCTTCACCCTTTTCCCCCTTTTCCACCCAGTTCTGGGGGGTCCCGGGCTCCAGGGGGGCTCCCCGACAGCTCCTTCACCTTCCCTGCACAGGGATGGGGTGGGAGAGGGGGGACAGGGACGTGTGGGGCAGACCCCGAGTGCCTGAAACCCCCAGGGGGGTCTGGGGTTCCCTGTGCCCTCCCCATCCCGATTCCTGGGGTCCCCCTTACTCTCCTCACCCTATTTCTGGGATCTTCCCTTCCCTCCCCATCCCTGTCCCTTGTGTCCCCCTCTCTGTCCCCATTCCCAGCCCCATTCCCGGCATTTCCCACCCTCCAAACCTCCGCTCCCGCAGCTCCTCCGAGCCCGGGACCCCCGGGACCTCCCCGTCCCTCCTCCCAGCCCTTCACCGCCGATCCCGATCCCGTTCTCGATCCCCGGTTCCCGTTCCCATCCCCGGTTGCCGATCCCGTCCCTGGTTGCCGATCCCGTTCCCGTTCCCCATCCCGTTCCCGCTCCGTCCCGGTCTCACCGCCGTCTCCCGGCTCTCCCGCCCCTCATTTCCCGGTCCCGAACCGTTCCCCATCCCTTCCTCATCCATTTCCCGTTCCCGTTCCCATCCCCGGTTCCCGTTCCCGGCATCACCCTCGCCTCCCGGCTCACCGCCCCTCATTTCCCGTTCCCCATCCCGTCCCTGTTCCCGTTCCCGTCCCGGTTGCCGGTCCCCGTTCCCGGTCTCACCGCCGCCTCCCGGCTCTCCGCCCCTCCCTTCCCGTTCCTGCGGGGCCTGGCGGGGCCGGGGCGGCCCGGGGGGGTTCGGGGAGCGCGGCCCGGCCCCGCCTCCCCCGAGAGCGGCCGTAAAGCGACACGAGGGGGTGGCCCCGGGACCGCCTGGCCTTGGGGACACCGTGGGGACACCTTGGGGACCGAGGGGGGCAAAGGCCGCGACACCCCCAGACCCCTCTTAGGGCAGAATGGCCAAACCGGGAGCCACCGAGTGTCCCCACGGTGACAAACCGGGAGCCACCGAGTGTCGCCGCAGGTGACAACGAGGACCGGGGAGGGTCGGGGCGGGGTGACACCGATTTGGGGGTGGGAACGCCAAACGGAACGTTGGTCCCACGGCCGCGTTTCCAGGCGGGGCTGTTTTCCGTGCCCGGGGCGGTTTCTGGAGCGTGCCGACGGAAGCGGAAGTGGCGGCGGGCGGGATGGAGGAACCGGAGATGCAGCTGAAGGTGAAGAAAGGTGGGACTGGCAAAGGCGGCACCGGCACCGGGACCGGGACGGGCGGGGATGGGCTGGGAGAGGCCCCGCCGCGGTGGTTTGGCCGCTGGGGTGTTGTGGTTTGATTGCTGGCCTTCATCCGCCGTGGGGAAGAGCGCCTGGGTGTCCCTTGGAGATTTTAGTGCGGGTTTCTGTGGAGATATTTCCAAGGTTTTCTGTGGATTTCCATGGAGGTATTTCTGTTTACTTCCATGGATTTCTATGAATTTCTGTGGAGAGATTTCCATGAATTTCCGTGGATTTCTATGGAGATGTTTCCATGGATTTCTCTGGATTTCCCCCGAGGTATTTCCATGGACTCCTGTGGAGATATTTCCATGGATTTCTGTGGAGATACTCTGTGGATTTCTCTGGATTTCTGTAGAGATATTTCCATGGATTTCTATGGAGAGGTTACCGTCATTTTCTGTGGGTTTCTCTGGATTTCCGCTGAGCTATCTCCCTGGATTAGCCCTGCTCCCCCCGTATCCCGATTAATCCCGGTTTTTTTCCCGGTTTTTCCCGTTTCTCCCGGCAGTGACGGACAAGTTCACGGAGAGCCTGTACGTGCTGGCCAACGAGCCCTCGGTGGCGCTGTTCCGGCTGCAGGAGCACGTGCGGCGCTCGCTGCCCGACCTGGCCCAGCACAAGGTGGGGAGCCCCCCGGGAACCCCGGGAATCCCAGTTCCCAATCCCGGGAATTCCGGGAGCTGAGGGACCGAGCCCGGAGGCACAGCTCCTCCGGGAATTCCTGCCCCAAAATCCCCACGGGAATTGTCCGACCTGGAGCTGTTCCTGTGCCGTGGGATTCCATCTCTCATCCCAAATCCATTCCCTGGGACCCGGAATTCCCAAATCCCAGATCCATTCCCTGTGCCCTGGGATCCCATCCCAAATCCCAAATCAATTCCATGGGTCCTGGAATTCCGTCCCAAATCCATTCCCTGCGTCCTGGGATCCCAAATCCATTCCCTGGGTCCTGTGCCTCCATCCCTGATCCCAAATCCCTCTGGAGCCCCTTTAGGCTTTGGGAGCAGCTCCAAGGTTTCCCTGGAATTTCCCTTCTCCCACTTTCCTTGGACATTCCAGAGATCCAGGGGCAGCCTCAGCTTTCCTGAGAATTCCAGCCAGGAATTCCTGCCCAAATCCCACCCAGATTTCCCTTTCAAGTTTAAATCCATTCCCTGCGTCCATCCATCCCAAATCCATTCCTTGTGCCCTGGAATTCCCATCCCAGATCCATTCCCTGTGGCCTGGAATTCCCAGATCCATTCCCTGTGCCCTGTCCCTCCCTCCCTCATCCCAAACCCTCTCCAGCTCCTTTGGAGCCCCTTGCT
>JAWWMQ010000128.1:1499378-1511445 GCA_035047885.1 Chlorospingus flavigularis | reverse complement strand
GAGTGCACAATTCCTGCAGAAAGCACAGGCACAGTCTCTAAAGTGGATTTTTTTGAGCACAAAATGGTTTTTTGAGCCACAAAATGGGCGTGATCCCATTTTGGAATTGTTTTCCTCCCAGCCCCAAGCAGGAGCTGCCAGGTGGGTTTGCAGGGAGTCCAAGCATGGCAGTGAATTATTGAGGGGTCAGGAGATTCCTGAGGGAATGATTTCACTCTGCAGTGAATTACTGAGGGGTCAGGAGGGAATGATTTCACCTTGCAGTGAATTATTGAGGGGTCAGGAATGATTTCCCCTTGCAGGTGGCAGAGCTGGAGGCTCAGGGCACCCCCGACTCCTCCAGTGACAACAACAAGGAGGAGCTGAGCCAGAGCCTGGAGGAGCTGGAGCTGCTGCTCAAGGCCAAGGATGAGGTGAGGCTGGCAGAACCCCCAAAAAACCTGTGTGACCCCAAAAACCTGTGTGACCCCCCAAAACCTGCCAGACGCCCCAGCTATCAGAGCTCTGAGGGACAGGGATGTGCTGGGGTGGAGAGGCTCAGGATCTTGGCAGCTCAGAATTCCCAGAATTCCCAAAATCACAGAATTCACAGAATCACCAGGTTGGAAGAGACCTCCAATCATAAACCCCCATTTTTCACACTAACACACACAATATTCACTCCAATATTTGCAGAAAGCCAATCGTAAAACACACGTTTTCCACACTAACACAACACACACAATAATCAGGTTAACATTTGCAAAAAGCCGATCATAATCCCCCATTTCCCCCAGGAGATCCAGCTGCTGAAGAGCCAGAGGTGCGGCCGCTGGGAGGCCGAGGGCGAGCGCGAGGAGACGCTGCAGAAGCTGCAGGTAAAGGGGGAGGTGGCACCTGAGCAGGTAAAGGTGGCACCTTGGGGACACCCCTGCTCCTCCTGGGAGCCACAGGGGACCCCGGGAGCTGCCACCCCTCTCCTGGTGTGTCCCTGCCCTGTGCCACCGCCCGTGTCCCTCAGGGATGGGACATGGGCACAGCAGCAGGGTTTTGGCTGGGCTCTGGAGGATTTTTGGGGTTTGGGGCTGTCCCTGAGGCAGTGCCAGCCCTGTGCTCCCCCAGGCCATGCCCAGTGTCCCCTCCCTGGGCTGGAGCCACTCTTCTGCTTGCCAGAATCTTCTGGAAATCCTTTTGGAGCAGCTCAGGCCTGTGCTCAGCATTGGGGAGTAGAAAAAGCTTTGTCCAGGCTGTGATGGAGCCAATCCCACCAGGCTGGGGAGGCTCCAGGGTGGGATCCTGGGTGGGATCCCCAGCTGGAGAGGATCCAGGGCCAATCCCACCAGCCTGGAGAGGATCCAGGGCCAATCCCACCAGCCTGGAGAGGATCCAGGGCCAATCCCACCAGCCTGGAGAAGATCCACAGCAGCTCCAGGGCCAATCCCAGCAGCCTGGGAAGGCTCCAAAGCCAGCCCCACCGGGCTGGGGAGGATCGAGTGTGGGATCCCCACCTGGGGAGGCTCCAAAGCCAGCCCCACCAGGCTGGAGAGGATCCACAGCAGCTCCTGAAGCAATCCAAGCAGGCTGGAGTAGATCCAGAGCCAGCCCCACCGGGCTGGGGAGGATCCCTGTGGGCACAGCTGCCCTCCCACAGCCTCACCCCGCGGGCAGGGCAGGGCACAGAGCTCACCCCCAGTGACCCAGGGCAGGGACACGGCTCAGGAAGGGCCCTGGGGTGGCACTCTGGGCCGTGAGCAGTCAGTCAGTCTGTCTGTCTGTCTGTCCGTCTGTCCCTGCAGGAGCTGGAGGCCCGCAACGCGGAGCTGGAGCAGCGGCTGCAGCTGGCAGAGCAGAGCCTGGCAGAGAGCCTGGCACACAGGGACAGGGTGCACCACGAGGTCACCAAGGTGGCCGAGATCATGGATGTGAAGATCTTCGAGCTCAGCGAGCTCAGGCAGGGCCTGGCCAAGCTGGTGGAGAGCAACTGAGCAGGGCAGAGAGCCCTGGAGAGGGGCACCTCAGCTGGGGCTGGGCACCACCCACAGATCCTGTGGGCACTGAGAGATCCTTGGGCACCACCCACAGATCCTGAGAGCACCAAGAGATCCTCTGGGCACCTCAGCTGGGGCTGGGCACCACCCAGACATCCTGAGGGAAACACCAAGAGATCCTGTGGGCACCACTGAGAGCTCCTATGGGCACCAAGAGATCCTTTGGACACGGAGAGCTCCTGTGGGCACCACTGAGAGCTCTTTTGGGCACTGAGAGTTCCTGTGGGCACCAAGAGAGATCCTGTGGGCACCACCCAGAGTTCCCATGGGCACCCAGCAGCCTCGGCCCTGCCCGGGCAGGATTTGCCACCCACCAGCAGCTGCCCGGCCAGAGCGGGCACCAGGCTGGGCACTCACAGCCCAGGGAGCCCCCGAGCAGGGCACAGAGCTCTGAACCTCTCCGGGGAGAACCTGAACCCTCAAATCCTCTCCAGGGAGAACCCGAAGTTCTCAAATCCTCTCCAGGGAGAGCCTGAGCTCCCAGTTCTTCTCCAGGGAGCACAGGAACCCCCAAACCTTCTCCAGGGGGAACCTGAGCCCCCAAATCTTCTCCAGGGAGCTCCTGGACCTCTCCAGGGAGCAGCTGGACCCCCAAATCCTCTCCAAGAAGCGCCTGAAGTTCTCAAATCCTCTCCACGGAGCACCTGAGCCCAGCCCAGCTCTCTGGCCCTGCCCTGGCACAGCCCGGAGGTGCCAGCTGTGCCCAGGGGTGCCGGCTGTGCCCAGAGGTGCCAGCTGCGCCCAGAGGTGCCAGCTGTGCCCAGAGGTGCCAGCTGTGCCCAGGGGTGCCAGCTGTGCCCAGGGGTGCCAGCTGCGCCCAGAGGTGCCGGCTGTGCCCAGGGGTGCCAGCTGTGCCCAGAGGTGCCAGCTGTGCCCAGGGGTGCCGGCTGTGCCCAGGGGTGCCGGCTGTGCCCAGAGGTGCCAGCTGTGCCCAGAGGTTCCGGCTGTGCCCAGAGGTGCCGGCTGTGCCCAGAGGTGCCAGCTGTGCCCAGAGGTGCCGGCTGTGCCCAGAGGTGCCACCCCCTTGCCACACCCCACAGCTGCCCCCAGGTTTTTACATTTTCTAAGGGCAGGGGCCGAGCCCTTTGGGGTTGATTTTTCTGTCGTTTTCTAGGAACCGTTTGCCTTTGGCAGGTCCTGCCTGCTCCCCTGGCTGGGCACAGCCAGCACTGACTTCCTCCTCCTCTTCCTCTTCCTCCACCCTGGGTGTTCCCAGCCCCTGGAGCATCCCAGGGCAGCAGAGATGGAGGAAAACTCTGGAAAATTGTGGATTTCCCAGAGGAAAATCTGCAGTTTCACAGCCTGGATGAGCTGAGCACAGAGGATTTGAGGACTGCTGGAAATTTGGGGCTGAACACGGGGAATTTGGGACATCTTGGGACATCCCTGAGGGCACCAAGCTGCTGGGTTGGCACCTCTGCTGGCCTTGGGGGGATGCAGATAATTGAAATTAAATGGAGCAAATCTCAGCTGCTCTTGGGGTTATTGTTTCTTTTTCCAGTTCCTCCTCCTCCTCTTCCTCCACCCTGGGCGTTCCCAGCCCCTGGAGCATCCCAGGGCAGCAGAGATGGAGGAAAATTCTGGAAAATTCTGGATTTCCCCAGAGGAAATTCTGCAGTTTCACAGCCTGGATGAGCTGAGCACAGAGGATCTGAGGACTTGAGGCTGAGCTGGGGCTGAACACGGGGAATTTGGGACATCTTGGGACATCCCCGAGGGCACCAAGCTGCTGGGTTGGCACCTCTGAGGTTAACTGAAATTAAATGGAGCAAATCTCAGCTGCTCTTGGGGTTTTGTTTCTTTTTTTTGGTCCTTTTTATATTGGAAGGAGCCCCCAGGGATGTCCTGATGTGTGGGACAGGGACAGGGCCCAGCTGGGGCCAAGGACAGCGGGAGGAGATGGGGACAGAGATGGGGACGGTGCCCTGAGGGGCTGGGGGGACCCCAGAAATTTGGGATTAATCTCAGAAGTTTCAGAGTTATCCCAGAAATTCAGGAGTTACCCCAGAAACCTGGAAGTTACCCAGAAACTTGGGAGTTGTCCCAGAAATTTGGGATTAATCTCAGAAATTCTGAATTCATCTCACAGGTTTGGGATTAATCTCAGAATTTTCAGAGTTATCCCAGAAATTTGGGAATACCCCAGAAATTCAGGAGTTACCCCAGAGGTTTGGGAGTTATCACAGAAATTTGGGATTGATCTCAGAAATTTGGGATTGATCTCAGAAGTTTGGGAGTCGCCCCAGATGTTTCCCAGCCTCTGGAACTGAGCAAGGCCCGAGGGAGGCCCTGGCTCTGCTTTACCACAACTTCCCCTATTTTATTTTAAGCATCATTCCTCTTGCTGCCTCATCTCTTTACTCAACTCTATTTCTTTTATTTCAATGCTTTATTTGGCTTTTTGGTCAGGAAGTTTCAAAACCTTTCTTCGTGTCTGTTTTGGACACAGCAGATCCAATCAGCATTTGCTGATTCCATTGCAAATTGACACAAAACCACACAAAATTGACACAAAAAATGCACAAAATTGCCACAAAAATGCACAAAAAAACCATTTTCCCAGCAGTTTTGGGGCTGTCCCTGAGGCAGTGCCAGCCCAGTGTCCCTCCCTGGCTGGAGCCACTCTTATCCTTGCCAGAACCTTCTGGAAATCCTTTTGGAGCAGCTCAGGGCTGTGCTCAGCACTGGGAATAACAACAGCTTTGTCCAGGCTGTGATGGATGGGACTGGGTTCCCTCCTTCCTCACTGATGAAATCCTGTTTATCACCAGCAATTCCCTCAGTTTCCCTGGGCTGCTCCAGAGCCCCAATTCCAGAGGATTTTGGTTCCAATTCCAGCCATTTCCAGAGGACTTTATTTATTTTTTGGTTGTTTCAGAGCAGGGGCACCAGCACCTCCCCTCTGGGCCCTCTGCAGCCCTGATTAATTCCTTATTAACCTCATTACCTTGATTAATTCCTTAGTTTTGTGCTTCCAAAGGGGAAAATCTTGTGCTGCAAAGGTGACAAAGCTGCACTTTGTGTCTGGCAGCAGCACTTGGTGCATTTTGTGCATTTTTGTGTCTGGCTGCAGCATTTTGTGCATTTTGTGCATTATTTTTGTGTCTGGCAGCAGCTCCATCCCAGTGCCCTCCTGGCTGAGGCCTCACAAATGAGGATTTCAATTATTCACAAGGCAGCCAGAGCGTTAATAACGGGATAAATTAATCACACAGGAGAGTGGGATGAGCAAGGAAAAGCTCTTGGAGATCCCCCCTGAGCACAGAGGGCTGAGCTGGGCACAAAGGAGGGATGCAAGGGGAACCTGGAGCTGCTTCCAGAGGAGCAAGGGGCTCCAAAGGAGCTGGAGAGGGTTTGGGATGAGGGAGGGAGGGACAGGGCACAGGGAATGGATCTGGGATTTGGGAGTTCCAGGGCACAGGGAATGGATTTAAACTGGAAAGGGGAATCTGGGTGGGATTTGGGCTGGAATTCCTGGCTGGAATTCCCAGAGGAGCTGTGGCTGCCCTGGATCCCCGGAATGTCCAAGGCCAGGCTGGGACTGGATGAGCCCTGAGCTCCTCCCAACCCAATCCCAATCCCAATCCCAATGGTTCTGGGATTCTTCCCTTCTCCCCAGCACTGATTTTTTTTTTTTTTTCCCCACATTCAAGAGTTCAATCCCAATTTTCCCAAAGCTGCAGCAATTCCAGGGCACTCCGGGCCAGGCCCAGCCGCGTCACTGCTCCTCCTTCTCCTCCTTTTCTTTCTCCTTTTCTTTCTCCTTCTCCATCTTCCTCCTCCTCCTGTCCATGCTCCTGTGCAGTTTCCTGCGGAGCTGCAGCTGCCTCCTCCTGTGCAGGCTCTGCTGCAGCTTCTGCCGGCACTCCCTGTTCCTGCTCCGGATCCGCGACAGCTCCGCCCTGCGCCGCGCCTCCTGCTCCGGGTCCTGAGGGACAGGGACATTGGGGACACTGGGGACATTGGGGACACTGGGGATTGGGGACAGCTCCGCCCTGCGCCGCGCCTCCTGCTCCGGGTCCTGAGGGACGGGGACACTGGGGACATTGGGGACAGCTCCGCCTTCCTGCGCGCCTCCTGCTCCCTGAGGGACGGGGACATTGGGGACACTGGGGACAGCTCCACCTTCCTGCAGGCCTCCCGCTCCGGGTCCTGAGGGACGGGGACACTGGGGACACTGGGGACAGGACACTGGGGACACTGGGGACACTGGGGATTGGGGACAGCTCCGCCCTGTGCCATGCCTCCCGCTCCGGGTCCTGAGGGACAGACACCGGGACTGGGGACACACCCAGGACACCAGGAATTGGGGACATTGGGGACACTGGGGACAGCTCCGCCTTCCTGCGGGCCTCCTGCTCTGGGTCCTGAAGGACAGACACCCGGATTGGGGACACTGGGGACACACCCAGGACACTGGGGACACTGGGGACACCAAGGGCTGGGGACAGGGACGGACACTGGGGACGGGGACAGGACATTGGGGACAGGATGATGACAGGCCCAGAGATGTTGGGGGCACAGCCAGGACACTGGGGACAGGATGGGGACAGGCCCGGGAGGGGAGGGGAGGGAAGGGAAGGCAAAAGGAAGGCAAGAAGGAGGAGGGGCTGTCCTTCCCTTTCCCACGTTTCACCAGCTCATCGAGCAGCAGCTCTCACCTTCCCCTCCAGGATCATCTGTTTCCTCTTATTGATTTCCTTCTTCTCATCAAAATCCATCCCCTCGAGCTCCTGGCAAAGGGAAGAGCAGCGGAGCCTCAAACCTCAGCCCTGAGCAGCAAAACCCCTGAAAAACTGAGAAAAACCCCCAAAACCACGGGGAGAGAGGCAAGGCAGGCTCCCCCAGCCCCAGGGGCACTCACGATCTCACACTCCCTCCTGGTGACGTTCACTTGGGTCAGGATGTCCAGCACCAGCTGCTCCTCCACGGAGTACTCGGGCAGCTGCAGCTCTGGGGACATGAGGGGACAAAGCCCAAAGTGACAAACCCCAAAGGGACAAACCCCAAGGGTGACAAACCCCAAAGTGACAAAGTGCAAAGGTGACAAACCCCACAAAGAACTCCGGCAGCTGCAGCTCTGGGGGGACATGAGGGTGACAAACCCCAAACCCTCAGGGGACCCCCAGCACAGCCCCGGGGGTACCAGTGGGGTTTTCTGGGTTCAATGTGGGGTTTTCTGGGTTCAATGTGGGATTGCTGCACTCTGGGCTCCCCTCTGCAGCTCCTGCAGCACTGGGGTCCAGGAGCTGAGCTGCTTTCCAAAAAACAATAAATAAATAGAGGCAATAAATAGAGCTGCTTTCCAATAAATAGAGGGAATGGGGACCCTGAAATATGGAAGAGGGAATGGGGACCCTGAGGAGTGGAATGGGGATCCTGAGGAGTGGAACAGGGAATGTGAACCCTGTTTTGGAAGCAGCTGCTGCTTTCATCAAGAACAGCTCCACACAATTTCTGCTCCACCAAAAGCAGCAGGAGCACGAGCAGGGTCCTGCCTGAGCCAGCCAGGGACCCCAAATCAGGGATGGGGAAGGGGAAGGGGAAGGGGAGGGAAAGGGAAGGGAAGGGCCCAGCCCCGCTCACTGATCTCCTCCTCGATGGCGTGCACCAGGTGGATGTCGTACTGTGTCACCAAGGTGATGGCCATGCCCTTTCTCCCTGAAAGGGTTAAAAACAGGAATTGGACAATCCTGGCAGGCACAGGGGATGGACCCAGGGCACTGCCAACCCCTCCATCCCCAGGAGCCAGGTTGGGTGCTCACAGAGCTCTTTTGGCCCTGAAAATCCCATTAATGATCCTGTAAAACCAGCAGGGTGCTGTGATCCACCCTCACACACCCAGGGCAGGGTCCCAGTGGTGTCTTAAAGGAGGGGGAAATGAGGATTTTGGGAATTAAAGACAGAAACGGGAGGCATCCCTGGAACTGTCCCAGGCCATGGCGGAGCACTAAGGGCAGTCCCTGCCTGTGCCAGCCCTGCCCTGCTCCATTCCCCTGGTGCATCCTGAGCATTCTCCTGATGGTTCCCCTCCCTTGCAGGAACGCACACGGTGCTGAGGGTGCTGTGGGGGTGCCCCTGGGACCCCCTGTCCCCTCCCTGGGGGCAGTGGTGACCCCACGGTGGCCGTGGTGAGCCCCTGACCTGCCCGTGCCGTGCGTCCCACGCGGTGGATGTAGATCTTGGGCAGCCCTGGGGTGTTGTGGTTGATGACAACCTGCACTGCTGGGATGTCCAAACCTCTGCAATCCAGGGGGAAAACACAGCCAGGTGTGAAAAACAGCTTAAACAGCACGGGATTGTCAAATGGCACCGTGGTTTGGGGTGGGAGGGACATTAACACACATTTAGTGCTTGCCTTGCCTTGGGGAGGGACATTTCCACTGTGGCAGGGATCTGCTCAATTCCTGCCTTCTCCAAAAGCCCCAGATTCCCATGGATAAAGCCTTTATTGGCTGGTTGGAGGAGAAATTCCTTCCTCATAACAAATCCCCAACTTCTTCCTCACAGAGCTCAGCAATTCCCCAACTCCTCCCTCAGAGCTCAACAATTCCCCAACTCAACAACTCCCTCATTCCTTCCTCAGGGCCCAGCAATTCCCTGTCCCCTTGGAGCAGCCCCAGGAGCCCCTCAGGACCCCCCAACAGAGCCTCAGCACCCCCAGGCCCCAAACCCAGCTCAGTCAGGCTGGGAAGAGCCTGTCCCACCCAAACCTGGGGCATTTGAGAGTTTGATCTGGCTAAACCCAGCCCAAACTGGTTCTGGAGAACAAACCCAGGTGGGAGTGCCTGTCCCACCCAAATCTGGGGCATCTGAGGGTCTGATCCTGCTAAACTCAGCCCAAACTGGTTCTGGAGAACAAACCCAGGCTGGGAAAAGCCTGTCCCACCCTAATCTGGAGGATTTGAGAGTTTGATCTGGCTAAACCCAGCCTAAACTGGTTCTGGTGAACAAACCCAGGCTGGGAAGAGCCTGTCCCACCCAGATCTGGGGCATTTGAGAGTTTGATCTGGCTAAACTCAGCCCAAACCGGTTCTGGTGAACAAACCCAGGTGGGAGAGCCTGTCCCACCCTAATCTGGAGGATTTGAGGGTCTGATCTGGCTAAACCCTGAGTGAACAAACCCAGGGGGGAGAGCTCTGGCTTTACCTGGCAGCCACATCTGTGGCAATGAGGATCTTGAAGATGCTGGACTTGAACTTGGCCAGAGCTGCAAATCTCTGTTTCTGTGAGGGGAACATTCCAGGTGAGGGCTGGGAGGAAATCCCAGCTGGGAGCAGCCCCTGGCAGGGCCTGCAGCCCTCACCTGCTTCATCATGGAGTGCAGGGCCACGGAGGGGAAGCTGAACTTCCTCAGCATCATGTTCAGCACCTGGCAGTCCCTGCAGGGGAGGGAACACCAGAGAATGCTCAGGAGGCACCAGGGGATGGAGCAGGACAGAGCTGGGACAGGCAGGGACTGGGACAATCCCTGGGACACCTCACATTTCTGTGTGTAATTCCCAAAATCCTCATTTTTCCCCTCCTTTAAGACACCTCCCACTATCTCAGAGTGCTTCAGAATAGCCTGGGACAATTCCAGGGGTGGCAAAAGTGGGACAGGGAGGAGGAGAAAAGGAGGAGGAAAAGGGAGGAGGAAATGAGGAGGAAAAGGAGGCAGGAAAGGAGCAGGAAAAAGAACAGGAAAGGAGCAGGAAAGAAACAGGAAAATGAGCAGGAAGGGAGCAGGAAAGGGAGCAGGAAAAGGAGAAGGAAAAGGAGAAGGAAAAGGAGCAGGAAAAGGAGCAGGAAAAAGAGGAGGAAAGGGAGCAGGAAAAGGAGGAGGAAAAGGAGAAGGAAAAGGGAGCAGGAAAAGGGAGAAGGAAAAGGAGCAGGAAAAGGAACAGGAAAAGGAAGAAGGAAATGAGCAAGAAAAGGAGCAGGAAAGGGAGCAGGAAATGAGGAGGAAAAGGAGCAGGAAAAGGAGCAGGAAAAGGGAGCAGGAAAAGGGAGAAGGAAAAGGAACAGGAAAAGGAAGAAGGAAAGGAGCAGGAAAGAGAGCAGGAAAGGGAGCAGGAAAAGGAGCAGGAAAAGGAGCAGGAAAGGGAGCAGGCTCTCACTTGCAGGTCTTGGTGAAGATGATGATGGCCCAGTCGTCGTGCTGGTCCTGGAAGCTCTGCACCAGGTGCACCAGGTAGGCGTCCTTGAGCGCCTCGGGCACCAGCAGGTACCTCTGCTCCAGCCCCTCCACTGTCCTCACCCTGCAGGGACAGGGAAGGGAACTCCAGGATCCCTGAGGCTGGAAAAGCCCCCCGGGATCACCCACAGCACGCCCAGCCCTGCCCTGCTCCCTTTCCAGGAGGAAATTCCTGCTGAGGTCCCACCTGGGGCTGCTCCCTCCTGTCCTGGTGTCCCTGGGACTCCCCTGGCTGTCCCCTCCTGTCCTGGCTGTCCCCTGGGGCCCTCCTGGTGTCCCCTCCTTCTGGGGACTTGTGGAGATTGGGAATGTCCCCCTGATCTGATCCTGCTCTGCTCCAGACTGAGCCCTTCCCAGCTCTCCCAGGAATTTTCCAGCCCCATCCCAGAGATTTTCCAGCCCTTTCCCAGCCCCTTCAGGAATTCCCAACTCCGTCAGGAGTTCTCCAATCCCTTTCTCATCTCTCTCAGGAATTCTCCAGCCCCTTCCCAGCTCCCTCAGGAATCTCCATCCTCCCCACGTCCTTCTCCCAACACCCCCAAACCCCTGGCAGCGCCTCAGCAGCGCCAGCACAGGAAAAGGCAGGAGGAACCAAAGCCCAGGGAGAAGCAGCAGAAGGAACCAAAGCCCAGGGAAAGGCAGGAGAAGGAGCCAAACCGCGGGCAAACGGGGATCCTGGGCACTCACGGGGCCGAGGCCTCCCAGAAGAAGGGGCTGTTGGCAGCCAGGCCCCGCAGCTGGCACAGGGTGCCCGTCAGGGTGGCACTGAACAGCAGCGTCTGGCGGCGTGCGGGCACAGCGCCCAGGATCAGCTCCAGGTCCGCGCTGAAATCCGCACTGCCCTGCTCCAGCAGGCGGTCAGCCTCGTCCAGAACCTGCAACGGCAACCTCAGAGGGTGGGAACGCCCTGGGAGCCACCAGGGAAACCCAGGGAGCCCAGAGAATCCACCAGGGACCCCTGGGAACCACCAGGGAAACCCAGGGAGCTGCCAGGGAAACCCTGGGAGCCCAGAGAATCCACCAGGGAACCCCTGGGAACCACCAGGGAATGCACCAGGGAATCCAGAAAATGGGCCCAGGGATAAAGGGAACCCCTCAGAATTCCCAGGAATCCAGCCAGGGATGGAGGAAACCCAGGAGGATTCCTGGGAATGCCCCCAGGGATAGAGGGAACCCCTCAGGATTCCCAGCAATCCAGCCAGGGAACCCAGCAGGGAAACCCAAGGAATTCTCCCACGAAACCCCTCAGGATTTCCAGAAAGCCACCCAGGGAACCCCTCAGGATTCCCAGGAACGCTCCCAAGGATGGAGGGGACCCTGCAGGATTCCCAGAGACCCACCCAGGGAACTCCAATGATTGCCAGGAATCCCTCCAGGGATGGGGAAACCCCTGCAGGATTCCCAGGAACCCCCACGGATTGAGGGAACACCCCACAGTTCCCAGAAATCCCCCCAGGACCCTCCGAGGACGCCCAGGAGCCCCGGGCCGGGGCTGGATCCTCACCAGGAACTGGACCTTGCTGAGGCTGAAGGTGCTGGAGCTGCGCAGGTGGTCAGCCAGGCGCCCGGGGGTGGCCACGACCACGTGGGGCCTGCGGGACAGGGCCAGGGCCTGCGACACCATGTCTGGGACGGACAGACAGACAGACAGGCAATGGGAATGGGACACCACGTCTGGGACGGACAGACACACAGACAGGCAATGGGAATGGGACACCATGTCTGGGACGGACAGACAGACAGACAGGCAATGGGAATGGGACACCATGTCTGGGACGGACAGACACACAGACAGGCAATGGGAATGGGACACCATGTCTGGGACGGACAGACACACAGACAGGCAATGGGAATGGGACACCAT
>JAWWMQ010000128.1:1474533-1499278 GCA_035047885.1 Chlorospingus flavigularis | reverse complement strand
CCTAATCCTGATCCTAAACCTGGTCCTAATCCTGATCCTAAACCTGATCCTAATCCTGATCCTAATCCTGATCCTAAACCTGGTCCTAATCCTGATCCTAAACCTGATCCTAATCCTGATCCTAATCCTGATCCTAATCCTGATCCTAATCCTGATCCTAAACCTGATCCTAATCCCTGCTGGGTCAGGGTACCCTGATGCTAAACCCAACCTCATGGCCAACGCGGGCTGCCTGGCCTTCAGCGTCAGCTGGTGGGTCTGGGATGGGCCCCTGATCCTAAACCTGATCCTAAACCCTGCTGGGTTTGGGGCCCTGATCCTAAACCTGACCTCATGGGTCTGGTTTGGGTCCCCGATCCTAAACCAAACCTTCCCTGCTGAGTTTGGGTCACTGATCCCAAACCCAATGCTCTGTGCTGGATTTGTTTCCCTGATCCCAATCCTGACCTTTCCTGGTGTGTCTGTGTCCCTGATCCCAGTCCAGACCTTCCTCCTGCTGGATTTGTCCCCCTGGTCCCAATCCTGGCACTCTCTGGAGGATTTTTGTCCCCCTGGGCCCCTCTCCCCTCCCAGTTTTTGGGGCCCCCCAGCATCTCCTGGGGCCGAGCTCCTGCTGGGCTGGGAATCCCTCTGTAGTGCAGGGCCTGAGTGCCTGTGAAATTCCTGCGACACCGATGGTGACACCCTGGTGACACTGCTGGGGACACTGCTGTGACACTGCTGTGACAAATGACCCGGGCAGGGGGGAGGAGGAGGAGCCGATGCCGGATGGATGGACACAGGGATGGATCCATGGATGAACAGGCTGTGCTGGCTCTGTCCCCTGCCAGGAGCAGGATTTGGGGTTCAGGGGGCAGCAGGAATGGGGGCTCAGGGGGCAGCAGGAATGGGGGCTCAGGGGGCACAGGCTGTGCTGGCTCTGTCCCTTTCCCAGGGCCACACTGACCCTGCCCTGTCCCTGTCCCTGCCAGGGCCACACTGACCCTGCCCTGTCCCTGTCCCCGTCCCTGCCAGGGCCACACTGACCCCGCGCTGTCCCCGTCCCTGCAGGTTCTGGTTCCGTCTCTACTGGTTCCCCCTGAAGGTGCTCTATGCCACCTGCCACTCCAGCCTCCAGGCCGTGCCCAACATCCCCTTCTACTTCTTCTTCAACGCGCTGCTGCTCGTGCTCACCCTGATGAACATCTACTGGTTCCTGGTGGGTGATCCGGGCTGGTGCCACCCCACGGGGACAGACTGGGCACAGCGGGGACGTGTCCCCTGTCCCTGGGGCCAGCCCTGTCCTCGCTGCTGCTGCTGCTGGGGGGTGGCGGCCATGGGGAGGTTTGGGGGGTCAGGCTGGGGGGTTCCCTTGGGAATTCAGGGTCTGACACCGCAGGGAGTGATAACAGCAGGGAGAGAGGTGGGGACGGTCTGGGAACGTTCCAATGGGGGTTTAGAGAGGTGTGAATGTCGTGGGAATGTTCCTGCATCCCAGAAAGGGGATGGGAGAGAGGCGTGAATGATCTGGGAATGTTCCTGTACCCCAGAAAGGGGATTTGACAGAGGTGTGAACGTTCTGGGAATGTTCCTGCAAGCCCCGGGCTGTGGGGATGGGTGGAGAGGGGAGATCCATGGGGCAGGGCAGGGAGCTGCTGATCCCATCACCCCTGGGATGAACTCAGGAATTGTCCCTGGAGTCCTGCTCCATGGAGCCCCAAGCCCCATCCCGGGGCTGTGGCCACGCCGGGGGAGCTGCCCTGCCCGAAATGGGGAGGGGGCAGCAGGGAAAGGTCCCCCCAGGACCCTGCCATGCCTGAGGGTCGCTGTCCCCCTCCTGTCCCCTCCTGTCCCCAGTACATCGTGCTGTTCGTGGCCAAGGTGCTGCTGGGGCAGATGCAGGAGGTGAACGATGTCCGTGAGTACGACCTGGAGGAGAGCAGGAAACCCGGCAAGGAGCCTGGGATCCCACTGCCCCGGGCTCTGAAGGAAGGGTACGTGCAGTCCCAGGCTGGTTTGGGCCAGAAAACCCCAAAGTACATCCAGCCCCACACTTGGGACACCCCCACGATCCGGGGGTCCGGCCTGGGGCACTGCCAGGGGTCCCGGGGTGGGCACAGCTGCTCTGGGAATTCCATCCCCACCCTCCCAGGCAGGAATCCCTCCCCAGTATCCCACCCAAATCTCCCCTTTCCCAGTTTAAATGCACTCCCTGGGTCCTCCAATATTCCACCCAAATCTCCCCTTTCCCAGTCTAAACCCATCCCCTGTGTCCTGTCCCTCCATCCCCTGTCCCCAGTCCCTCTCCAGCTCTCCTGGATTCCCTTCAGGCCCTGAAGGGCTCTGAGCTCTCCCTGGAGCTTTTCCCTGGTGCTGGAGCCACCAAAGTGCACAGATGTGGGGACAGGAGTGGCCTCAGCAGGGAAATGAGGGGGGATCTGTGTGTTCAGGGCCTGGAACCATCACAGCACGCAGATCTGGGGACAGGAGTGGCCCCAGGATGGAAATGAGGGAGGGTCTGTGTGTTCAGGGGCTGGAGCCATCACAGTGCACAAATGTGGGGGTAGGAGTGACCCCAGCAGGGAAATGCGGGGGGGTTTGCTGTGCTCAGGGGCTGGAGCCATCACAGTGCACAGATCTGGGGACAGTGAGGAGGGGAATTTGCTGTGCTCAGGGGCTGGAGCCATCACAGTGCACAAATGTGGGGCAGGGCAGTGAGGGGGTCTGTGTGCTCAGGGGCTGGAGCCATCGCAGAGCACAGATCCGGGGACAGGGAAATGAGGGGGGGTTTCTGTGTTCAGGGCCTGACCCCAGCTCTGCTCTCCCCAGGCTGCACCTCAGGAACGGCCTCGTGAAGGACAAGCGGTTGTGAGGGCGGCGTGGGCACAGCTGCAGGGCTGGCACTGCCCGGGACCTGCTCTGGGACCCTGCCAAGGACAGGAACTGCCCCCTGCCCCCTGCCAGCCCTGGGCAGGACAGGGCACTGCCAGGACCCTGCGCCGGGGGTCCCAGTTTGGCCCAGTTTGGCCCAGTTTGGCCGGGACACTGGCGGCTGCGCCGGCCAGGTGGGACCTGGGGCCACCTCTGTGTCCCTGGTGTTGCTCCACGTCCTCAGCCCCGCTGTGACACCCCAGACCCCTCCTCTGAGCCCTCCCAGCTGCTCCAGCCCGGGCAGGGGAGCTCCTGTGCTGCCCTGGGAAGGGACCCCGAGGCCAGCTGTGCCCCAGCTGTGCCCCAGCTGTGCCCCAGCTGTGCTCCAGCTGCCACCCAGGCACTGCAGAGGTGCCCTTGTCCCCTGCAGCTGCCACTGCCTGGGAATCCACCCCAGGAGCTCCAGCCCAGCCCTCGGGAGGAGGCCCAGGAGGTTCCATTTCCCTGGAAAAATCCCCGTGTAGGTCTTGGAGTGGCTTAAAAAGGGTCCTGCAGGTCCCTGCTGGGGGATTCCCCCAGGGCTGGCCCCTTGCTGAAGGAAAAACAGAGAATTCCTGCTCCCAGGGTGGGATTTCCAGGAGAACAGAGAATTCCTGCTGCCAGGGCTGGGTTTTTGGGAAGAACAGAGAACTCCTGCTCCCAGGGTTGATATTTCCAGGAGAACAGATAATTCCTGCTGCCAGGGTTGGGATTTTGGGAAGAACAGAGAATTCCTTCTTCTAGAGTTGGGATTTTGGGGAGAATAGAGAATTCCTGCTCCCAGGGTTGGGATTTTTGGGGAAGAACAGAGAATTCCTGCTGGGTTTCCAGGCAGCTCCAGCCCTGCAGTCCCAGGTCCCTGCCCTGGGCAGCTCTGTGGGTTTGGGTCCCTCGCTGTCCCCTCACTGTCCCCTCCCAGGCCAGGACCCTCAGCTCCCTCCCCAGGCAGCCCTGGAGGGGGATCTGATCCCGGCCGTCAATTCCAGGTGTGGGAATTTGTGGGAATTTGAGGGATTTTTCCATGTTTATTTCCCCTTCCCTGCTGTGTCTGAGCCAGGGACAGACCCTGAGTGGGGCTGTGGGGATGTCCCCAAGCTGTGGCAGGACCTTGTCCCCCCCTGTCACCTCCAGGGTGCCCGAGGAGCCTCCCAGTGCGGAATTCCTTGGTTTCCTGTGGGGTTTGCAGGGCAGGAAGGGCCGGAGCAGAGCTGGGGTGGCCTTGGGGGGATTAAACTGAATTTCCCAGGGCTGGCATTGAGCAGGGTGGCTCCAGCTGGCTCTGGGGGCTGTGACATCGAGGTGGCAGTGGCAGCTCTGCTGTGATGGCCACGAAGGGACTGGGGGACCTGGGGGTGCCTGGCTGGGGCCGATGGTTTGTGAGACTGGTGGTTTTTGGGGCCGATGGTTTTTTGGGGCCCTGTGAAGCAGGACTTTGATGGTTTGATGTGCTGGAGGTCGATGGCTTTAAGAGAGAAGCGTTGGACGCCCTGATTGAGTTAAAAAAGGGAATTTTTGGGAGGAAGAACCAGCTCCAGGTCTGCCCCCGGCTCTGGGCAGGGTTTTTGAGAGCAGCGCTGGATTTCCATCCTCATCCTGAGCCCACATTGAGTTAAAAAAGGGATTTTTTGGGACGAAGAGCCGACTCTGGGTCTGCCCCCAGGTCCGGGCAGGGTTTTTAGGAACAACGCTGGATTTCCATCCTCATCCCGACCCCATGGAGCCGCAGTGGGCGCTCCGGAGCTGCGGGAGAGCCCTGAAAGGGTTAAGGGGTGCCGGAGCCGCAGGGATCCCACCCCGAGCCGGGATCCCGCGGTGTGATTGAGCCCGGAGCCCATCAGAGGCTGCGCTCACCGAGCCCATCAGAGGCTCCGCTCGGCCCCAGCCCCGGCGCTGCCCGCTCTTTGTGCGCAGAGCAGGGATGTCCATGTGGATGTGGATGTGGATGTGGATGTGGATGTGGCTCCTCCGCAGCCCGGCCTGGGCTCTGCCCGGCCCCGCGCTGGCCTCGCAGCCGCTCTCCCAGGAACATTCCCTGCTCCGCTCGCTGGGGCTCAGCGCCAGGCCCGGCCCCAGGAGCCCCGCGCCGGTGCCGCCCGTGCTCTGGAGCATCTTCCACAGGAGGAGCGCGCTGCCCCGGCCGCAGGCAGCGCCCGAGCCCTGCACGGTGGAGGAGCTCAATGTGCCCGGGAACATCGTGCGAGTGCTCGCCGACCAAGGTACAGCCACGGCCGCGTTCGGGTTCCCCGGGCTCCGCTCCTTCCTTCCTGCCCCGTGTCCCGAGGCCGGAGCCGGATTCCAGGAGAAATCCCTGCGGGATGGAGCCCTGTGGATGCCGCCGGTGATGGTGATGGGTTTGGAACCCCGGGATGGGGGTGAGGGGGGCAGCTGTGCCTGGCCCTGTCCTGGAGCCCCCTGAATCCCTCCCGAGGCGCGGCTTTGATCCCAGGCCTGATCCCGGTCGCGATCCCAGGGATGGGATGGATGCTCGACCCCCGGGCTGTGTCCCCCCCTCCTCATTGTCCCAGCGCCTCTGGCTGACCCCGGGGCACATCTGGCTGACCCCAGGGCACAGCTGGCTGACCCCAGGGCACATCTGGCTGCTCTGAGCCGTTCGCAGTCCCTTGAGGACTGTTTGATCGGTGTCCCTGAGGGCACATGGCATCCCAGAGCCCTTTCCTCTCGTGGTTCCAGTTTGGCTCGGGCTGGCTAAACCAGGCTAAACCCAAATTCGCTGCTGTTCGTCCTCTTTTCCCCGATCCTGCTCAGCCCCAGCCCAACCCGGGAGCCGATCCTGCCCATCCCCAGGGATCCCCATCCCATTCCTGGAGCCGATCCTGCTCACCCCAGGGCTCCCCCATCCCATCCCGGAGCCGATCCTGCCCAGCCCCGCGTCCAGCCGCCCCCACCGCTGTTTCTCCTTCCTCGCCAGGCCGCTTCGTGCCCGCGGGGCAGCCCCAGCCCCGGCTGTGCCTGCGGCGGCTCCTGCTCTTCAACCTCTCCGCGCTGGAGGAGGGCGAGCGCCCGACCCTGGCCCAGCTGGAGCTGCGCTTCCAGCACAGCTCCTACCACGGCCCGAGCCCGGGGCGGGTCCTGGAGCTGCGGCTGTACCGGGCGTGCCCGCGGGGTTCGCCGCAGCCCGGCCGGGCCCCGCTGCTGGAGCGCTCGCTGCTCCAGCTGCGCCAATCGCTGCTGTTCGAGCTGGGCGCGGCGCTGCGGGACCGGGCCGGGCCGCGCCGGGATTATCTGGCCTTGGTGCTGGAGCTGTCGGTGAGCGGCGGCCCCGGGGGCCCGCGGAGCCCCTGCGGCAGCTCCGACGCCTTCGCGGGCGCCTCGCTGCTGCTGGTGACGCTGGGCCGGCAGTGCCGCGCCGCCCGCGGCCGGAGGAGCGCCCCGAGCCCCGCGGTGTCCCCCAGCCCCCTGTGCAAGCCCCGCCGGCTCTACATCAGCTTCAGCGACGTGGGCTGGGAGAACTGGATCATCGCCCCGCAGGGCTACCTGGCCAACTACTGCGGCGGGGAGTGCCCGTTCCCGCTGGCGGCCGAGCTCAACAGCACCAACCACGCCGTGCTGCAGACCCTGGTGCACTCGCTGGACCCGCGGGGCACGCCGCAGCCCTGCTGCGTGCCCGTGCGCCTCTCCCCCATCTCCATCCTCTACTACGACAACAGCGACAACGTGGTGCTGCGCCACTACGAGGACATGGTGGTGGACGAGTGCGGCTGCAGGTAGCGGGGCGTGAGCGGGAACGATGGACAAACGGGGGAAATTCCTTTTTATTCCCGCTGGGAGATCCTCGCTGTGCTCGGGGGCTGTGCCGGGGTTGGGCTGGCGCTAAGGGCGGTGCCGGTTTAGGATGAGAGTGTGGGGTTATGACCAAGCTCGGTGCTGGGTCCTTTCTCCTCAGGGGATGCTGGCACCGGGCTGTGAATCCCAAATTTCCTCCTTTGTTCGTGCCAGGCACCCCCAGGGCTGCAGGTTTTGGGGTTTTTGGCTGTGAATCCCAAATTTCCCCCTTTGTTCGGGCTGCAGGTTTTGGGGTTTTTGGCTGTGAATCCCAAATTTCCCCCTTTGTTCAGGCTGCAGGGTTTGGGGTTTTGGCTGTGAATCCCAAATTTCCCCCTTTATTCATGCCGGGCACCCCCAGGGCTGCAGGGTTTGGGGTTTTGGCTGAACTCTGCAGATTTCTCAGGGCATAAATGATTTTTCTGGGTGAAAAGGGGCGGGGGGTTCCCTGCGGTGTGGTCCAGCTGCAGGGACAGGGATGGGGTGAGCAAATCCCTTCCCAGGGGAGGCAGAGCCGGGCAGGAGCTTTCTCTGTGCTGTGGGAGCTGCTCTCAGGGTGTGGTTGGTGATGGGCCCGTTTGGGGACAGGGCTTGTGCTGGGTGGTCAAATGCAGTGGAGGTTTTGACTAAAAAATGAAGGTTTTCCCTAAAAATATGGAGATTTTACCTAAAAAAATGAGATTTTACCCAAGAAATCCACTGGGATTTCAGTGGCTCCCTCCCCTCGCAGCCCGCTGTGGGTCAGTATTAATTTACCTCATTAGCAAATCCATGAGCCCAGGCTGTCCCCTGAGTGTCCCCAGGTGGCAGCCGGGCCTCAGGCAAGGGCAGGGCTCAGAACTCTGCACATTTTTGCTATTCCGGGTTGGTTTTGGTGCATTTGTTGGGCTTTGTGCTGCCCGGCAGCCCCAGCCCCTCTGGTGTCCCCGAGGGGCAGCAGGGACCCCAATTTGGGCCTTTCCCATCCCTGAGCTCCTCTCTCCCCTCCTGCTGAAGGGGCTGAGCTGAGCTTTGAAGTGGAAACCACCAGAGCAAGGATTTTGGGATTTTGGGGGAGAGGAATCCCAGTTAGACTTGAATTTTTTCTCTTTATTTTGAACTGTGAAGCCGTAGTGCAGCTTTTGGGGTTTTTTTGCTGTTTTCTCTTCGAGCTCTGATGGTTTTCCCATCTCCTCCCCCAGGGGAAGCACTGAAGGTTTAACCACTGGGGGGGCCTTGGGATGGGTTTTTTTGTTGTTTTCACACCCAAATCATGGAGCCTTGGGATGGGGTTTTTTTGTTTTCACATCCAAAACGTGGAGCCTTGGGATGGGGTTTTTTTGTTTTCACACCCAAATCGTGGAGCCTGGGATGGGTTTTTTTTTTTTGTTTTCACACCCAAAACGTGGAGCCTGGGATGGGGTTTTTTTGTTGTTTTCACACCCAAATCGTGGAGCTGAAGAGCCAGCCTGGAGCAGCTTGAGCTGAATTCCCATTCCCAATCCTGGTGTTTCCCACCCCGCTCTGCTCCATTGCAGTGTTTAAAGGGCTTAACTCCAGCCAGCAGGAGCCATTCAATTCTGATTTTAGACGGGCAGAGGAAGAAAACCTCGAAGTGTTGCTGGGTTTGTGCCACCCTGGGGGGAGCGAGAGCCAGGACAGGAGCTGGGCTCACCCAGGCCAGGCCCGACGCCCCCAGCCCCAGCCTGGAGCCCCCAGCCCCAGCCTGGCAGGGCAAAGCCATTCCTGTGTTTCCTGCACGGCAGGGGCAGCTTCCCCCACATCCTGGGGCTGGAGGAGAGTGGGGACCCTTCCCAGTACTCCCACTTCTCCCAGTTGAGTCGCTCACCCCCTCTGCTATGCACACCCCCACTTTTGTACTAGTCGTGTGTTTAAAAAAAGTAATAAACTTGAAGTTTATACAATCAGACTAAAGCTTTAATGAACGTTGCATGGTTTCCTCATTGAAACTTAGGGGCCACCTTGAATGCAAGAGCTGTTTATTCTTTTTTTTTTTTTTTAATTGATGACAAACAGGTTTTAAAACAAAACTGAGACAAAGAAAAATTAATTAATTAAAAAAAAAAAAGAAAAAATAGTTTTAACACCGTGCTAGCACTGATGTCTGGATTTGTAAAACTCAAAAAGAGTTTGAACTGCTACAAAGGAAAAAACCAGCACGAAGCAGAGGCAAGCATTCCCAGCAGTGAAATAAAGGGTGAGGGCAGAGGAGGGGGCTACAATACTCATGGAAAGCTTTGCACAGAGGGGTTCAGCTTAAACCTACCCGAAAATCTACGCCACTACGCTGCCTACCAAGGAAAAAAAATTAAAAAGCCCTTCGGCAATGTTAATAAATAAAACAAGTCCATCTCACGAGGAAGGAAGGTGGCCTGTGTCTCCATTCTTTCACTGCTTTAGAATCTAAACTCTGGAGGCTTTGGATGAGAAAAGAATGGGTTTGTGAGTTGAGATTTTTGTGGTTTTTGCAGTTTCTGCAGCTCCCCCCCGGGCTGGGGGTGCTCCACACCAGGGCTGCTCTGGGGCAAGTCCAGCAAATCCAGGGCAGGATCTGCAGGAAGGACAGCAATGGAAGGGTCCCCCCTCCCCGGGTACAAAAGGGGCTCTGAGCTGTTTGTTTAAGTACATTCAGATGAGAGGTATTTGAGTTTTCCCCCCAAAAAAGGACTAGAAACGCTTGGAGCCCTTTGAGTGTAAAGCTTAACTCAGGCTGAGAACAGCCAGGCTCTGATCAATCTCTGCTGCTGCTGCTGCCCAGTTGGGAGGTAGAGGCTCCTCTGATTCAGGATCTGCTAAGAACGGGGCTGGAGGAATCACTTCTCTCTGTGCTGCTCCTAGAAAAGGTCCTGACAGAAATGAAAAGCTCCCAAGTGTTCCCCTGTGAGTGTTTCAGACACCTCAGAGCGTGGATGGCTTCTCCTCCCAGCCCTGCTCCCAGCTGGGCTCACAACTCTGCTGCACAAAGCAAAGCTTGAACAAACTCTCTTCCCCTGAAAATTCGCTCCAACTCCTCACTCTGTCCTCTCCTGCCTCCACCACCCCAAAGCCTGACCCATTCTCCCCAATTAAACCCAGCTCTGTCTCTCAGAGGCCACCACCTTCCACCACCTGCCTGCTTTGTCCGTTTGTCCATCCTGCTCCTGCAATGGTGGGAGCCTTCCCTTCCATCCAAAATAATCCCCAATTTCCACTAGTCCTCCCCAGGGCTGTGGGGACCAAAGCAGGCCTGGCTGCACCTTCCCTCCAGGGCCGAAGGGCACAGGAACCCGTCCCCTTTCAAGCATAAAGTTCATCTTACAGAAAGGCTGTTTTTCACAGAGTAGAGTCCAGACAGTTGCCAATTAAAGCATACAGAAAACACTTTGAAACCCTCCTGCTCGAGCACGCAGGCTCCTCTCACTCTAAACCTATCCCATGTAGGAAGAAGAGGCTGATTGCTGCAACTTGAAATCACACTGAAAGTTCTCAAGGATGGTGCTCTAATTTTTGTTTGAAACATATTTTTTTTTGGTTTTTTTTTTTAAAGTTTTTTTTTGTAATATAAGCTTCTCAGAACAAGGATCTAAATCTCCCAGGTCCACCACTAAGAATTCAGAGACAAAACTTCTTAAAAAATTCAGTGCTCTTTTTGAAAGAATCTCTTTAAAACCACCTCGTTCAGAATGTGGGCGACACGATGACAACAAATTTCAGAGCCAGTGTTGGACAACAAAACCTGCACCTCAGAGTTGAGCAGCAGCTGATTTCTGCTTGGTTGGCTCTCACCCAGGCAGGGACTTTCTCTCTCCTTTTTTTCCCCCCCTTTCTCTCAGATACTCTGCTTCTAAAATGTAAACAGTTCCTGCTAAAATGGTTTCAGTACCCTCGCAAAACGAGCCCAACTCTGAGATGAGGGTTTTCCTCTCCCCATCTGCTCTGAAAGGTTAATAATGCCCTGCTCGCCAAGAGAAGTATGGAATGAAGTGAAACCTGCTTTGTTAAGGCCCTTCTCCGGAGCTGGGGGGACTCAGCTGAGCACTCTGCTGGGTGAGTTCCTTCCTCAGGGCTCTCTCTCCTCTCTCAGGCTCCGTGGCTCAGTGAGCTCCAGCAGTGGCTCTCTCCTCTCTCGCGCGCTCCTCTCTCTTCTCTCTCTCCTCTCCGTTGGTTGGTTTCTTTCTCCTGTTGCTCTCACACAGTGGTGCTTCAGTTTTAGCAGTGGAAAACAGGTATCCATTTTATTTTATTTTTTTTATTACCCAGAATAAAATGCTGATGAACTAAGCTCCACACAAGCTTAGCTCTTCTTCCTCAACCTGGGGGCACAAGGAGAGCTCAGTCAGGGGAGTCCTGCTCACCCAGTCAGGCTTAAACCAGGCAGGGGACAGTTTAAACCAGGGAGGGGACAGCTTAAACCAGGCAGGGGACAGTTTAAACCAGGGAGGGGACAGCTTCAACCAGAGAGGGGACAGTTTAAACCAGGGAGGGGACAGCTTCAACCAGGGAGGGGACAGCTTAAACCAGGAGGAGGGTACAGCTTCCACCAGGGAGGGGACAGCTTCAACCAGGGAGGGGACAGCTTCAACCAGGAGGAGGGGACAGTTAAAATCAAGGAGAGGACAGTATAAATTAGAGGAGGGAACAGTTTAAATCAGGGTATGGGACAGTTTAAATCAGGGTATAGGACAGTTTGGCTCAGGGGAGGGCACAGGGGTGCTTACACTCTAATACTGTGACAGTCCCGTCACTCCACCATGTTGATAAGCTCGTTCCCCCTGGTAAGTTGAGTCCTGTGACAGCGCCACGTCAATCTGGGATTTAAACTCATCACCAAGGTAACTGTCCTGCAAGGGGAGAGGTGAGGGAAGCCTCAGCATCAGTGTCCAGCTCAAGTGCAAGGCAGAACCAGGTTAACCATAAAGCTGAGAGCGTTTGGGTGCTTTAAATCTGCTTTTTTTGGTGCAGAATTTCCCTAAATTAAGGGAGTTTTGAGCTGTTGGTCAGCTGAAGCAACATTTCCCTTCCATGCCCCCATCAGTGCAGTGTAAACGCTGCAGCTGAGTCACTGAGAGCAGTTTCAGTTTCGTTTCCCTCAGCAGGGAGGAGGTGCAGGCACGGACCACCAACACAAACCCCAGGCAAAGCTCCTGATATCCCAAAATCCACGCTCACCTGGGATAATTCCGGCTGGGAGAGCCCAGGCTGACTCATCTGAGAGGGCTGGCTCATGGAGATGTAGCCCTGGGTCAGGGGGCCCTGCGAGAAGGGCTGGGACACCACGTCCTGGCTGGCCTGGCTGTTGGGCAGGTTGGACTGGCTCGTGCCAGGGATCCCAAAGCGATTTTTCTGCCGCCCGCCACGGCCCGTCTTCCCTTTGGGAGCCCCACGGCCTGGAAGAGACCCCGCAGGCAGCAGTGAGAGCCTGGCAGGTACAGCCTGCCCCCTCCCAGGTGCCCCTGGCCTGGTTTGGCCCTCACCTGCAGCGGGGCCGTTGGCCTGGCCGAAGTAGCCCGGGGGGGGCATGGGGGGCATGACGAGGTTGAAGGGGATGGGAATGTTCATGGCAGTGACGTGGCTGGGGCCAGCACTGATCATCCCAATCTGGTCGTGGGTCTGGAAGTACATGTTGGACGGACGCCCTGGGGAGAGGAGAGCACAGGAGGCACTGCAGGGATCGTTCCAGGAGCGATCCCCAAGGACTGAGCTCCCCCTGCCAGAGGCAGCAGCGTCTCTGCCTCGCTGCTGATTCCACACCTGGACATTCCATAAATCCACCTAACACAGGCTCATCCCACAGCTCCTCCTCCTCACAGCAGCACCTGAGATCCCTGAAATGCTGCTCACTCTCCTTTCCCCCTCAGTTTGCACCCGCTCTGCAATTGTCAGGCTGATTCTATTTATCGAGAGCCAAATCCAGGCTCAAGGCTCTCAGCTCCCAGATTCATCCCAAACATTGTCAGTTGTTAAATTAAATCCCAAACATTTCAGCCCTCAAATTCATCCCAAATATTTTCAGTTGATAAATTAAATCTCAAACATTTCAGCCCTCAAATTCATCCTAAGCATTTTCAGTCCTTAAATGCATCCACAGCATTTTCAGTCTTTAAATTTGTTCCATTTTCAGCCCTCAAACTCATCCCAAAGATTTCAGCCTCAAATTCATCCCAGACACTTCAGTCTCCAATTTACCCCAAATATTTCAGCCTCAACTTCATCCTAAACATTTTCAGTCCTCAAATTTATCCCAAACGTTTTCAGTCCTTAAATTCAATCCATTTTCAGCCCTTAAACTCATCCCAAACATTTTCAGCCTTCAAATTCCATCACTTCCAGTTCTCAAATTCCAATTCTGTAGTTTGAAGTTTAAATCTTTAACAAATTCAAAATTTGCACAAGTTTAAAAGCTCTTAAGAAGTTTCAAAGTTTGAAGTGTGTAAGATGTGACCCCTCAGGGGCTGGTCAGGGGAAAAAGAAACCTTTAAAAAGTGAATTTAGGGAATTTCCTTTACCTTGGCTGCTGCGGTCGTAGACAGAGCCGGGGATGATGGCCTCGCGTGCATCATACATGGCAGTGGTCATGAAACGGGCACCCTGCAGGGATTTTGGCAATTAGCATTCATCCTCATTCTTTTCCCCTAAAAAACCTTGCATTGCAACCTCAGTGGAAGCTATTTTGGGTCAAAATCCATAAAACTCCACAGATTGCACAAATGTTGTGGAAATTAATTCTAACACATAGAAAACCTTTAATTATTATTTCAGCCACATCCTGAACACCCAAAGTAACATTTTCCAGCAGCCTGTCCCAAGCTGTGAGACATTTGATGAGTTTTCAGTCTATTCTGAGGCCCTGGCAATTGCCTTGCTCCACTCACTGCTTTGTGGTGGCTGCCAAGCTCCCCCAATAATAAGTTGTATAAAACTTGCAGCTTGAGGGTTAAAAGTGAGTTTTCCCTTTCTACACAAACCAGTTCCTTCACTTCATTTCATTCACCTCAAGATTTGCCCCCAATAAAATCCTGCAATTAAAGAGAAATGATGAAGCTTGCTCAGCCCAGGGACAGCAGCAGCTGCTTCCCCTGCAGTCACGCTGCACCAAAAGGCAGCAAAAATGGAAACCTGTGGGGGTGTGAGGCTCTGTGGGTGGCTCATTCCACCCATTCAGGATTAATTAAGGCATCAGGGCTAATTGGCTGCTGTCAGGAGCAGGGTCACTCACAGGGTTGATGGTGTTGACGAGCTTGCGGGGTTTGCTGAACTGCATCAGGCTCTCCCTCAGGTTGTTCAGGGGCCCCTCCACCAGCACCTTCTGCTCCTTGTAGTAATTCAGGAGGTGATTCCAGAGGGGCTGCTTGGACAGGGCCTTGGGGTTCCCCACAATGATCACCCCGTACCTGTGCACACAGAGGAACCACAATTCACTGGGGGATTTGTTACAAGGGTGTTGAACAGAGCAGCCCCTGATTCTTCTCTCTGGGAGCTGCAGGAGGAGCCTGGTGCAGCTGGAACTGCTCACAGCAGCCATTCCAGATGTGGCTCAACACCTGGAAGGAGGTTGCAGCAGGCAGTTCCTGCAGCAGCACAGAGTTCCTCCTTCAGGCTCGCTCTGTGTCCCACCAAACCCCCAGTGCTGGATTTGGGGCCTGGGAACAGCAGGGAAGGCAAGGGGCACCGTGCTGGGCTCCACCTCAGCCTCTCTGCAATCACAGGCATCAAAAACCCAAGTGGGCACAAAATGGTTGTGGAAGTGATAAAGCAGCAGATGAAGGGAAGGGATCTGTGCTGGAAATGGGAAGGACATGGTGACTTCCCAAATGTACTGATGCCAAATGGTGGCAGGGGCTGAGATGAGAGATAAAAATGGCACAGAGTGGTTTGGGTTGGAGGGACCTTAAAGCTCATCCAGTGCCACCCCTGCCATGGCCTTGGGCACTGCCAGGGATCCAGGAGCAGCCAGAGCTGCTCTGGGAATTGCACCCCAACCCTCCCCACCCTCAGAGGGAAGAATTCCTTCCCCATATCCCCCCAAGGCTGCCCTCACTCCCTGTGTCCTGTCCCTCCATGCCCGGTTTGCCTCACCTGGCTCTGGTCAGGGCCACGTTCAGCCTCCTGGGGTCGTTGAGGAAGCCGATGCCCTGGTGCTCGTTGGCCCTCACACAGGACAGGATGATGAAATCCTTCTCCCTGCCCTGGAAGGCGTCCACACTGGCAATTTCCACTTCCTGCAACACAGGAAAACACCTCAGGCACGGAAGCAAAACAGCTCTGCCACCAGCAGGCACGGCCAAAGGGCCTGGCCAGCACTGAGCCTTCCATCAGCTGAGAAAAATGTTGTTTTTGGAGGGAGGAGTGATTTGGTAATTCCTCTGGGCACTGAGCAGCTGCCCCAGAGGGGAACGGGGAGTCTCAGTTCAGGAGAAATTCCTTTCATGTTCAGCTTTATGGTCCTCCTGTTTCCCAAAACTGTGCAAAGCAGCTCTTTGCTTGAGGATGTTGCCAAAAAAGTTCCGACCGTTCCAAAATGTTGGAGGATGAAACATCCAAATTAGCTCTGAGAAACCTCAGTGAGAGGGACACATCATTCCTGGCAAAGGGAAAAATATTTCCACCAAATTTCCCTGCAGTGAAAACACTGCTCAAGTTCTCAATCTTGCACAACAAGATCGTATTAAACACAAAATTGTCCTGTTTGTAGCAGCTCATTTTTCTGTTTGGTGGAGGAGTTCCACTGCTGGCAGGATATGTTCCCAAGCAAATAAATCGTGCAGCCACCAGAATTTATGTGCTTGGTTTCCCGCACGTCCCTTGGCACCGAGGGCTGATGAAGGCACAAGGTTTTCCACAGTGACCTCTCCCTTCTGTGTCTCACAGGATTTGTTACAACCTCTTTCCACACAGATTTTAGCAGGCCTTCCTCTTTCCCTGTCCCCACTGGTACCTCCTAACTCTTCTCCTTGATTTTAACCAAAACCAACTCAAAACCTCAAAAAATTGATCGATATTAACCAAAACCATCTCAAAAATCAATCGATATTAACCAAAACCAACTCAGAAATCCCAAAGGCTGAGCCTGAAGACGGAATAAACATGAAAACCATTGAGGATTTCCTTTTGGGCTGTGTGCAGCAGTACCTGGTAGAGCTTGGTGTGCAGGGAGCCACTGAACTGCATGTACTGCACCAGGTAGGAGCGCTGGCCCTCGTAGGGGGTGATGATGCCGATCTGGTCGGGCTTGGCCCCAGCCTTGAGCAGCTTGGTGGTGATCTTCTCCACGTTGGCAGCCTCGGTCCTGCAGGAGGGTCAGGCCAGCAGGGCTCAGGTTTTAGCAAGTTAATGGGGTTTAAAAGGCTCCCACGTGAGGGTGCTTCAATGGAAAGATCAATTTTGCTCGAGCACTGCAATTAATTCAGCTCCAGCTCCTCACTCTGGACATGCACAGAGGAATTTGGGCCAAAACCAACATCCCAAAGGCCTCAGAACCACACAGACTTCACCTCCCCCTCCTCAGCACTGCACAACAAACAGCAAAACTCCTCAATTCCAAATGGGATTTCTTGCTCCAGTTAAATGTACACATGGAACTTTTACAATCAGCATCATTCCAAACATCCCCCAGATCCTTCAGCTGTTTTATCTTAAAGCTTCAAATATAGAATGTTTTGAATGTCAATGCCCCCTATCAGGCAGGCATTGTGCTGTGTGTTTGTGCACAATCTGCTCCACTGTATCCAGTCTTGCGCATGCTGCTCAGGAAACAGACTGAGATTAAAAATATCTCACTGATATTTTGTTCACAACTTGGGTTGGTTTCCCTGCCAGGCACGTGAACAACCATGACCCAAGAGGAGCAGATTTTACATTTATTTGTTGAAAAAGAAGGTTGAATGTGCAGAAAAAAGGGATAGGATAAAAAAACAAGTGCATTTCCATCCCTTTTGAAGTAAATCTGAGATTCAGGATTCTGCTTGAGGAGTTATTGGAATTCAAAATGTGACTTGATCAGCAATTCCTGCTGGCCCAAATTCACCCACACCAGGCATTTCATCATGGCCTGCTCCTTCTTCACCCAGTGAGGTGAACTCCTCCACACAGCAGCCCCTGCTCTGAGCTGCTCCCTTCTGGTGCCTTTTTCTCCTGGTTTGCCACAAAAGGAGCCCAGGGAAAAGCAGCTCTGAAAAGCAGCTGGGGCTGCAAGGCCTGAGGGAGGCTTTTACTGCAGCCCAAATGAGGATTGATCCATGAGGAGCCACCAGCCCTGCCCTGCCCGAGGCCAGGTCAGACCCCAGAGCTCACCTGTTCAGGTAAGAGGTGCCTGAGCTGGCAATCTCCTCCTGGCCCTGGGTCACGTAGAAGAACATGGGCTTGTCAGGCTGGGGCCACTGGAAATCAAAGCCTTTCTTCACCCTGTCAGCTGAGGAGCACAGCAACAGGAGCAGAACAAATCAGCAACACCACTCGGCAATTTCCATATCAAAGAGCCTCTAAATGAAGCGTGATGCAAATTTTTTTATTAAAAAACCAAACCCAGATGAGAGAATGCCTGCTTTGATCCCTGCTCAAGATTTGCAGCTCTCCCCAAAAGGTTCAGAAACCTTTAGTGTCACTCTCTTTCAGATATCATTTTAATATAAAATTTTGGTAACTCTCCAGATTGTTCCAACAGCACCAACACCTTCCAGGCCATGGAAACAGAAACTAGCAGGGCTGACCCTAAATGAAGAGGGCTGACCCCAAATGAACAGGGCTGACCCCAAATGAACAGGGTTGACCCCAAATGAACAGGACTGACCCCAAATGAACAGGACTGACCCCAAATGAACAGGACTAACCCCAAATGAACAGGACTATCACAAAATGAACAGGGTTGACCCCAAATGAACAGGACTGACCCTAAATGAACAGGACTAATCCCAAATGAACAGGACTAATCCCAAATGAACAGGACTATCACAAAATGAACTCAGTCAGGTTTCTATGATGGAAAGGGAAACACTTGGTGTGCCTACACTGGCAATGAGGCTGCTCAGTGCTGCTCCCTGCTGTGTCCCCACAGTCCCGTGGTGCTGCTGAGGCTGCCCCAGAGCCCCCCTTACCTGCAGTGACCCCGTTCTGCAGGGAGCCCTCGTAGAAGATGTTGGAGGGGAAGGCGCTGAGCGCGGGGTGCATGCGGTACTGCACCTGCAGCCGGATGGGCCGGATGCCCAGCACCACCAGCCTCTCAAACAGCGACTGAGACAGCCCAGCCTTGGCTGCCTTCTTGCACATCACCACAGGGCCCAGCTGGCAGTGGTCACCCACCAGGATCAGCTGTGGGGAGAGGTTGGGGAGAGCTCAGTTTGGTGCCTGGAGGTTGTTTGGAATAACAGAAATATCCTACAGGAATATCCTATAAAAATGGGGGATTGTGATTTGGGATGGGAGGATCTTAAATCCCACCCTGTGCCACCCCGGGGCACTTCCCACCATCCCAGGTGGCTCCAGCCTGGCCTTGGGCACTCCCAGGGACGAGGCAGCCACAGCTTCTCTGGGAATTCCATCCCAGCCCCTCCCCTTCCTCACATAAACGATTTCCCCTAAATATAAAACCCAAACCCACTCTCTGTCAGTTTAAACCATTCCCTGACATATTAGGAATTAATCACTCCAACTTGTGATACGCTAAAGCTCTCCCCAAAGGCTCAGAAACCTTTAGTGTCACTGTCTTTTCAGGTGATCGTTTTAACGTAAAACCTTGGTAACTCTCCAGATTGTTCCAACAGCATCATGACCCTCCAGGCCATGGAAACAGAAACTAGCAGGGCTAACCCTAAATGAAGAGGGCTGACCCTAAATGAACAGGGCTGAGCCCAAAATGAACAGGGCTGAGCTCAAAATGAAGAGGGTTGAGCCCAAATGAAGTCAGGTGAGTTTATGTTCTAGAAAAGGAAGAATGTTGTGCGCCTGCACTGGAAGGTGGCTGCTCAGTGCTGTTCCTGCTGTGTCCCCAAACCCTTTTCAGGGACCCCAGGGCTTTACCTGCTTTGCCCCCAGCACCACGGGCACCATGCACTCGGGCTCGGTGGCCTGCGTGCTCTCGTCGATGAGGATGGAGCGGAACTGCATCTTGGCCAGCCGGGGGTCCCCAGCTCCCACACACGTGCAGCAGATCACATCGGCGTTCTGGGACAGCAGGGAGCACGATTAGCACGGGATGGGGGCACGGGGATGAGGACAGCACGGATCTGGGGTGGCAGCCCCAGGGATTTTTGGGGATCAGCCGCAGGCCCTCACCATGAGCAGCTCCCGCTCCGCTGTGCGTTTCAGCGCCCGGTAACGCTTCTCATCAGCAGAGGAAAGTTCTCCAGTCTCATCCTTGAGCTGCTGCAGCTTCTGAAGTTCTGGCATGCTGAAAAAAACACCAGGAATTTTGCTTTACAGCCCAACCAACTTTGCAGGATTGCAGTGCAAGTGATTTGTAACTAAAACAAACCCATCGATCAAACAGCAGTGCTGCAGGGACAGCACCCCTCAGCTGTGCCCACCACAAACACCAAAACCAGAGCTTTTTCTTCACTGCTCACCTGTCCATGTTCCTGATCTGGTTGTGCAGGGCCAGGAAGGACACGGGGGAGTCGATGGCCTCGCGGCTCTTGGCACACAGACGAACCACCTTGAGGCCAGTCTGGTGGATCTTCTCTGTCAGCTGATCCACAGCGATGTTGCTGGGGGCACACACCAGCACAGGCCTGCCAAAATCAGACAACAATCAGCCAAAAATCTCAATAAACTGGAATTTCTTTCCACCAGACTTGCAATAAAATATAAGTAGTAACACATCACTAAAAACATGCTGGGGAAGGTATTTTGCGCAACAAGTCCAAGTCTCCCCAGACAGTACAGTCCAATGACACAAATTATTTTTGCTTTTAAAATCAAAGTGATTCTTTGCATGAATCAAGCTCGAGCATAAAGGCTCAGAGAGCAGCTCTCACCCATTGCCCTGCCTGGCCAGGTGATACACGATGGTGGCTGATGTCACTGTTTTCCCAGTGCCAGGGGGACCCTGGATAAGGCTCAGAGGACGCTGCAGGACGGTCTTGACAGCATAAACCTAAAAAAAATAAGATTTATTGTTATTTAACATTCCCAGCACAGGATTTAAGTTGTTTAACCTCTATTTATAAATCCTTTCTGTCATGCTGGGCACAGAGAGGAGATGAGGTTACCTGAGAGTGGTTGAGATCAGGGAGTCCCTGGGCTGTGAAGCGTTTTGGCAGCTGGCATTTGATGATGACATCTTCCACCTCATGGCCCAGCAGTTTGTGGTAAATGTACCCAGACACTGAGGTCTCGTCCACTGCAAACGTTTTCAGAGCACTCTGCATCCTGAAATGAAGGAAAAGCAGGAAAATTCTTCCTAAAGATCAGTGTGAAGCACCCCCAGGGGTCCTGCAGCAGGTATCAGACACAAATGGGAAAGAGAACAATGGCCAACACTCATTAACAGAATTAAAATCACAGAAATACAGAATTAACAGAATTAAAATCATAGAAATTACACACTGAGAACTTAGATTTTGCTTTTTCCCCACGTGAACATTACAAGGTATTCCCAGAAAATGTGGACAGGAACAGCAACTTTGGTGACACAATCTGGGACAGTAATTTCAGGTGCAAGAACCTGTGATAGGAATTTAGGTGCAAGATTTGAAGAAAATTTGCAGCCATAATGAATAAAATAATAGGATAAGAGGAGATAATAGTAATAGGATCTATCACTAATAGGAAACTCTAATAATAGGATAAGAAGCCAACTCCTGGCTTACCAAACACAGACTTGGCTGAAGCCTCTGGGCTCCACAGCCAAATTTTGATATTTTAACAGTTTAAAGCGATTTCAGGAAGCTCAACTATAAAATTGTTTTTCTTCTTCTGTTTCAATTATTATTAAACATAAGGTAAATTTCTCCCTTTGATGTGTTTGCAACAAACCCTTCAAAATGAGACCAACTGGCCATTTTGTGCATTAATTCCATTTCTGAACCAGGCACCAGGTGCTCACCACACACAGATCTCTGGTGGGTGCTGCCAAACCAACACAAACTTTTTGGTTGGAAAACACTCAGTGAAGGCAAAGAACAGAACTGTACAGCGAGTGCCTGCCCAGCTGCGAGGTGCAGCCTCCATACCTGTCAAAGGAAGTGGATTTCCACACAAAATCCACCTGGAAGTTGTGCGTGACCTCCACGGGAGCTCCCACGCTGCTCCTCAGCTCGATGGCGATCTCATCACCATAATCTGTAGAACCTCGTTAAGTAGTAATTTCGAGCAAAAATTTGAATTTTATTCTCCCCAATTTTGGTGATTTTCTCCAGCAGTTCCCTCCCCCACCCACCCCAAATTTTAAATTAGCAGAAATTACTTTTGGAGATAATGAATGGCTTGTTACTGACTCCAGCTTTGGGCAGCCCTGCTGAGGCTCCCCAGGTAAAGGATACTATCAGGAACTTTGATCACGTGCCCAATTCCTTTCCAGAGGGGGGCCAGGTCTCCCTTGTACCTCAGGCAGATCTCATCTCCCTGCATGAGGCGCATGTCTGCAAAGGAAGGGGAAAAAAGCTCTGAACAACCACAAAAACCTTCCAGAGCCTCCCCAGGCCAGCCTCAGAGTGCTCTGAACTCTGCTTTTATTCAGCAGGTACAAAAACCCCTGACAAAGAGACAGCCCAGGTGTCCTTACCTGAATCAGTCTTTGGCAAAGTGAAATAAGCAATTCTCTTCTTGTTCAAGCCCAGGTCCCACCTGACTGTGATGTTATCTTGGGTCTGAGGGTAAGAAAAAGAGCAGCTTTTATTTTCCTGAAGAATTGTTTGCCAACCACCACAGTCCTGTGCTTCAGAACAGTGCAGAAATGACAAAACTTTGTTCCAATGTCACCAAAATCTGTGTTCATTCCTGTGCTGAGTTCATAGCACCTGCAGAGGTGAATTCTGTTCTGAGAGCTAATGATGAGAAACAAAGTCCTGCTCACCAGCTGTGGAATTCTCCCCCTCTTCAAACAGCCAGGAAATATTTCCAGGAGCTCTCAGAACTCCCATTCCCCTGCCAGGGACCTGCAGCTTCTGAGGGTAACAAACAGCTGCACTTCTGGGACACAAGGTGGTGTTTGGGAAGGAAAACTTGAGCACAGCAAAGGTGAGAAGTTCCCAAGTGTTTCAAGCTCCTAAAACCTCTCACTGTGAGGATTCTGCTCTCACAGCACCATCACCGCTGATATCCCCGTGCTGCTACACCACAGCAATTCAAACATTTATTTATTGCACTCAGGGTTTTGTGCTGTGATTCCATGTTTGACCCCAGCACTGTCAGGAGTCCCTCAAAAGGAAAATCTCACACATTTTACCTGAGATTCCTTGAGTTTCTTGTCATAATCTGCCTCAAGCTTGACCAGAGGACCAAATATATTTTGGTATTGATAAGCATCTTCGTATCTAAGCAGGACATGCTGGGGTTCCTCATCAACACCAGGTTTTTCCAAGTCCTCGAGGGTTGCAGATGGATTTTCCTGGAAATAAAAGCAGAGATATTTTGTTTCATATTGAGAAGTATAAAAATTGACAGCAGGACTGGTAAAATTGTGTTTTACTGATACAGGGAGTGATATCAAGGTGGAACCACCCTTAAAGCTACACCAGGGCATTACAAATCATATTAAACACAGTTTAATTTTAAAGGATGCACAAAAATCCTCTCAAACACCCCATAACTGAATGAGCAATAATTCCCTGCACCACTTAAAGCAGAACTATTTGGAAGTCTTGATATGAGCAAGGAAAGTTGGTTTTCAGCTTGGTGAAGCTTTCAACAATTCCCTGAACATTCTGAGCACTGTGGCACTGCAGGATTTAAACCTTGGGGGATTTCTGCCTTCCAGAGCTCCTAGAACTCTTGTCCTCCCTTGAAAACCCCAGAACTGGTGAAACAAACCCCTGAAAGCCCAGGCTGTACCTTCCAGAGCTCCTCCAGCTTGTTGATCTGCTGGGCCGTGATCTGGCGGGCGCGGAGCTGCTCCTGCTCCGAGGGGATCTTCACCAGCCACGAGAGGAAGCAGCGGTCCTGGATCAGGGGCTGCCACTGGGAGCTGTCCCAGTTGATGTCCTTCAAGCTGCTCTGGCTGGCACAGGGCTGCCTGCAGGACCAAACACAGCCAGCAGTTGTGACTTCACACCAGTCTGCTGTGGAGGGTGAAAGCTGGGCAGGTGTGCTCCTGAAATTGCTCAAAAACCACGGAAAACCCAAGCAAAACAACCCCAGGCTGCTGGGAAAATCCATTTCTCAGTTCTTCTTTCAGTATTGTGAGAAGTGTTGCTTGGGTGTTTCCAGAACAGACAACGCATTTGAAATATTAAATGTGACACCTTTGGAGGTGGTTATAATCCATGAGGACTGTGCACACACAGACCAGAAAAAGAGGTTATTTCCCAAACAGAACTTCCTCCACAGAAATACAATTTCTACCAGCAACCACACAGTGACAGCACCCAATTAAAACACTCACAATTATAATTTTTTAGTTATGACTTAGCCTGTCAGAACAATTTCTGATTTACTGTGGCCTCAAATGACTCTGTGAGCTGAGAGAAAAACACCCTGAGTGAGAGTCACTGTTCCAGGGCTCCAGAGTCACTTCCTGAACAGAGCTGTGCCTCTTCCAAAGCTCAAAACAGAGGGAAAAACACCTTTCTTCCATTAAGGAATGCAGAATGCAGGAAAAAATACTTTTCTACAGCACTAAGATGTTTGCCCAACACAACAGAACTCCCTTTGCTCATTATCCACCTGCACCCCTGTACTCTGTGTGACCACCTGAAGGAAAAAGGGTGGCAAACCAGAATATAAAATGCATTTTGGGCTAAAATGCAAGCAAGGGCTGCTGTTTGTCACAGCAGCAGAGGCCTGTCTGACCTGCAGAGCAGAACCACCACGGAGTCAGCCTTGGCTGGGATGAAGCCTAGCAGGAAGACGTTGCGGCAGCCGCAGTTGTAGCACTCCAGGACCGTCTCTCCCAGGGGCCCGTCCTTGTGCAGCGTCACCTCCTTGCACTTGGCTCTCACCAGGTGGTTCACAATGTGGCTGCAAGCAAACAGCACAGGTTACAGCTCAGATTACAGCTCAATTGACAGCAGTTTCACACCAGAAACACCTCTGTTAGCAACTGGTAACACACTGATATATCTATTTATTGTGGCACACATTGGGAGGATGTGGCTCTTTCCATCCGTGCAGGGAAGATTCCTCAGTGCATGGGAGCTCTGAGAGTGAGAAGAAGAAGAAATGGGTACAGAGTGAAAAGAAGAAATGGGTACAAAGTTATCTCTGCCTCTTTCCATCCATCCATGCATGCAGGGAACATTTCTCAGTGCATGGGTGCTCTGAGAGTGCAAGAAGAGGAAGTGGGTACAAAGCTGTGTCTGGTTCTCTCCATGCATGCAGGGAACATTGCTCAGTGCATGGGAGCTCTGAGAGTTAAAGAAGAGGAAACGGGTACAAAGTTGACTTTTCTGTTTCATGGTTCCATCCCTTACCTGCCAGAGGTGTTCCCACGGCCGTTGCAGAACCATTTCTTGCTGGTGTTGCAGTAAACCACACAGGCAGGGTCGTGGATCCCACAGTAGCTGCAATTGCAAAGGGAAAGGCAGCAAGGGAGTGGTTATTGCTGAGAGGAAAATCCAAATCCAAGCTCTAACTGGATTACAGGGCACAGAAATAAGGGGAATGGAAACTGGGAAACATCAGTGCTGGGAGAAGCACCAAACAGGAGCCAAATTCCTGTTGTGAGTCACAAATATTTTAATATTTAATTAATAATTTAATATTAATTTTAAAAATTCTCAATATTTAATATTCTCAATATTTAATATTCCCATCACTGGGATGGCTGAGCCTGGGATTTATCCCCCAGGGAGCTCTGAGCTGGCCAGAAGTAGACATGACAGCTCAAATCTGTTCAGGAGCCCCAGGAGCACACAGGGAGCTGTTCCCAAATCTGTTCAGGAGCCCCAGGAGCACACAGGGAGCTGTTCCCAAATCTGTTCAGGAGCCCCAGGAGCACACAGGG
>JAWWMQ010000128.1:1413567-1427183 GCA_035047885.1 Chlorospingus flavigularis | reverse complement strand
AACCCACCGGGACAGACCGGGATAACCATGGGGACAAACTGAGATAACCCACTGGGACAAACTGGGATAACCCACCGGGACAAACCGAGATAACCCACCGGGACAGACCGGGATAAACCACCGGGACAGACCAGGATAACCCACCGGGACAGACCGGGATAACCCACCGGGACAAACTGGGATAACCCACCGGGACAAACTGGGATAAACCACCGGGACAAACCGGATAAACCACCGGGACAAACCGGGATAACCCACCGGGACAAACCGGGATAAACCACCGGGACAGACCGGGATAACCCACCGGGACAAACCGAGATAACCCACCGGGACAAACCGGGATAAACCACCGGGACAAACCGGGAAAACCACCGGGACAAACCGGGATAAACCACCGGGACAAACTGGGATAAACCACCGGGACAAACCGAGATAACCCACCGGGACAAACCAGACAATCCTGACTGCTGGACGGCAACGAGCGGCTCGGGGGACACGGCTGGGACGGGCTGGGCAGCGCGGCAAGCTCAGAACAACAAGCTGGGGACCCATGGGACAGGGACACGGAGAGCTGCTCCCTCCAGGATGGACCCTGGGCTGAGGGGGACCCTGGGCTGGGGGGGACCCTGGGCTGGGATGGAGCCCCTGGGGTGGATGGACCCTCGGGATTGGACGCAGCCCCCGGGGTGGGATGGAGCCTCCAGGATGGACCCTGGGCTGGGATGGAGCTTCCAGGGTGGGATGCAGCCCCCAGGATGGTGGCTCTGGGGTGGGATGAAGCCCCCAGGATGGGATGCAGCCCCCAGGAGGGAGCCCCCAGGATGGATGCAGCCCCCGGGATGGTGGCTCCAGGGTTGGATGAAGCCCCCAGGGTGGATGAAGCCCCCATGTGGTGGCTCCGCGGGTCACAGCCGGTCCATGCGGAACGTGTCCTCTGTGGCGGGGTCGGTGAGGACCATGTCGGGGTCGTTGAGCATGTGAAGTCCATCCAGGGTCAAAGGGTCAATTTTGAGTTCATCCAGAGGGAACTGGGAATCCGTGTCGAAGCTGACGTCCCCCACTCCTGCCAAGGAGCTGGTCAGTTCTTTTGATAAGCTGGGGGGGGATTCTCCTGTCACTGCAGGGACAAAACACACAGGGGTCAGACACCAGCGTGGCAGTCAGGAAACAGTTCCCAAAACCCTGGAAATGGTTATGGAGCTCTCAGCTGAGGAACACCCACCCTCCTTCAGACTGCAGATTCCTCACAGCACCGCCAAGGCACCAAACACAACCCAAAATTCGTGTTTGCTGTGACTGGAGCCTTTTCTCTCCCTCAGCTTTAGGAAGAATAACCTCAATTTCCACCGTTCCCATCAGCAATCCCTGGGCAGGGATCATTTCCAAAATCCCACTGTGACCAGATTGGCCACCATATGTGACGCTCCAACCCTCTGCTGGCCAGCTGGGGCTGAGCAGGCAGAGCTTGGCTCCCACAGCTTTTCCTCACTCTAGCACAGGACCCAGGGAATTCAGGAGGACAAATCCACAGCAAAACTGGTGCTCTAGGTGCTCTACCTGAATGCAGGTGAGCACTGGGACACACACCTGGACTCGGGTTAGCAATGGCTGAAGGAAGGAGACATTGGCTCCAATGCTCAGAAGACATGAAGTGAGATTTATTAGGAACTCTGCATATTTATAGATGGGACTGTTCACTCAGAACCTGACTGGTCCTTGAACAACACCCCTCACACCTTTGGCTAAGTAGGAACAACACCTTCTTGTAAGCATCTTTCCATAAACACCACGTACAAACATTCCATGTGTTCACAAACACCAGGGGGAGAGATTGAGGTAAAAACTGTTTTAATTCTTTCTGTGAGCGTTCTCACAACTCCCCTAGGATGAAGTTACCTGTTTCTGTCAGCAGCCACACTGGACTGGCACCACAGCCCAGGTGAAACAAAGCCCTCAACAGCAACAACCCCCAGGAGAAACCCCCAGGCTGGGACCATGGAATGATGAACCATCCTGAGCTGGAGGGACCCCCAAGGACCATGGATCCAGCTCCAGGCCCTGCACAGACACCCCAAACCCCAGCCTGTCCCTGAGCACTGTCCAGACCTCCTGCAGCTGTGGCAGGGTTGGGCCATGCCCTGAGGAGCTGCTCAATATGGTATTTGCAGAGACCCTGTACAGAGTTTGTTATTTTGCCTTTTATTAAAATCTTTTTGTTTCTAACACTGCAACAGAAGTTGTTTTGTTGATTTTATGCCTTGTAAGGTATCTGAGCTATCTGGGTGTGAAATAAGCCTCTAAGAGCTGATGAGAGCTGGCTGGAGGAGGCTCCATTTCACACAGTCAGATCCATCACTCCTCCCTACAACAGGAGGATAAAACACCACAGAGCTCACGGCAGGGCAGTTCCCAGGGGAATTTTTACCTGTCAGGATGATGCTGGGGATGTTGCTGTGGCTGGATTTTATGCCTTGTAAGGTAGCTGAGCTATCTGGGTGTGAAATAACCTCTAAGAGCTGAAATAAACCTCTAAAGGCTGGAGGAGGCTCCCATTTCACACAGAGTCAGCTCCATCACTCCTTCCTACCACAGGAGGATAAAACCCCACAGAGCCCACAGCAGGGCAGCTCCCAGGTGGGATTTACCTGTCAGGATGATGCTGGGGGTGTTGCTGTGGCTTTGTAAGGTATCTGAGCTATCTGGGTGTGAAATAACCTCTAAGAGCTGATGAGAGCTGGCTGGAGGAGGCTCCCATTTCCCACAGAGTCAGCTCCACCATTCCATCAGGACAAAACCCCACAGCACCCACGGCAGGCTGCTCCCAGGGTGGATTTTTACCTGTCAGGATGATGTTGGGGATGTTGCTGTGGCTGGAGTAGTTGAGCTGCTGCGAGTCCTGCAGGCTGCCGTGGCTGCCCGTCAGTCCCATCATGGCAGCCTGCGAGTAGTTGAGGGTGGAGCAGGGGCTGTACAGGCTGTTGGAGCTGATGGCGTTCTCGATCATGTTGAACTGCTCCAGCTGCAGGGGGACACCAAGGGTTAACTGCCAGCCCGGCGGGGACAGGGGGACAAGGACACGGCTCCAGGACAACACAGACAGGCAAACAAATTCATCTTCCCTTGCTCCAAACGGGGCCCTGGGCCCTGAGCTGCACGGGGCAGACCCTGCCCAATTCGGGGGGCGGGCACGAGCCAAACTGGGGAGGGGGACAGAGAAAAGGGAGGGTGGGAGGGGAAATAAAGGGAATTCACCCTGAGGCCTCTGCCCAGCAGAATTCCCTCCAAGACTCATCTCAGTTTAAGTATTTAATAATTTAATTAATTTAATCCATCCACTGGTGGAAGACTGAAAGGGAAATAAAGGGATGAACTCTCCCTGAGGTCTCTGCCCAGCAGAATTCCCTCCAGGACACTTAAACCTCCTGGAGGTTTAAGTATTCCATAACTTTTATTATTTTAATCCCAGAATTAAATTAAATAATTTAATCCATCCATGCTCTGCTGGAGGGTGGAAAGGGAAATAAAGGGATGAATTCACCCTGAGGTCTCTGCCCAGCAGAATTCCTTTTTCCAAGCTGATTTTCACTGCTTTAACATTTTTGTTTCACTACTTTCCCTTTTCAAAGCTGCCTGGCATTATCTGAATCATTAAAAGCTTTATTATTATATATATTTAATTGATCTCCCATTCGAAAAGCTTCATTATTATTTATTTTTTAAACTGATATCCCATTTTAAAAGCTTGATTATTATATATATATTTTATCTCTCATTTTAAAAGCTTGATTATTATATATTTTTAACTGATTTCTCATTTAAAAATCTTGATTATTATATATATTTTTAATTGAGCTCTCATTTTAAAAGCTTGATTATTATATATATTTTAATTGATCTCCCATTATTATATATTTTTTACTTGATCTCTCATTTTAAAAGCTTCAATATCTATTTTTTAATTGACCTCTCATTTTCAAAGCCTCATTATTATATATTTTTAAAACTGATATCCCATTTTAAAAGCCTCATTACTATATAGTTTTTAATTGATCTCCCATTTTAAAAGCTTCATTATTACATATTTTTTAATGGATCTCCCATTTTAAAAGCTGCATTATTATATATTTTTTTAGTTGATGTCCCACTTTAAAAGCCTCATTATTATGTATATTTTTTAACTGATCTCCCATTCTAAAAGCCTCATTATTATATATTTTTTATTGATCTCCCATTTTTTGGCAGAACACCTGCATGGGGTGGGATGGGGGGAGAACAAAGAGAGGGGAGGGAGGGAAACCAAACAAAACAAGAAACGAACAAAAAGCAGGAGAACTCTACATGGACAAAACGGGGACTGACGTAAATTAACCAGGCGTTAATTGGGGTTAATTTGAGGCGGGAGGGGCCGAGGAGGCCCGAGATGAATTTGCTCACCTGGTGGGAGAGGGCATTAGCCTGCCTAGCTGTCATCTGCTGCTCATAATAGGAGTCCCCAAAAACACTGCCCAGCATGGAAGAATGCTGAAAACAAAACAGAGCTTCATGGTGCAAAACCCCCACTGCCCCCGGCGGCGCCGGGAAAAGCGGGAATGCCGGGAAGTCTGGGAATGCTGAAAATCTGGGGATGCTGAAAATCTGGGGATGCTGAGAAATCTGGGAATGCTGAAAATCTGGGAATGCTGAGAATCTGGGGATGCTGAGAAATCTGGGAATGCTGAAAATCTGGGGATGCTGAGAATCTGGGGATGCTGAAAATCTGGGAATGCCCGGAAATACGGGAATGCTGAAAATCTGGGAATGCTGAAAATCTGGGAATGCTGAGAATCTGGGGATGCTGAAAATCTGGGAATGCTGAAAATCTGGGGATGCTGAGAATCTGGGGATGCTGAGAATCTGGGGATGCTGAGAAATCTGGGAATGCTGGGAAATACGGGAATGCTGAAAATCTGGGAATGCTGAGAATCTGGGGATGCTGAAAATCTGGGAATGACGGGAAATACGGGAATGCTGAGAAAAACGGGAATGCTGAAAATCTGGGGATGCTGAGAAATCTGGGGATGCTGAGAAAACTGGGGATTCTGAGAAAAACAGGAATGCTGAGAAACCTGGGGATTCTGAGAAATCTGGGGATTCTGAGAAAAACAGGAATGCTGAGAAACCTGAGGATTCTGAGAAATCTGGGACTTCAGAGAAATCTGGGGATGCCAGGAAAAATGGGAATTCAGAGAAATCTGGGAATTCAGAGAAATCCGTGAATTCTGGAGGAAACTGGGCATTCCAGAGAAATCTAGGAATTCAGAGAAATCCAGGAATTCCAGAGGAATCAGCACGGAGCAGGCAGGAATCACCCGGGGCCCTCACGGCCCAGGGGATCCCACAGGATCCCACAGGGAGCAGGAGGGAATCCCTCAGGACCACAAAGATTCCTCAGGACCTTCACGGAGCAGGAATGTCCAGTCCCTCACTTATTCTCCATCATTTATCAATTATTCTAAAGGTGACCAATAATCTGAGGTCCATGTTTTAATCCTGACCAAAAATGCCAGATAAAATCAGCAACGTCACTCCTGATTTAAAATTCTAAATTCTGATATTCCAGCTGAAAATAAAAACCATTAACTGACAAAGAGAACATCTCTAAAAGACAATTTCCATGGAGTGGTTGTCTCAGTCTTGGAAAACAAAATTCAGTTGCTGGTTTATCCACATGGCAAAGGCAGAAGGCCACAAATTTCCTCCTTAAAAACTTAAGCATGGGAAATTCAGGAAAAGTTTAGGAAGAATCAGAACAGGATTTAGAGCCTCAAAAAAACCATTTTGTATGAAAAAATAATTCAAAAATCACCTGAATTGCCCCTTCCATGAGGGGAAAGAAGCACAAAGATATTCCTTAAAAACCTCCCCACTTCCAGGCAGACCCCAGGGCTGTCACATCCCAGGGTGGAAACTTTTCCAATTTATCTCCAATTTATCAACACTCCAGAGCTGCTGGATCCCAGTAAAAGGGATCAAACACCAGGAGGGATCAAACACCACAAGAGCCACTCCTAAGATGCTGACAGGAGAAAAGCAAAGCACCACTTAAAGCAATTTAAAGTAAATTTGGGGTTTTTTAACCAACCTAAATCCAGTCCAACCTATGATTTATAACCATTTCCAAAGAAAATGTAAATTTTGGGATGGCACAGACTTGACAGGAAGCAAAACCAACACTAAAACCCAAAGGACATTTGAGAGCTTCAAAGGGGATCGAGGTGTTTTGTCCCTTTCACTCCTGTGGTTACATTCCACAGAATGGGAATGTGAGGACAATTCCCAAAATGTGGACAATCCCTAAAATCTTGGTGCTTCACCAAGCACTGTTTCCATCCCAAAAAACTCTGGGGAACATGAGAAGAAATCAGGAGGAGAGCAGGATGTGCTTGTGCAAGTCCAGGTCAGAGCCTCTCACCCAGCCTCCTGTGACGTGTGCTGGCTCCTACAGCTGCAAGCACAGAAATTCCCAGAGAAAACCCAAATCCCCACTGGAAATGTCACTCCTTCAACACTTCAGAGCCTCAGGATAATTTACAACAACTGCAGGAAGGACACTGTGCAAACACCATCTCCAGAGGCACTGGAGAGTCACCAGAGCATCTTCTGGGGTCCATGGAGTGACTGAGGAAACACCAAGCACAATCCCTGGCTGGGACGGGCATCTCCACATACCTACCGGCTTCTCCAGGTCAGAGGCACTAGAGCAGGAGTGTTTGTGTCTAACTGGAACAGGATGAGGTGAGAGCAGGGGAGCAGAGCCCAGGCACCGGGGTGGAAGCCATGCAAACACAGAGCTGGGGCAGGCAGAGCTCTCCCGTCCCTGGGGCACTGGGAGCACTGGGAGCACTGGTGGCACACACACACACGGCTGGGACAGGGGAGCAGGGGCTGGGCAGAGCTGGGAGCGTGGAGGGGAACCTGTGGGACACAAATCAAGGCCCACAGAGGGTCTGTGGGTCAGGGAATGTCCTTTGGCATGAGGGAGGAAGAGGAGCACGTGGAGGCACTCAGCAGTGCCAGGTGCTCCACAAGGGATGCTCTGCCTTCACTCTGGGCAGACTGAGGGATTCTGCTGCCTGCAGCTGCCCCATCTCCACACCCAACCCCATTTCCCCTCCAAACTGGTTTTCGCCTCTCCACGTTTCATGTCTGTGAGCACCACCAGCTTTGGGGTATTCCTGGAGGCACCGAATCCACCTCAGTTTTAATTTAGCAAAACTAAACAATTCTGTGAGTATTTAAGAGGCCAAAACTACAGAGAGCAGAATTAACAAATCCTCTGCCTTCACTCAAGAGTCGTGGTGTCCCTGTCAAACAGAGCAAAACCTGAGGAAGTTTTTACAGGATAAAACCAGCAGGAAAAATCACAGTGCAGTGTGTGCTCTGGTCCTTGGCACTGACCAGTGGAGACAAAACCAAGCCAGAGTGGTTGAGAAATCAAAGGGGAAAATAAATCAACCTAAACACCAAATGTGGACGTGCTGTCCAGTGAGAACTGAGTGTGCAGCATGCTCTGCTCTAGGGCACAGTGCTGGTTTCTGGAGGCACACAGAACCACAGAAGCAGGCAGAGAGAGAGGTTAAGAAGCACTTGAGGCAGGGTTAAGGAAATGCAGACAATTCCTGCCACTCGGATCCAGGGCTGAGCTTACCATCACCTGGCTAATGAAGGAGACCTGGAGCTTCTGCCTGGCAACCATGAAGGGGCAGCACTTATTTAGAAAGGATCCTCCTTACAGCCTTCACCGTTCAGTGATGAAACAGAAAATGGATTTTCAGACTCTTGTGTTGCTCTGGAAGAATTCCCTGCACTTCTTTTCTCCAGGTGGGATTGTCCAGAGCAGCCAGCTGGGGCTCTTTCAGCAGCATCAGGCACTGAAAATGCACTTTCTTACACTGGGGCACCCTCAGATTTTGCCTGGGTTTAATTTCTTGCTGCTGGCAGGTAAAAACCTCCCCTTCAGAGGATCACACACTCCCCCAAGCTGTGATTTCCATCCAGGCCATGTGGATGTGTGAGGAGATACAGGCAGAGCAAGGGAAAGCAGCTGGCATGCAAGGGAGTGTGCTGGGAACCCAATCCCTGCCAGCCACAAGCTGCTCATTTTAAGAGCATTTTCTCCAGTGTTTTCTCTCACTGGGTGTGTTCTCACATAAAAAAGGTCCTGATCTAAATCAGTTTGGGATATTTAGTGTAAATATTTAATATTTAGTGCCCAGGTTTTTTCCTGCTGCAGGAGGCACTGAAATTGCCCCTTTGCTGCCCTCCCATCAGCTCCCCTGGCATCCTGGCCATTGAAAGGGCTCTACCTGGAGGTTCTGCCCCCCACACAAACACCACCCCAGTGCTCCACCAGCAGCCTGATCCTGTGGCTCTCTGCTCACTGCAAAAGGCAACTCAGCAGCTCCTGAAGCCCTGTGGGAGTGGGGATGGAGGGCGTCGGTGATGCATGGGGCACACACGGACCACAGTGAGACAACTATGGGGCAGTGATGGAGAAATCCAGCTCAAACACACACGAGAAGCAAGGCCTGTGGAAGCACAGAGTCCCTTACTTGAGGGGAGCTGCCAGGAGAGAAGCCTTGATTGGAGACAGGAGAGGTGGGAGACTGGTTGGCCGGGGAGCCAGCATTACTGCGGTACTGCTGGAGTGAGGCCTACAGAACAACACACAGTTAAACACTGCATTGGGGAGCCTGGAAAACACCAACACCTGCTGGAGAAACCACCCTCCTCAGCTCTGTGGGGAAAACAGGACTGTGTGAATGAGGTCCCCAAACTGGGGAGAGCTCTGCGACAGCTCTGGCACAGCTGGGAGCATTTCCTGCCTGTCTCACTTCTGCTCACTTCAAAATATATTCAAAAAATCAGGGCAGCCAAGGATTTAGGGCAAAGAAGTCTTGGAAGCTGGGAGTAATTCAAAAGGAATGTCATTCATGCTTCAGCAGCAGTGGCAGCCCCACGTGTGTGCTCACTGGGTGCTGCCCTGCCTCCAGCTGTGTTATCAGCACGGGGCAGGTGAGAACACCTGGGTGATAAACCTGAGCCCCAAACTCCCCTGCAGCCCAGGACAGGGAGCAGGCACCCTCAGGAATTCACATTGTGTTCTGCAGCCTTTAGCTGGGGTTTTTATACTCTCCTCAGCTGTCCTGAGAAGTTATTTTCCAGGATTTATTCCCATCATAAAGAACCCTGGTTTGGAACAAATTAATAATATTAATGGGATTTAAATAATGCTGCACTAATTAACATGAAGATTAGCCCAGCTCTTATTTTACTTCCATTAGAAATTAAGGGATGACTGAGGAGAACCTGCAACCCAGTGAATTTAACCAGATTTGCAGTGTGGGAGAACTCTGCACTGCCATTTTTGACCCCAAATTCTGTAAATCCCAAGAAAATGTCTCTTTTTGCTCTGCATTGCCACTTACAACCTGTCAGAAGGTTGTACAAACTACAAATACATTTCAATTGTGCTTTACAAAACCTGTGCAGAAGTTGCCAGCGAGGCTGTGACAGCTCCAAAGCCTTTTTGATAAAGTGGCTTTAAATCTGTTTATTTAGGAATTACTTGAGTTGCTTTAGAAGATAAACACAGCAGCCTAAAAGTTCAGGTCATAAGGAGGTTTAGGATGAGGAAAGCAACACAGAAAGCAAAGGATGAGATCAGAATTGTCTGTACTGGTGCTACATGAGGATTAGAACCAAACAGGGAGAGGTTTTGAGTGGGGTGGGATCCTCTCCACTGCTGGATTGCCCTTCCCTGCTCCCCTCCCCACCCTGGAAGGCAAGCAGCTGCTCTCAAGGAGCACCAACTGCTGAAACCTCCATCCACAAGCGAGTGCAGGTCAGCAGGATGGATTTGTTCCACTGCCAAAGCCAATCCTGTCCCTACAGCACTGCCAGGACACCCCGGGTGGGACCCCCAGGGCAGGAGGGGCTGGGGGGGCTGGGGGAGCTGGGACTTCCCTCCTTTCCTGGCCTCTGATTCCTGATCTGGGATTTTCAGCTGCTCACACAGAACATTTCCTAACAGGCCACCTCAGAACAAGCAGGAAAAGGGATCTGTCCAGAAATCCTTGCTCCAATTCTTCTGGGCACTGGAGGCATCCACAAATCTCATTTTGGAATAAAATTCTTCCAAATAAAAGGGTTCTAAGTAGTGAAACTGCAGAGAGTACCTGGTTCTAGACAACTTTGGAAAGTAAATTTTCCAGCTGGTATTTCATTGGGAAATGGTTGCTGTGGTTGGACTCTCCCTCGAGGCTCTGGGAGCTCCCCCAGCCTGTATCCTGATGTGTTGGGGGACACTGAACACCCTGAAAATCCCTCAGTAAAGGCTGATGGATTTAAGCTGGGTCTAATCAAACCTGGCACAAAAATTCCCTCTAGAAAACACTTAAAGGTTCATTTAAGCAAAACCATTTGAGGTTTACCTCAGCCTCCCTCACACCCTCATGCCCAGGGGTTGTGCAAGCAGATTTCCCTCCCAGCCCACAGTGCCCATCCCAGGCCACAGTGCCCATTCCAGCCCACAGTGCCCATCCCAGGCCACAGTGCCCATCCCAGCCCACAGTGCCATCCCAGCCCACAGTGCCATCCCAGCCCACAGTGCCATCCCAGCCCCTCCCAGGGACAGCCCCTCCCAGACTCACCGAGTTGATGTCAATGCCCACGGAGGGCTGGCTCTGGCTGCCCGGAGGTGACTGGGGGATGCTGGAAGGTACCGTGACAGACAGGGGGGGCAGCTGGGGGCCCCTCTGCAGCCCCGAGCTCTGCAGCAGAGGGGGGGTCTGGGGCAGGGGGCTGGCCACCGCTGGCTGCTGCTGCTGCTGGGAGCCGGTCTGGGTGAAAAAGGGGTACGGGGGGAGCTGCTGCTCCAGGGACAGTGCATCCATGGCCACGGCCTGCAAAACAAGCAGCAGCGTCAGCCACCTGCCAGGGATGGCTCTTCACACCAAGAAAGTGGAGTCAGGCTTGGCTGGTGCTGTAAAAATGGCACCTAAAGGTTCAGAGAGTCAAGAAGCTGATCTGAGATGTTGCTGTCCCTGGCAGGGTGGATTGGATGAGGTTTAAGGTTCCCTCCAAGCCAAACCGTCTTGTATAAACCAATACTTTAAAACCCAGTTGAATCTCAAGGTCAGAAATCACCAACCTGGGCAGTCACAGAGCCACAATAAAATCGATTTTAAAAGTTAATTGAGTTTCTGTCACAAATTAGAGAAATGGCTTTCAAATTTCACAGCTCACTTTGGGACAACACAAAAAAAACGTGGTCTAAGAGATGATTTTTATCAAGGCTCTATAAAAGAGCAAGTAAAATCTGTCCCCTCTACAAACCTCTCCTGTTTTAGGCTCTCAATTAAGGAACACCTATAAAGGAAGAAATTACAGAACAAGAGATGAAGTTTGTGGAATCATGGTTTGGGCTGGAAAGGACCTTAAAGCTCATCCTGTCCCATGGGCAGGGACATTTTTACTCTGCCAGGCTGCTCCAAGCCCAGTCCAGCCTTGGGCACTCCCAGGGATGGAGCAGCCATTTCCCTCCACCCTCCCAGCCAGGAATTCCTTCCCAATATCCCTGTGGCTCTTTGATTAAGCAAATTAAACCAATACAGATGTGATTAGGAAGCCTGGCTTGCCCCTGAGCTCCTACCTGAGTGATGGGTGACAGTGGGGACAGCGTGGGGGACATTTGCTGGGACTGAGGTCGCCGTGAGTCCGTGCCCAGGGACAGGGGGCTGACGCTGGGCTGGCGGTGCTGGGACGGGGCTGGCGTCGTCGTCATTCCTGCTGGGAACAAAAAAACCCCTTAGCACGGCAGGGACAGGGCAGGGACAGAGCAGGGACACAGCAGGGCCCTGCTGAGCTCTGGACCCAAAGGAATTCCCTAAACCCAGAGGAAAGAGCGGCCCGAGCGGGCAGCACCGGAGGCGCCCCGGCCGATGGCGCGGGAGCTCGTTAGGTGATTTGTAATTAATTTTGTCAGGTTGAAGAGCATCAGGATGAGAGGAAGAGCCCTGTGGGTTGTCCTGGCTCAAGCCCAGGCACGGCTGGTGGGGTTGGTGGCCAGGATGAGGAACTGGAAGAGGCAGAGCAGCCTCAGCAGTTCAGACCCCGCGGGCACTGTGCTCGCACACCTGCACTCGGGCAGCCCAGCAAATGCAGGTTCTGCTCTGTTTGTGTGGGCTCAGGCTCTGGGGGTGAGATAACAAATCCTGGAACCAGCCTTATCAGAGGGCACTTGAGGTACTGTAAAAGCAAACACCTCTTTAATGGAAAAAGCAGAAGCAGAACTGGTTTTGCAGGAAGAGCCCCGTTTTTAATGGCACGGCAGGGCAGGAAACGTCCACCACACTGCCAGGAGCCACAGCCCGGCACGGGGTGAGGATAAACAGCCCAAATATCATCATTTTGTTCAGATCAAGCCAAAAATCTGGGAGTTTAGAAACCTCCCCTCTTTTCTGCTTCACCCCAGAGGAAATGAGGGAAGGATCTGAGGCCAAGGCAGGGTGAGCAGGAGAACTCACAGGCAGTGCTCGCAGCTCCCGGGCACTGGCACAGGCTCAGGGCTGCCAGGGAGCCAGGAAGGCCAGGCTGCCAAGCAGGCAGCAGGAGAAGGGGCTCGGGCACGCAGGTGCCAGGCAGGTGCCCAGCCCAGCACTGGCACCCCCTGAGGGCACCAAGGCACTGGCACCTGGCAGTGCTGCGTGCCCACGTCCCCTCGGGGTGCTGGGGCACAGCCCCGGCTCTGGGACACCCCTGAGCAGGGCACAGCGGGCAGGAGCCCTCAGGGAGCTTTCAGCAGCAAGGGAAGGTTGGGAAAATCAGTTTGGAAAGCACCCAAGGCTGAGGGGGTAGTGCATGAAGGGTGGGATCAGCTCCAGAGAGAAGCTGCAACAAAGTCAGTGAGGAAATTTTAAATTTCTTCTGTCTTTGGCAGATCAAGGGAACGTTTTCAAAGTAGTTTTACATTCAGTTTGGGTTTATATCATTTACTTTGCTAATTATGGGGGAAAAATGTGGAGATCCACTGTGGCTGAAATCCTGATTTCTAAAGCCATCCCTGAAACTTTGGAGCCCAAAAAACTCTTCCAAGGGTGCTGAAAAGTGAAAAGGGGAAAGGGGAACTTTGCAGCTGAAAGTGCTGCCCCACTCTGTCCCCAAATGGCCAAATCCTTTAAAGGGTTAAATTCTCTTCTTGCTTCCCAAACTCACCTATTACAGTCATTTCCTTTTCCCAGTCCAGGAGAAGTGGGAAAGGGAATCCTGCCCAGCACAGGAAATAGATTTGTATTTTTGGCTACAACTCCTCATTGCTATTCTAGGAATCGAGAGACTGTCACTGATCATTAAAAAAAAAACAACAAACAATCCTCTTTGTTGACGAAAACATTTAAAAAATTAAAAATAAAAAAAAATTTTAAACCATTAAAAAATTAAAAATAAATTTTAAAATTTAAAAAATTTTAAAATTTAAAAAATAAAATTAAAAAAATTTAAAACTTTTTGATTTTAAAAAATTAAAAATTAAAATATTTTAAAATTTTTAATTTAAAAAACTAAAAATAAAAAAATTA
>JAWWMQ010000128.1:1387446-1408859 GCA_035047885.1 Chlorospingus flavigularis | reverse complement strand
GGTGTGACACCCCCAGGGGAGGGAGCACAAGGGATGCTGGGGTGTGACACCCCCAGGGGAAGGAGCACAAGGGATGCTGGGGTGTGACACCCCCAGGGGAGGGAGCAGAAGGGATGCTGGGGTGTGACACCCCCAGGGGAGGGAGCACAAGGGATGCTGGGGTGTGACACCCCCAGGGGAAGGAGCACAAGGGATGCCGGGGTGGTGTGACACCCCCAGGGATGCAGCAGGAGGCACGGCCGGGCACAGCCCTGTCCCCAAGGATATCTGGCGGCCGTGCTTGTCCACGGAGAGCGGGCGGCGGTGGGGCGAGCCCAGGCGGTTCCGGTCCCGGTACACTCTGTCCACCAGCCCGTGGTGCCGCGTGGTCCTGCTCGTGTCCAGCGCCGACGACTGGAACGGGGTCTGGGAGAGACACAGCCATTACCGCCAGGGAAACAGCCCAGCCTGCCCAGAGCCTGCCCCTCCTCCTCCTCCTCCTCCTCCTCCTCCTCCTCCTCCTGCTGTGCCATGTGCACGTTGTGTGGTTGTTTTTCCTCCACAGCTTTTTGGGAAAGCTGCCTCCTCCAGAAGGGCCATGCTGGAGCGCCCTGGCCTGGCCCAGCACTGCCCTCACAGCCTGGCACCCCTGAAGCCCCGGGCTGAGCGTGGCAGAGCTGCCAGGCGCTGGCCACATGCCCTTGGTGCAGCATGCAGGGTGCACAGGAGGAACATGCCAGAGCCTGACCCGGGCCAGGAGATGCAGGAGGAGCTGCACGCTGAGCTCAGCATTCCCCAGGACACGCTGCCTGCTCCCAGGGCTGCCTCTCACCCCTCCTTGCAGCAGATTTATTTGAAGGGGACACTGAGAGAATGAAAAGAAAAAGAAAAGCAGTTTCCTTCCTCCTCTGTCGGAAGTGATTTTCAGCTCCTTCAGTGACCCGAGGTGGGATGAACCCACCTGGACTCTTATCTCACTGACATCCTGAGCAGATGATTTCAGAGCAGGAGGATGGCAGGGGAAGGACAGGGAAGATGAATTCCCAGGCTGAACTGGAAAACTCTCACATTTTCCACAGCCCTTCCCAGTGTGTACCGGGGGGACGGAGGAAGCACCGAGGGGTCAATCTCTGCTCGTTCTCCAGCAGCAATTTATGGCTCTCCAGGGAGAAAAATCCTCCCCAGCCCTGCACTCCCTGCCAATGTGAACAGCTTTGCTGAGTCCCTCAACACCATCTGTTTGGAAATCCAAAATTTCCTCCTCCATTCAGGTGCTGCACGTGGCAAATGCACTGTCCTGTCTGCCAAGCCATGAAACCATCTGGCTCCCACATTCATTCCTTTTTCTTTGGCTTTTCTGCTTTTCTTTTTTTCCCAAGTGTCAGCTTTGGCTGTTGAAAAGATTATTTCTATAAAGCTTTGCATTTATTTTGAAAGGCTTTGTTTGTATGAACTTTTTAAAGAGTCTTTCTACTATTTTAAACCCTTTTCTCTTCAGCAAATATTGGGCTCCTCACCCTCTCTGCACACACAGGCTGTGTTAACAGAGCTGCAGAGGGGCTGTGGTGTTTATTTTCTCATTTCAGGGCCAACATTTTATATGCAGCAGAATATTTAAGGCAACAGGGGACTAGAAGGGAGCACAGTGACTTTTTACAGGACTCTCAGCACTTCAGATCGTGGGGTTTGTGCTTCACCTCCTCACTTGGCTGAGAAATCTCAAATAGAATCTCAATTTTAAGGGGTTTAAATTCAAACACGGTGCTTTAATCTCTGCTGCGAGCGCTGAGCAACAATCCCCACACACAAGTGGGAATATTCATCATTCCAAAGTGACAAAAGGTCTCAAACTCCTCCTTTTTGCTGTTCTAACAGCCCAAAAGGCAGCAAAACTTGCAAATACGTGCTTGGAAGGTCAACAGGAAAAGCAATTTCCTATGTCAGTGGTGTCAGCACAGTGCTGCTAAAAAAGGAGTAGCCAGCCCTGAGCACAGGGCTCACCTGGAATTTAAAGGGAGGCCAAGGCATAAAATTAGAAAGACAAAAAGTTTCATGTAAAATCAGCTATTTCTTAGGGTTTTACCTTTTACTGGCACAATTTCCTTATCAAAAACACAATAAAAATCTCATCTGAGTGCAGCAGTGGCACAAACAAACACAGAAAGTGTCCCAGATCAGGGCTACAGCTCACAGAAAGAGGGATTTGGGGGCAGTGCTGTTCCCTGGCTTTCCAGGAACCAGGATCCCAAAAGAATCCTGAATTCAGGGGAACAGAAAACACCTGAGGAAATGGATATCACCTCCAGCAGGTCTGGCTTCTCTCTGCAACTCTCCTATGAAATTTATTTAGGGCCAAACACCAGGACAGTGTTCCTGGATTAAAACTCCCCATCTCTGCATGGCATGAGATATTTAACTCTAGGGAGAAAAACTGATTAAAAATAATGAATAATCTGAGCATTGATTGTATTTGGGAGAATGAAGAACTACAAGGGTTTCACTCCCCTGAAGAACATTCAAGGGTTTGAGAGCAGACCCCAAACCCCCCAGACCATGGGAAAAGCAGCTCAATACAGACAGGAAGGAAAAAGCTCCGTGCTCTCCAAGTGTCCTTTTAGGATTTGTCAGGAAATGAACCCAGTGAGGGGGATGAGGGGGAAGGAGGAGTGGTACCTACTGCTGGATGATGCTTTGGTGCCTCCTGGTGCCAAGCAGGATTTGGGAATTCATTCTGCCCTTCCCCATGATTTAAACATGCAGGCTGAGTGCACATGCTCAGAGATTGCTGAAACCACAGGCCAAGACTGAGTAATCCCCTGGCTGCACCAAAGAAACCCCCAAAAACCAGAAAGAGCCACATGACAGCAAGTGCAGGGAGCCTGCACAGGAATTATTTGCACGTTCCAGACTGGGATGCATGGCACAACCTGGTTTGTGTGGCAGCCCTGCAGCCCTGGGGTGAAGCAATAACTCCTGTGCAGGGCAGAGCTGTGCACAAATACGTATCCACCTGGGCTAACGGGACCAGTCCTAAATACGTATTTGCACAAACCTAAAAACTTGTTTACCAAAGAGACAGGAACTGCTCCAAAGGCTTCAGCCAGAGCTCCGTTGTGCTGCAAATCAAAGAAGCAGAAGATGCTCAGACACCAACGCTCCCAGCAGGCACAACCACCCAGGCTCTGCCTTCACACCATCCCAGAGACGTTTGCAGTCGCGCTCTCAGCTTCAGATTGGAAAAACCTGGAAAGCTTTTCCCCCCTGCTACAAACACATGGGCTCGTTTTGTTGTTTGTCACCATTTGTTATCTGGAACAACATCAATCTGGGTTTTTTTCAGTGTGTGTGTGTGTGAAAATATAGAAAACCCCAGGGTGTAAGGATAGTTTGTTTCTGTCTCCTCCTCCAGTCATTCATAAATGTTTGAATATTCCCTTTTCAGCAGTCAGGATTAAAACAGTCCAGGTAAAAACCACCAGTGATGGCCATCAAGCACAGAAATACTGAAATATTATTGTTTAACAGGAATTCTTAACCGCCTTAACAAAAAGCTGAAGAGAAAAGCTTGAACAGAGCAGACACTGTGGAGTAACACTGGGGACTCCAATCCACTACAAACCTCTGCCCTGTATTCCCCAAAGAATTAAAGATTAAAACAGACTTTTGTCTCTCCTCCTGCATGAGATTCAAGCTTTTAACCTGCCCAAATTCAGCTGTCTGCACCTATTTCAAGCAGCAGTTAGAGGAGGTCAGCAAGAGTTTCTCCATCTTTATTAAGCAGCCTTCATCAGAAAACCACAAACTGCAAAATTTCCTTCCCACCACATCCTCGTGAGCTCAACTGTAACTCTGACTGCTCAAAAAAGGAAAACCAATGCAGAAATGTTCATTATTTTGAGCTCTCTAAATCAACTAAACGTGGACATCAGGAGTCCACAAAAGATCCACCAGCTAATCCTGTCCTTGGACAACATCCTCTGTCCAAACATGCTTCAAACAGCAAAATATTCTCCTGAAACTCTGATTTTGTTTAAGGTGCATCATTCCTGGAGTCACAAAACCCAGCCAGGACTTTCTTACATTTCCTTTCCAAAAAGAAGTGATAATTCTGATACCACTTTGTGTCCCACTGCTCTCCTCCTCTCCCAGGATTCCTCCCACAGAACATGCACATCAATTCCTCCACCCCAACATCATCTTTATTTCCTCCCATTTTGCGTTGAATTTACAGCGTCTTCCCAGACTCCATCAGGAATTGCATCTCTCAGAGAACTAAAATCTACCATAGTCAACATAAAAAATCCCCCCACATCCCAACCCGAGCAGGAGTTTTCAAAGCAGGGTGTGACTTCTGGAGCAGCAGCTGCCTGGGGGACACAGCAGCATCCAAGCCCAGAATTCCTCACCAAACCCAAGGAAAAAGCCTCAGAACTCACCTGGAAGGGGAGATCCATGGCACTGTTCCCAATCTGGTTCACATTTGGCAACGACCCCCCATAGTACTGGCCACGACTCTGCCCCAGTTGCAAATATTGGGTTTTCTGCAGCTGTAGCTGAAAGAAAAGAAGGAGGAAAACACAATTTCAAGTGTTATAACCAGCACAACTTGACACTGTGATCACTGAGAATGGAAATCATTAAAAGGCATCAATCCAACTTTTACAAAGGAGGGTCGACCTTCCCCACAAGTTTCTTGCAGCAGGAAAAGCCCTGGAGAAAGGGCAGGGAGGGATTTCCAGGGAAAGGCAGAGCCAGGCTCTCAAACAAAGCACAGAGAGGATTTCACAGCAAACCCCTCCAGCCAGGGAACATCCAAAGCACCGCCAGGAATTCCCTGTGGCACGGGCACTCAAGGAGGGCCTGCAGAGCTTCACTGGATTGCAGGTACCACCCTGCAGTAAAATGTTCCAGGGGTTTGCCCGGGGCTGGAGACATTGCTGGGTGTTCAGCCGGGATGCTGAGGGTGCTCAGGGTGTTCAGGGGTGCTGAAGGTGTTCCGAGGTGCTCAAGGATGTCCAGGGATTCTCAGGGATGCTCAGGGGTGCTCAGGGCAGCTCAGGGGGTCTAAGGGATGCTTAGGGATGCTCAGGAGTGCCCAGGGTGCTCAGGGGAGCTCAGGGATGTTCAGGGTGTTCAGGAGTGCTCCAGGATGCTCAGGGATGCTCAAGGACGTTAAGGGGAGCTCAGGGATGTTCAGGGGTGCTCAGAGGAGCTATGGGGAGCTCAGGGATGCCTCAAGGTGTTCAGAAGAGCTCAGGGGCTCTCAGGGATGCTGAGGAATGCTCAGGGATGTTCAGGAGTGCTCAGAGGAGCTCAGGGATGTTCAGGGGAGCTCAGGGATGTTCAGGGGGGCTCAGAGGAGCTCAGGAGTGCTCAGAGGAGCTCAGGGGTGTTCAGGGGAGCTCAGGGATGCTCAGGAGTGCTCAGGGATGCTCAGGAGTGCTCAGAGGAGCTCAGGCGTGTTCAGGGGAGCTCAGGGATGTTCAGGGGTGCTCAGGGATGCTCAGGGTGTTCCGGGATGCCCCAGGTGCCCCCACCACAGTGCCAGCACCCAGACAGGATGCAGAGATAAGGCCCAGCCCGTTTGCTCCATGCCAACACTCTGGGCAGTGCCCATGGAGGATCACAGAACTCAGGAATGGTTTGGGTTGGAGGGACCACAGGGGTCACCTCATCCCAGCCCTGCCATGGCAGGGACACCTCCCACCATCCCAGGCTGCTCCAGCCTGGCCCTGGGCACTGCCAGGGATCCAGGGGCACCACAGCTGGGCTGGGAATTCCATCCCAGAGCCTCCCACCCTCCCAGGGAGGAATTTCATATTAAAATAGTCCCTGAGTACAAGCTCACCCTGAGGACGCATCTTCTTGACATTCAAACAGTTCCTAGAAAACTCAAAGACTTTTTATTCACAGAATCTCCCCCAGAAACCAGCAATTTCCAACTGCACAGACAGTTAAAATCCCTGTGCCTGAGCTGAGGGACCAAACTAATCCCTGACCTAGGAGCTGACTCTGGAGATGAAACCTCCCCACAGAGCACAGAACCCCAGGATCACCGAGGTGGGAAAACAGCCCCAGGGTCATGGCCAGCCTTTGCCAGGGGGCTCCCAAACCCTCAGCACCACCCACAAAGAGCTTGAGGGTTTTTTCCTTAAAAAAAAAGGCAGATAATCCCCTCAGGCTGAAGATTTATAAAATATTCCCAGTTCCCCCTATCAAATGGCTCAGAAAGGTCCCGTGTAGGGAGCAGGAAAGGCCCCTTTGCCTTTCTTGTGCAATATTTTGCCACGCAATTCCTGAAGCAAGACATGAAATGAGAGAAAGCCTGTGTTAGTATCACTTAATGAGTCACAGCCCCTCCAACTCAGAGCACAAAAAGCACAATATCAGAACTAGCTGTGCTTTTTCCCTGGCCCCTGCATATGTTTTTGTTGTTAAAGAAAAAAAAAACCCCTTGTTTGGGATTTGGGCCAAACATTGAAGTAACTATTTCAACAGGTGTTGGTTTCCTTTCAAGAACCTCCAAAAGGCACCCAGGGAGGAGGGGGTGGCTCTGTTGTTTTTTTAGGATTTTGGGTTTTTTCTCAGGCTATTCCCACCTCAAAGCAGCACAGCACAGGGAGGTCAGGAGCATTTGTCTTTCTGCTGCACTTCATGGCAACGAGGCGACCCCAGAGCTGGGGAGCCCCGGCTGCAGCGCGAATTTACACAAGGATAAACAGGGCTGGAGATGCGTGCCAGAAACGAGAGCAGGGGCTGCTGCTCTCATCCATCAGCACAGGGGAGAGCGGCTCAGCCCTGCCCAGCCCAGCTCCTGCCGCGCAGGAGAGCAGAACCGAGAGCGGCCCCCAGACTCTGCGCTCATTGAGCCCATCAACAGCTGCCACTCGCAATCTGCGAAGATCAAGAGGAAGCAGAGCAGGATTTGTGTCCTGAGCGCTCCCAGCTCCGGCTCTTCAGCTGGAACTAAAGCTGGTTTGGATCTGAGCAGTCTGCTGTCACTGCAGCAGGAAATCAGGACTGAAGTCAGCTCCTTTCCCTTCTCTCCAAACAAAAGGCTGCTAATTTCTCTGAGATACCTCAGTGCACAGTGGGAAGCAGCAGCAAAATCCAGAGGAAAAGTTTGGGAAGGGACCTTTAATATGATTTAATTCCACCCCACTCCTTCCTCTATCCCAGGCTGCTCCAGGCTGGCCCTGGACACTTCCAGGGACGGGAAATCCACAATTTCTCTGGGCTGCCTGTGCCAGGGCCTCCCCACCCTTCAGGAAAACAGATGCTGTGGCTAAAATGAAATTATTTCATTTTCCTCTCCATCCACCCTGCGAGGTGGAGCAGGTACATGGCACAACTGGGGATGAGGTTTTGAGAGAGGTTTGATTTTAAAAGAAAATAACAAAAAGGAAAAGCCTTTTCGTAACAGAAAAATTCCAATTACTCTGGAAATGTTAACAAGTCTCAGGGCAGCCCCAGGGTTATCTCCTGGGGTTGGATTCAATTAGTGCAATTTGGATTCTGGAGGAATTCAGACAGGGGAGGATGATAAGGAATTACTGAGGGCTCACCAGATTTATTAATTTCATGAACCACGAGAACTCGGTGACTCCACTCTGCAGCTTCTCCATTTCTCTGTGCTGTGGCCAAGAGCAGCTCCCTGACAGCTGAAATATTGCTAAATATCCCAGCTCCTTCCCAAGGAAGCTTTAGCTAAGGAAACAGCTTTTGCTTGTTAAACCACTTCATTTCTACTCGGTTTTCTTGTTCTGAAGAAGTGCTCCCCAAACACCAGATCCAAATGGAATCTGCAGTTTTCCTTCCACCAGCCTTTCTCTTACTCCATTTAACTTTAAATCCTCATTTTTTTTCTTTAAAATCCAATGTAATCACAAAAAAAAAAATCACAATTTCTCTGAACATTTATATGAAATACATCAATTTTTCCTTTGGGGTTACCATTTGCTGGACACCCAGCTGTGTTTGTAGGGAGAGATTCAAGTTCTACAATTAAAAAAATAATAAATAAAGAGAGCAACAAAACCCTAAATACAAATCCAGTTTCCTACAGATTTTCTAATATGCAGGTGGGAATTAAATGAAGCATTTATTAAGAACTCAATACTTGAAGTTATTGAAACTCTGAGTAAATTACAAATTTGAGGGCAGAACTTACTGGGCAGTTTGGCAGTTTTGGCACTGGAAATCAACCCAAATCCACAGCAAAGGTTTTTCTCAAACTGCCTTTTTCAGCAGCTGCAGTTGGACTGCCAGCACGATAATGAAAGGGTGGGGTGTCCGTTTGATAAAGCCCCAGATATCTGATGACTGCAGGAAGCAGAGATTTGGTGATAACAGCTTGTGCACTGCCTTGCAGTTTCCACACCGAGCCTTCTTACAATTTCATGTTTTACCCTCTAAAAAAACCCTTCCTCTTTAGCACCTCCAGCCTAATGAGCAGCAAAATCAGCGCAGATTAAAATTAGAAAAGTATTATTGAAGCTTAATTGGGCCTTCAGTTCTGCAGGCAGAGTTTGGTGGGAGTTTTGCATTATTGGGAAATCCCCTCATGCCAAGCTGAGTGCGGTGCTGCCACCAGCGCTACAAATCACCTCTTAATTATTAACCCTTAATCACCTCTTAACCCTTAATTATTTTTAAAGTTCTTTAAGGTGCCAAAACCTCTCCAAACACCCAGACTTAGGTTTCTCAAGGGAACGTTTTTCTGTTAACACTCCAAAATCCACACTAAAATCTGAATTTTAAAAACTCAACACTTGCTACTCAAATAATTACTAAAATTAATACATTCAAATAACTGCTCGTTTATGAACCCACCCTCCCTGAAAACTGCCTGGGATTTCTTTAATGAAATGAGGAAATAATCACAAATGGAAAAGAGAAAATCCTGGTAAAGCAAGGAAAAGGGAATTTCTGTTCATTCTGTTAATTCCAGCAGCTGCTGGTGCCTCTCCACATCCCCAAGCTGAAAATTAAAATCAATAACGAGCAGACACAAAGTTCTGAGCACAGAACAAGTTTCAGGGGCAGAGGATTTGGTTTCAGGTCCCAAAGTGTTCCCATCTCAGGGATCCTCCTGGAAAATGGGAATAATCCAGCAGGGAATTCTGGAAAGGCTCCTCTGGGACTCCTCAGTGCTTCCCTGCACGTTTCACTCTCCCATCAGAAACTCGGGGTTGGAGTGGAGCTCCAAGCCTGGAGCAATCCAGGGAAAATGGGGATAATTGAAGATATTCCAAATATTCCAGAGGCTCCCAGTCAGCACCGGCACCTCTGGATCCCCTCTGGGGAGTGAGGGTAAATGAATTAAAATATCCTGCTGCTCCCAGGGGAGAGGAATGAAGGTTGGGAAGAGTTTTGGACTTTTTAATCTCTATAATGCTTTTAGAGCTTGGGTGAATACTGATTGTTTTTATAATTTTATCATCTTTTGTATAATTTATTGCAAGCAATTACAAATACTTCCATTATTTACATGTTACTGATATAAATTCACCCGTGCTGTTATCAAATACTCAATAGGTGGCTGAAGACATGGATTTGCAAGTTTAGCTTTTTATTTTAATTTCCCATGTAATTAAAAATTAATATAATGAAATCAAACAACAGCGATATTTTCACCTCAGCAGGCACCTGCAGTATGTAAATAATGGAGTTTATCTGCAATGCCCTGATAAATGAGGGAAATAAATCTCATGGTGCAAAGGCACATGTTTGAAATTGTCTATAGAGCACCTCAGAGAAAGGAAAAGGTGTGATAACAGCAAACCACAGCTCCAATTCTCTGATAACACACCCTGATCCTCTAGGAAAGGGCTTGAGACCCAGGAGATAAAAAATATCTGCAACTCCAGCGAGGTGAGCAGGCTGCTGTCAGCTGGGAGATAAAAAGGGGCTCAGAAATCCCAACCAGTGCACAAAGGAGCCCCTGCAGCTGCTGAGAAACCTCTCAGAATTCAGGCAGAACTGCAAATCTGTGCTCTGACAGAGAGGGAGGCGATGGACAGAGTTCTGGGATCACCTGAGGGAGGCATTCCCACCCTCTGGATTTGGGACCCAAACCGGGGTTTTTGGGAATAACCAACACTTCATGGCCATGAGGAGGAGGGAACAGGGCGCAGAGGCAGCTCCCTGGCTCTCCCACCCTCTGGATTTGGGACTCAAACCGGGGTTTTTGGGAATAACCAACATTTTATGAGGAGGAGGGAACAGGGCGCAGAGGCAGCTCCCTGGCTCTCCCAGCCCCGTCTGCCAGGATGAGGAGCAGAGCAGCCCGTGCCTCGCTCTGCCTGGGCTCACACTCAGGAAGAGGCAGATTTCCACAGTCACCCATTTCCTGCATTTCCAGCCCTGCTCCAAGAGCTGCAGAGGCTCCAGAGGCGCAGCTGTTCCTCCCAGGAAGGAGGGGAGAGGAAATGAAGGCTGGAGTTGAGAGGAAAGGGATAATCCACAGTGAGAGCAGCTGCTCTGCTGCCTCCATGGGGACCTCAGGGATTCCAGCAGCAGCTTGGAACAAAATGTTTTGCAACAGTTGGGGGGGTGGTTTGAATGTTCTGGGTGGTTTTGGTGTCATGAAAGTGAAGGTTTGAACGCTGGCTTGGACAGAGGAGTGAGGACAAGCCCAGCAAAAGTTTCCCTCGTTGCCTGTGCCAATCCTTGCTGGGCTCCCGAGGACCCTGGTGTCCTGGAGAGATGGATTCTGCAGGGGATGGGACAAAAGCAAAGCCAAAACAGGAAGCCAAATGTCTACTAGAAACAAGTGAAAATTACCCCGAAAAGCTGCAGACACATGGGCTGAACTGGATGTGACCCCAGCCCGTGGAACTGCTACATCATTGTTTACTCCTCCACAGCACAACTGTCACTGCAGCCACCTCGAAGGATTTGTTCCATGATCCCATCGCCGTGGCAGGACACAAACACGGCTCAGGCCAAGCCAACGCAGCCAGGAAGAACAAAAATGCAGGAAAAGGCCAAAAAAAAAGCATTTTTGTTGCTTTTTTGGGTTCTTTTTTTTGAAGGGAAGGAAGCTGTTGTAATATCTTGGAATTTAGCAGCCACAAAAGAGCAGCAGTTTTGTTTCTGCCACTGAGACACTTCCCAAGCAACTCCTTCCTCAGGCCAGCCTTGATTTTCAGGGATTTTAACTTTCACCCCCAATGCATTAAAACACCCAAATCTTCTCCAAAACTTCAAAAATTAACAACAAAACGGGAGGTGACACCTCCAAGGAGCAGGAGCAAAGGGCTGTGCTGCTGCCTGGAACTGTTCCAGCTCCCACCAGCTCAGCACAGAGCAGAGGGGAAGCAAAATCCTCCTCCTGCATCTCCTGGAATGAAACAGGAGCTCCATGGAAAAACAAACTGGGATTCAGAAAAAGGGGTTCTCACTGGGAGAGTAATAAAAACAAACTGGGATCCAGAAAAAGGGGTTTCCACTGGGAGAGTAATAAAAACAAACTGGGATTCAGAAAAATCAGAAAAAGGGGTTCTCACTGGGAGAGTAATAAAAACAAACTGGGATCCAGAAAAATCAGAAAAAGGGGTTCTCACTGTCAGAGTAATAAAACCTGCCAGGCACAGGGAAGGGCACAGCCAGGCAGCTGCCCTGGGACTTTGTAAATGGGATTATTTTGAAGGTTACCTGATAGCATTGCTTCAATCCTGCACTTCCAGTGGCTTCCCAGGAAAATCCTGAGGGCTCAAAGGCTGCAACACCTGCAGGAGGCCCCTGCAGCTGCTGAGAAACCTCTCCAAATGAAGGCAGAACTGCAAATTCTGTGCTCTGACAGAGGAGAGGGAGGTGATGGAGTGAATTCTTCTCTCCAGTCTGGGATAACCTGAGGAAGGCATTTCTACCCTCTGGATTTGGGGCTAAAACCACTCTTTTTTTTTTTTTTTTCTTTTTTTTTTTTTTTTTTTTTTTTTTGCAGCCTAAAATTAATTTCTCACAGGAAAGTCTGAGTTGAAAAGGACCCATTAGGGTCAACCAAAAAGAAATTTATTACAGTCTACACTGAGTTAGAAGGGATCCCATCAGGATCAAGCTAAAATGAATTTATCATAGAAACGCTGAATTAAAAGGGACCCATCAGGATGAAGGCCAGCTCCTGGCCATGCACAGGACACCCCAAGAATCCCAAGTCAGAACTGCAATCCCAATAATCCCCTGCTAAGAGCATTAGAGTCCAGCCCAATAAATTCCATTGATGAGAGCTGAGCTGTTATTGATCAGCAGAGCAGGAATCAGCTGAGCCCTGGCCAAGCCCCAGCTCTGCACTTTTAGCACTCCAAGAGAGCCAATTATTACTCATGAGTTCATGTTTTCTTCACCTTCCTGTTGAAGAGATTATTTAAGACCTCAAATCACTTAACTGGATTGTTTTGTCCTCTCATGAGTCATCTCCAAATTGCAAGGCCCCATCAGGTTCTCCTTCAGGAGCTGCAGCAGCTCCCCAGCTTGCTGAGCAGTAAAACCGTGAGGAAAGGGGCTGGAAAATGAGCCAGGCTCCCAGCTCTGCCCCAGCTGCCTCCTGCAATTCCTGTCAGAGTGCAAAGATCTCACAGCCCAACACTACTTACAGCCCCCAAAACCCACAGTGCACAAAAATCCGGTTTTTATTAAGAATTTTTTGTTTTACAAGAAAAAGACAATTTTTTTCCACAAGAAAAATATGTTATTCCTTGTGAACCCAAAGAAAGAGGAGGGAAGAGAGGAGGTAACAGCACTTAATGCTGTGATTATTTTTTATTCTTTATTTCTTTTCTAATTTCTGGACAGTAAAAACAGAGAAAAACTGCCCTTTTCTCCCCAAAATGAATGAATATAAATCACTGGGTGGCCGAGGGCAAAGACTCATTAGGAGCACACCTTGCAGGATTTAAAGAAACAAACAAAACCATGATAATAGAGAATGAAACTCAACGCACCGGCTGTGACTCGGTGTTTAAAAACACTTGGCTATTTCTGGTGAACAAAGGTTTACTGTTTAAAACTTCACAGTCACAACTGAGCAGCAAAAACAGGATACAGCAAAGTGGAGCCTTAAAATAGTGACGGTTCTTGTGAGTGGGGCTCCATGGGCGGGCAGGGAGCCAAGCACAGCTCCAGCAGGCACCAGAGCCATGGGAGAGCTCTGCAAAGCACAACCACAAACGCTGGCAGCCCCAGAGGGGCACCTGCCCTTCCCTGCACCAGAGGCAGGCATGGACAGTGCTGAGAATCCAGCAGAAAGCAGGGCAGCTGGTTTAGTGCTGGATATCCAGAAAGGAAAGAATTCCTTTTGGTTGTATTTACATGGAGCTCAACACTCTCGAAATTCTGTTTATTTTTGTGAGTGTTATTAGCTGACAATGAATGGTGCAGAGAATTGGGAGGCAAGGATCACTTTGTCTTTGTTATCATCAAACTTTGGGCACTCGGTGACTCGGGGAGAGCAGGAGACAAAGCAAACCCAGAAAGGAGCCCCAAAAACCAACCCCAAAAAGCAGAGACACGGCCCTACCCCACACAGCTGAGGTGCTACACAGCACTGATTACTACAAACCAACCTAAAAATGAATTTCTCACACAAAAGGCTGAGTTAAAAGGGACCTTCTTTGCTTAAAGCAAATATTCCTTCTGAGCAGGGATCTGATGGAGAAACAATCGTCCAGCTCCACTAAAAACCTCCTCAACCATCCCCATTCCTCTATTGAAATGCCTCAGAAAAGCTGAAATAAAAGCAGAGATGCCCTCATTAAGTAAGATGAAAATAGCTTTTATGTTCCATTTTTTATTTTTAGCTAAAGAATGAAAATTCAGTTATGTAACCCTACAAGTTTCGTAAATTAGGAGCCAGGCAGGGCATGTTTGCACTCTTTGGGGTTCAGGGCCACCTCACCCTGCCCTCAGATGGCCAAAAGACACAGAAAATTGTTTGTGGCTTGAAAATGTGGCATCAGCCAACCCTTCAGGTACCAAAAATATCCCAAACACCATCAGAGTCCAAATCCTTCGAATGCAAAAGGCTTATTCAGCACCAGCATCTCCCTGAACCAGAGGCAAATCTAATTACAAGGAGAAGGTCAATCAGACATCTGAATCTGAGCTGGCTGCTGGAAACTTTGCAATATTGAAGATATTAAATAAATATTAAATCAGATCTTCTCTATCCCTCTCGCTGCCAGCAATACAATCTACACTGAGACTCTGTAAGGAGCCAAGAAGTGAGAAGTGAGGGTGTGAAACAATCCCTGCCCTCCCCTCTCCCACGGAGGTTTCTCATTCCTTTAATCCAGCTTACAGATGTTGAAACCCCACTCTGAGGCTCTGGAGCTGGAGAAATCTCCTGCACAGCTTCCCAGCAGGTCTGAGGAGGCCCCATCCTGTCACCAACAACTGCTCCTCTGTCTGAGGTGGGAGCTATCACCGTCTGCCTGCAAATTCATGTATTTGGGATATCAGCTCCAATTCCCTCCCCTCCGAGACCTCAGCCGTCCAAGGAAAACAATATTCACATAAATAGTAATAGCTGGGTACCAACATTAACTGAAAATTCATCTGCCAGAGCTGCAGTGTGCAGTTAACACATCTCACTGCTCTGGAGCGATAAGTAACCAGAGTGAAAGCAGCAGTGAGCAGCTCAGCAGGGACAGCACGGAGATTTCCCCACCATCAGGAACAGTGAGAGACCAGGCAAGGAGGGGAAAGACGCTTGCAGAAAATCTGCCTGTGAGCAGAGACCTTCAGCCAGGGCTGGGGAATTCTGGCTGCAGCCTCAAGCTGCAGCACTTCAGCCTCCCCCAGTTCATTATTTAAGAGCTGCTTTTTGTGGGTGTGTGGTGTTGTTGTTTGATTGCAAAGGATTGTTCTGGTACGAGGGGAAGAATTTTCAATTCCTGAGAAATAATGTGCAAAACAAGGCTGTTATCAACACTTGGTTACAACTTTATAAATTATGAAGTCCCAAGGAGATCAGGCCAAAACATAAAACATGAAATGATCAAGAGGGGCTGCTCAGTGCTCACAAACACTGCTGGAGATCCTCACGGATCCTCATTCCTGGATTCCACTTCCAACACCACAAAATGCAAATCATCTCAAACAAATCAGAGCAACATTTGAAATATTAACTCCAGAGATGCTGCTAATACAGACTCACACCCAGCTGCCCCCTCGAGCTCAGAATTCCAGAATGGTTTGGCTTGGAAGAGACATTGAGGACCCAGGGACAATTCCCACCACCCCAGGGATGGCACCACAGCCTTTGGGACCACATTTGTGTCACAGAATGGGAGGAGTTGAGACCAAAAGAGAAAAAAGTGAAGCAGCAGCGAGGTCACAGCTGGTCACTGTCACAAAATGAACCCTGTTCCCAAAATCCACCTGATTTGGAATTTGCTGCTGTTCACTGCCTCACTCCAACCCCTCAGCTCCAAAAACAGCAGGGCAGAATTCCAGCCAGCACAACCAGGAATGGTTCTAACCCAGAAAACCCTATTTCCTTTACTTTTTCCTTTCCAAGATACAGCCTTGTATTTGCTGCAAAGTGCCTTGAAGCCTACTTGAGTTTCAGATGCTGCCGTAGGCACAGAAATATCGATGCCAGAGTGGAACAGAGCATTAGGGAGCGATCGATGTGTCGGGGCCATGGCCCAAACTGCCCTTGCGCTGCTCAAGAAAATGTTCCCTTGCAACCACAGATGGATAATGGAGAACACACAGAAATATTTAGCCTTGAATACATTTTGGGTAAATCCCTACTGATCATTTTTGAGAGGATGTCTGGTTTTTGCCAAATTACTGTTTGATTACCACTACAGTGCTTAATAACACTTGGTAATGTCACAGAACCCCAGACTGGTTTGGGTTGGAACCACCTTAAACCATCAAATTCCACCCCGTGCCAGGGGCAGGGACACCTTCCACTACCCCAGGCTGCTGCAAGCCCCTGGCCTGGACATTTCCAGGGATGGGAAATCCAAAATTCATCTGAGCCACCCCTGCCAGGGCCTCCTCACCCTGACAGGGAGGGATTTCTTACACAGTGCAGCAATCTGGGTTAAAACTCCCCCAAAAGCCCCAAACCCATGGGTTGGGTTTAATCTGCTCCATCCCTGCTGCAGCCACACGTGGCCACGCTGGATGAACACAGGAGGGAAAGCTCTCACTGAAATGCGCCCGGTGCTGCTGCCTCAGCACAGTCAGGGCTTTGATATTCCTGAAGTGCAGGAAGTGCTGCTCAACCAAAATCAATGGCATTGATAAATTGATTATAAAATGGAGAGCAAAGTGCCAGTGAGAGGAGCAGGGGGATTTCAATAAGCGTTGTTTCTGAGATAGTTAGAAATATAAAATTGCAGTTTACTTGATAAGATTTGATAAGAACCAATCTGATGGAGAAACCCAAGAACAGTAGAAATGGTTCCCGAGCCCACGTCCTCACCCAGCCGAAAGCACACTCTGGGGTTTCACGTTCCCAGGCCCTGGGGTTTCCCCTCCTTCTCCTCTGTGCTGGGAGGAACAGTTCCTTTGTGTCCCACCTCACAGATCCTGCAGATAGCTCACCCCAGGCCCCACTGCTACTAAAATCACTTTCCAACACCAAACACTCCTGAACGTGACTCTGAGCACAGTTCCTGGGGCTGTTTTGGGGGTGGCGTTTCACTCACACAGAGATCCCCCGTCAGCCCTGGCCAGCACAGAGCTCAGATTCACTCAGCACCAGCCCCTCCTGCCCCCAGGCTCTGGCACCTCTGGCACTTCCACAGTCACTGCTGCAACTCCAAGGCTGCACCGCAAATTTCAATTTCTGACTGCGGAACCCAGAGATTCAGCATCCACGCCTCCCCTTTTCAGGGTAACCACAGGTTCAGCTCCCCTCTGCAGCTTGTCTGGAGGGGAAAACCCCAAATCAACCCCAAGGAGCTGGAAGAACTGACTGTACCTCACCTTGAGAACAAATTCCCTTCCTAAACGAGCACCTTCTATAAATGCAAATTACCACCCAGTGCCGATGCTAAATAAAACCCAAGCGCAGCAGCCGGAGCCGAGTCCCACATGTTCACCCTGAGAATTACAACCAAACACCCAAAATGCAGCAGTTGTACAATCCAGCCTCACGTGCTCCCAGAGCCTTCCCAGCCTTGCTGCATCTTTAACACCCAGGGACTTGCCCACTGCACACAGAATGACTCTGTCCAGCAGCAGCTGCGCTGTGTGGGAGTGATGGGACAATCAGTAAAAAAGTCATTGTCTCCTTAAAAAAAATAATAAATAAAAATCTACCGAAAGCTCCTGGGTTTGCCAGAAGCAAGCCTGCCCTGCTCAGTGCAGTTTCCCAGGATGGCACAGCAGAGCTCTCTGTGTTTACCTTGGACAGCTCAGTCAGGCTGAGGGAAGCCAAGGGTTGCACAAGAACAGAGATTCTTTGTGCCCTGGCAGGTCCCTCTGCTCTCACCCTCTGATTTACAAACATTCCTTCAAAGAATGGGGGGCCCTGCTGGCTCAGGCTGCCTGTGATGATGCCACAGCCCGAGGTGGTGGCACCTGGGGCACCTCTGGGGCTCCAAAGTCCCTGCTCTGCTCGGGGTCCTGCCCCAGGACAAAGGAATGGCCTGGAGCCTCCAGAAGCAGGAATTCCTGCAAGGAAAGGGTGCCCAGGACAAGGGAACAGCCTGGAGCTCTCCAGGCTGGCCAGCAGCAGGAATTCCTGCAAGGAAAGGGTGCCAGGCACTGCCCAGGGGGCTGCAGGTGGCACTGCTGGGGACAAGCTGGGATGTGCCAATGAGGTTGGGTTTTCCAGCCTCAGTGATCCTGGGGCTCATCAGAGAAGGGAATTCAGCAGTGGGTGAGCACAGGTGAAGCCCAAAGCACTCATTTCTTGGTCTGGAAATGTGCAAACTCAGGGTGCAAACCGTGGGAAAGTTAATGAAGGAAAAACAGCCCTAGAGCTTGGAGAATTCCCATTTGTGTTTGAGAGAAACTCACTTTTAAGCTGAGCTGCCAGCTGCAAGCATCAATCTCCGTGCTAGGAGGGCTCAGTCCTGGTTTTGATGCATTTCTTTAATATCTCTTAGACATTCAAAACCACTCTTACGTCATCAGGAATTTCTTTTGTATCACATTATTTCATAAAAACCTGCTGAAGACATCAGGGACCACTGCAGCTCTGTATCATCATCATCATCAGTGCTTCTCATTTTTCAAAGCAGATTAGCATTCCTGATTTAACTAAGCTTTTAAATACTGTTTTGCATATTATCTACATCCAGCGCTGAGATGGGGATGTACAAAGAGACATTTTGATCTCTTCTACAGGAACCAGAAAACCACTGAGTGCCTCAGTTTTGAGTACAAATTTTGTGGCAGGGGGGTGTGTGTGGGTTTTACACACACTCCATCACAAACTGCGGGTTTTACTTCATTTTTATTTCAAATAAAAATCAAATCTATGCTATTACAACATATTCCACTTGACAAAATTAAACTACAACAGGATTTTGTATTAAAATTAGCCATCTTTAAAGTATAAACACAAACTTTTCACTTCACATGGTTGTCAGGAACTCAACAAAAGCCATGCAGAACTTTGGATAACACCTAAAAATACACAAGCAAAGGGTGATGAAACCTTGCACAGTGTCTCCAAACATCACCATTAAGCTGGGTTTGATTCCCTGGGTTTGCTCCAGGGCAGGTGGGGCAGGATGACAGCACCCACTGGCGGCTTTCTGGAGTTTGGGGGGGTCTTTTATCCAAGGTAAGACTGCAAGGCCCATCAGAGGGAGCTCAAACACAGCTCTGGATGAAAGCCCTCAAAATTATGTGACTTTAAGTGAATATTAAAATTAAAAAAAGCAACCCTGGAAACTTGAGAAAATCTCCAACAAGAACAACCCTTAAAATGCAGGTCACAAATTGGCTTTAAAAATCTTACATTTTTTACCATTTCAATAGTCACATATTGGAGGGCTCAGCAGTATCTGCACGTTAATTTTTTGGTTAATTACAATTTGAAAGGGCAGCAACAACCTTGGATGAGTAAGTAGCTGCATCAAAGCATCCCTGGGCTGAGAAATTGAGAGAAGCCCTGGTAAACAAGCCCAGAAATCAGTGCAGTCCTGAAATTCCAAAAAAATAAAAAAAAAGGGAAGGAGGAGAGCCACAAACAAAACACAGGAGTCAATGTCACACAGAAGAAAATGCCAACTCCCCCTCCGCTGTCCTCACCCACTTTGTTACCAAGGGACTGGCAGCAAGCTCTGCATTCTGAACACCAAGGTCCCACTCACAGACAATTAAGCAGCTCCAGAGCTCGCATCGACCACCCACCTCCGCTGTGCGCAAGGTCTGCGCCTCCAGCAGGGCTGCGCCGCCAGGAACGCACCGTGCCAGGCAGCTGCACACAGCCCTGCTGCTCCACAGCCCAGGGAAAGCCGCTGCTGAACGCACCTCGGCTTCCCCAGGAGACTCCCGGCCTTTGTCTTTGCAGGGGGGATCGGAGGTTGAAAACCCCACACGGATGCAATGTCCTAAATAGGTGGAAGATGATGGTGGCAGAAAGGAAGTTCAGAATTTCTGCCTCTGCTCTGAGCAGTAACCAACAATAAAGCAGACAAGATGGTAAACATTGCAAAAAGACAATTACTAATAATGAAAAGGCAACAGAAATGTTGGGCTGCTTCCACCAACTGAGTAAGGCGTTTTCAAACTGACAGCAACGTGCTGCCTGCCAAATGAAAATGAGAGCAAACAGCAAAGTTGTGCTTAACCCCTTTTTGCTTTTATGCTGCATTTTAAACCCCGATGAAATCATGGAATTTGCAAGAAAAAGTCTACAAAGGAGACATTTTACTCAGCTCTCTGGTCAGTGTTTCCATCACTTCAGTACCCAGAATGCTCAGAAAAGTTATTCATCTTGGGTTCTTTCCTCAAAACCCGGTTCTTGAAAGTGTGGTGGGTTTCCAAGAGCAAAACCTGGGCTAGGAGCGCTTGGGTTTGGGAAAAAAGTAAACGGGATTCAGGAGACATGAACCTGGATTCTGACTCCTCCTGCAGAAGATGAGAGCTCAGCGTGTGAGTTAATTGAAGGACAACCTGTAATTGCAGATTGCAAGGAGCCCCTGAGGAGCACCCAGCTCTGGAGAGGCAGCAAGGACTGAGCCCTGCAGGCAGAACCCCGGGATCCTGAGCCACACAGGATGATTCCTGGGACTACAAACACCTCCAAATTATCCTCACTCAGGTGCCAGCTAACTCCAGCAGGAACATCCAACATCCAGGTGAGCGTGAGCTCCAGCCCCACACCTCCCCAGGCAGGTGCCTTTCCTTTCCATCCAACCAGCAGCACCACCAAATCAAAACAAATATTTACCCTCTCCTGACAGAGGAATAAAAGGGAACCTTTTCCTGCAAATCCAACCGAGCGTTCTGTTGTTGTTGCAAAGCTTCCGCCGCAAACAGGCTCGTAAATTTTCTTGAAATAGTTAAAAACAAAACACTGACACGAGCAGGTGAGACAAGAACAGAACAGCCCCGACATCCCTGAATCTGGACCAGGAAAGGCATCTCGTGCCCGGAAAGCGCATTGGTTATGCCGGGAATTTCTGCTGATGGGCTTTGCAGAGACATCACCAGCCAAGGGAGGCTTTGGAAGTGCAGCAATTTGCACCTACGACAACCGGAGCGTAACGGGAACAACACCGGCCCCGGCGAGCCCGGCAGCTCCCGCTGCACAGCCGGACAGCGGGGGATGCTCGGGGGGCGCTGAGGGACCCCGGCCCGCGGCTGCCCCGGCTCAGAGCCAGGAGCCCACCGCACACTCCGGCCGAGGAACCGCGACACCTGCTCGGAGCTGCCAGCGAGGCACAGCCCCCGGCCTGTGCCGGGAGCCGGGCATCCCTCCCGGCGGGGCCGGAGAACCGGGATCCCCCTGAGGGCCAGAGGAACCGGGATCCCCTGAGGGCCGGAGGAACCGGGATCCCCCTGAGGGCCGGAGGTACCGGGATCCCCTCGGAGCCGGGCCCGTCCCGGGCTGATGCAATTGGCATCTCCCCTCAGACACCGGCAGAGCATCCGGGATCCCCCTCCCTCCGCCCCGGGGCCTGTCCCGGTGTGAGGAACCGGGAGCTCCCTCAGCTCCGGGCAGGGGACACGGGGCTGCCCCCGCCGCAGCCCGGCCCGGCGCAGCCCCCTCCCCGCCGGGCCCGCTCCGGCCGTGCCGTGATGCCGCTGCCCCGACCCTCCGGCGGGCGGCACCGGGGCCTCCCCCCGCGGCAGGTGCCGGTCTCCGGAGGATGCTGCTGGCCCGGTGGGCCCCGGTGGGCGGCGCGGGCCGGGCCCGGTGCCGCTAAACCGGGGGTGGGGGGGAACGGGGGCCGTGAGGGGGGGCTAAGGGGGCCTCCCCCCCCGCCCGCGGGCGCCGCCCGCCCCCGCCA
>JAWWMQ010000128.1:1361672-1381527 GCA_035047885.1 Chlorospingus flavigularis | reverse complement strand
TTATATAATGTATAATGTATAATTATATAAATATATAATTATGTGTTATGTAATATTATTTATAATATCTTCTATAATATTACATGTCATTATATATAATTATATTATATAATATATCATATATATAATAATATAATATACTATATATATGTAACAATATAACAAATCAGCCTTCTGAGAACCTGGAGTCAAATTCTCGTCTCTCACCCCGTCCTGGGGACCCCAACACCACCACACCAATTGATAACCCCACAGGTGGAAGGCAGGGGAGCTTGGAGGGCCAGAGCAGGCAGCTGAGCTCCCTCTCGTGCCGTGCCACCACCCCCAGCCTGTGAACTCCTCCAGCCACATCCCCTGCTCCTGCTCCTCCAGCCACCAGTGATGAAATCCCATTCATTTGTGCGAGCAACGGGAAGATTTATTGTAAATAAAGTTCTGCACATTACACAACTGGCTAAAAATCATAATTAGAGCTGCACTGGGGAACATGTTTTATTTATCCTGACAGTAGTCTGGCTCCAATGATCCTGCTGTGATAAATGTCCCGAAAGTTTGTGGAGTTTCAGCAGCTCCAGCCCTTATCACAGGGCTGGGAGGGGGAATTTCTGCCTGGGTTTGATGTGGCTCGCACAGCAGCACTCCACACCAGCACCAGGCTGACGGGGAGCTGCTGGGAGTGCCTTGCTTCTGTCTGAACCACAGACATTGACATTTTCCACTGCTGCTAACACCTCCCAGGGCCGCGGCCACGTCGGAGCCAATTACCGGGGCTGGGGGCTGGGGGCAGTGACAGAGGGCCTGGGGGCAGCCAGGGGGTCAGTGACACCAATAAAGGGATGCAGACACCCCCATCCCTCCTCTCTGCACCCTGCCAAGACTCCCAGCGCTGCCTGCATGGCTTCAAGCACAATTTCAGGCCCATAAAACATGAGAGGAGACAGGAATGATTATCCCAGGCCTGACAGGAGCCTCTGGAGGGACACGGGGGCTCTGTGCTGACGATGCTCCGGCTTCTCCTGCTCCCCATCTGCTCAGGGGCATTTCCAAATTCACCCAATTCACCCCCAGGGTTTTTATGGCTGCCCCGAGGCCCATAAACCGCTCTCAGTGCAATCAAACATTTACCTGGCTCTGCTCATTCCTCAGGAAAAGAGGAGCCCAATCCACCTCCCTTCCATGTGGGGCATCCTGGGAAGTGTTTCCACACAATCCCATTTGTATTTATGGGAAAATCCTCCTGAAATCTCAATTCTTGAATGCACCAAACCCAATTACTGTCAGAATACCAGAGAGGCTGTGCCCAGCCCAGAGCCACAACTCCATCCCCTGCACAGGGGTCAAGCAAAATTTATGATCCAAAATATTTATGGTCCACAAATATTTGAGTCTCTGCTAAATTTAGAGCGGCCAGAAGATTTCCAGCTCTTTTGATGTGAAATAATTATTTACTTTGCTATAAAAAGAACATTCCAGCACCAAAGAGCTGCAGTGCTCTGATCCAGAGACCTCCAGACTCTTTCCCAGCTCCTGCTCTGGAAACTGGAAGGAACTGGAATGGCAATGCCAGGCTGGCTTTGCTTCATGGCAGGCAGTTGTTTAATAAACAGAATTGCAGAAGGGCTTTGTGCATCCTCCTGTCTGCAAAGCAACATTCCCAACAGGAAGGAATACCTGGGTTAGGTTTATTTTTGCAAGGCTGTCCTTAAAAGTGAGACCAAACAGGCTTTTCCATGTTTTCCAAGGATTCTCCTCTTTCCCCCCAACACACACACCTACCTGAGAAGCCTGAAGGGAAAAATAAAAAAAAATAAAGTTTGGTTTCCTCAGGAAGAGATTCCAGGGATGAGCTCCACATGGATCCCTGGGATGGGAACCACAGCTGCACATCCAGAAAAACTCAGGGGTTAGAGAGCACCCAAACCATGCACTGCTGCCCCAGGAGTCGGGGAAAAGCTCAAATGAATCAGGGAGGAACATTTAAGTGCTGCAGAATTGTGGAATTCCAGAATGGTTGGGGTTGGGAGGGACCCTGAGCCCACCCAGAGCCACCCCTGCCATGGCAGGGACACTCCCACTGTCCCCAGTGTCCAGCCTGGCCCTGGGCACTGCCAGGGATCAGGGGCAGCCCCAGCTGCTCTGGGCACCTGTGCCAGGGCCTGCCCACCCTGCCAGGGAAGGATTTACCCCAAATACCCCACCTGGACCCCCTCTGCCACTCTGGATGAAGGAACGACACCCTCAGAAAGGGATTGAGCAGATCCCGCACACAGGAAAGGAGGAACACCTCCACTGTTACCAACCTGAGAAACACCATTTTCATACACATGTGGAACCATTCAACAAGGAAAATCCGTTCCTTTGGAGCTGTGAAGCTTGAAGTGAGCTCCAGCTCATCCTCTCAGCATCTCCTGTCTCTGCCAAGCCCATCCCGGGCGCTTCTGGCGGCCAGGCCAGGCCAGAGGAGCAGAGAAAAGGAGTCAGGGAAGAGCCTGAGAGCCCTCCAAGTGCAGCATTCCACACTGCAACACGTCCTTCTCACCCACTCAGTACTGGCAAACCAGCACAGGGAGAGGAACAGGGGAAATCCTGCATGGCTTTTATCTGGAATTCAGATAAATGTGAGCACCCTGCATCCCACCCAGAGGTGCTCTGACCCCCTGGATTCCAGAAAAATCCCTGAGCTGTGGAGCTCATGCTTCACACAGACCCCTCCAGGACTCATCAGCACACCAGACACTACGAGCTGTCACTAAAGGTTGCAGCCCAGGATTTATTTCAGAGCAGAATGCAACAGCTTCTCCACAAAAGGAGACCGTGTGCATCCAAATCAAGCTGACACAGATACAAAACAAAGCCCTTGGAAACAGAATTCCTGATAAAAGCAGAGATTTTTGCAATTCATTCATCAAATTAAATAAGGAAAATGGCTTGGAGGAGAGGAAAGTTCGGGAAGTGTTCTGTGCAGTGAAGATTTTACAAAAATGGCAGAGCCATCACAAACCAACCTCTTAATTGAAAATACCACCACAACAACAAAACCACATTCCACTGGGACTCCCATCATCTGGGGATGCCAAGCAGCTCACTCACGTGGCAGGGAAGAAAACCTTGCAGCTGCTGAAGGAGTAGCACCCACCTCCTTTACTGGAGGAAGAGTTGGGAAAGGTGAAAACCCTGACCCAGAATCTGCAGGAGCACTTGGCTTCACTGACTGCAGAGCTCTTATTGCCAGGACAGCCAAATTTTTGGCACTTCTAAACCCAAATAATCATGCTGTTTATATATAATCAAGCTTTCACCATGGCTTTAGTGCTGCAAACCCTGCACGCCCCAATTAAGGGAGAATTTCTGCACTAGAGGAGCTGGAGGGGGCGAGGAACTGCAGCGTGATCCAAGCAGTGAAGACCAGAGGTGTGCAGGGATAAATACTCCCTTTTTCAGGAAGGGGAAAAAAAGGAAAAGTCACCTTTGAAAAACAGGGATCTGCCTTCCCAATCCAAGCACCTGAGCTCCTGTAGCTCCCACTGTCCTTTTATTGCTTCTGGAGGTCAGTGTGTTACACAGGTTTTGGTTTTGTTTTGTGTTTTTGTTTGCTAAAAAACCAACAAAGCGACGCACAATGATTTTTTATTTTTGGAGTTGTTGATAAAAAACCCTCACCTGATCTCTTGGAAACAAGACCCCAGTGCTGAGTGACTCCTGAGCTGCCAATGTTTGCAGTGCATTAAAAATACGAAAAGTTGGCAAAACGCTCCCCCCACCGAAAAAATGTCTGAGAGGAGAGAAAAGCTTTTCCCAGCTGTAACATCTGTTCAGTCTGCCTGGCTGGCAAGTGCTGCTGCTGGCAGTGGCTCGCCAGGACTCCCCAGCAGGAGCAGGGACATTCTGGAGCTGTCCTGTCCTTCCCTCTCCCCCAGAGCCCCCTGAGTCACCTCTGGCTCGTCGCCTGCGGCAGGATGACGGGGGCACAGGCGATGCCAGCAAACGACTCTGGGAAGTGCAAGTCCCTCTCCCACTCGTCCGTCTCCGTGTTGTAGACCTGCACGATGCTGGTCACGTTGTTGAGGTGCCAGTTGTAGCCCCCCACGATGTAAATCTTTTTCTCCAGGAGGCAGCAGCCGGCCTCCGACTGCCCCGCGCGCATGGGGCTCACCGTGGTCCACTGGTCCGTCTCGGGGACGTAATATTCCACGGCCAGGACATCGAAGCAGCGATCCACGTGGTCCATGCGGCCCCCCAGGGCGTAAATCCTGCTGTTGGCACTGACCATGGCGTGCAGCACCCGCGGCTCGTTCATGGGCGTCTTGAACTCCCACTGGTCGGCGGCGGGGTCGTAGCAGTGCAGCGCCTTCTTGTCCTCCACGGAGATGCCGTAGCCCCCCGAGATGTACAGCCTGTCCCCCACGGTGGCCCCGGCGTGGCCCCACGTCCTGCGCTTCAGGGAGCACACGTAGGTCCACTCGTTGTCCTTGGGGCAGTACTTCTCCACCGAGGCCAGGCTGCCCGAGCGGTTGCGGCCGCCCGTGGCGTACACCATGCCGCGCAGGACGTTGAGCTGGAACTGGATCCTGCTCTCCTGCATGGCCTGGATGCGCAGCCACTGGTTCAGGTGGGGGTCGTAGCGGTAGGAGACGTCGACGGCGCCCTCCCCGCTGCGGTACTGCAGCTGCTGCCCCCCCACCAGGTACACGAAGTTGTCGAGCACGGCCACGCAGGAGTGGCTGCTGCCCACCTCCATGGCGGTCAGCTCGCGGAACTGGCGCCCGCCCGCGTCGGGCAGGCAGAACACCTTGGAGCTGACGGTGCGGTCGTTGTCGGTGTAGGGCGTGCCGCCGAAGGTGACGAGGGACAGCACGTCCGAGCGGATGGCCGTGCGCGGGGACTGCATCTCGTGCTGCCGGAAGGGCAGGATCTGGTAGTTGAAGGCCTCCAGCAGGTACTGGCGGCACAGCACGTCCTCCACCATGATGTCCAGGGTCTGCACGCTGTCCACCAGCTCCGAGGACTTCATGAGCGGGAAGCGGATGTGGCAGAGCACGTGGCTGGCGCTGGCGCGGCGCGCGGGGTCGAACTGCAGCCAGCGCACGGCGGCGCGGAACAGCTCGATCTCGCTGCAGCTCTTGAGCTTGTTGCTCTGCAGGAAGAACACCAGGCGCTCCAGGGGCAGGTGCAGGAAATCCTCCTCCTCGGAGATCTGCAGGAAGTGCCTGAAGGTGAAAGCGTCCACGGATTCCTTGAGGGAGGCCAGGCTGAAGGTGGTGGCCATCTGGCCGATGTTGAGGCACGTCTCCACGCTCATGGCCGACTTGAGGAACTCCTCGCACAGCTCCACCACCGGCACCATCTGCAGGAAGACGGCGGCTCCCAGCACGTCCTGGATGCAGTCGAGGTCCAGGGTGACCTCGGCGCTGTAGGCGAAGTCGATGATGTGCTTCAGGCCCTTGGCAGACACGCCCTTGAGCTCGATCACGTCCTGGCTGGCTTCTCTCATGCCGCCCGTGAACATGGCCCTGCAGGTCAGCAACACAAACACAAAACCCCCCCCTGCTTCAGCAAGAGATGCAGCACCTCGGAATTGGGTTTTATTTAACACTCTGACTCTCTCGGGGCGGGGAAGGGGGGAATAAATCAAGGCTAAATCTCTACGAGCCAGGAGAAATGAGAGTGTGCAATGACTTACATAAGGCTTGCATAAACAGTGCACTGAGGAGGAATATTCAGCAACTGGAGAAGTTTTTCAATCCCACTGGCAGCGGGAATAAGAGCAGACCACAGGACCAAGCTCCAGAATGAGGCAGAGCTGCCAGAGCAGGGAGTGAACAATTCTGGACAACAATGAATCCACGATATCCAACCAAAAAGGATCCCAGGAGATGTACACCAGCAGAGATTGGGAGCCGTACCCTGAAGGGTTTTAGGTTTAGATTTAGGTTTAGGATTTGGGGGCACAAGGAGGGAACACACCTGTGGTGGGAGTTCAGTGACCCCTGGCAGCAAAGCCTTTAGGCCCTGTTATCCTGTTACCTCACAGGGAACTACGAAATGGCTCAAAAATTGCAGGTGCAACACATCTCAGGAACAGCTTTGGTCTTCCAGCAGAACCTCCCCTGCAAGGCTCCCTCCCAAGGCCTGAAAAAATGGGAGCTGCAGCCCGGGCAGCAGGGGGCTGACAGGCAATTAAACACAAACGGGGGAAAAGGCTCAGTTACAGCACAGCTGCGAGCACAGCACTCGCCCAGGCCAGCAGAGCTCAGGCCCTGCATCTCCTCCTTGGGAGGCTCCTCAATTCCACAGGAAGCACATTCCACACCGAGGCCTGGCGGCTGCAGCTCCCAGCGCGGGGCCGGGACGGGGCCGGGGCTGCGGCTGCACCTGTGGGGTTTGGGCCCTTTTTGGCATTTGGGCCATTCCCAGCCCGTTCCTGAGGGTTTTGCTGCCCAGGGGTGGCTGGGGGTGAGGGTTTGCACCCCGTGGTGCTCAAGGAGCAGAGGCAGAGCAGTTGTGGGTAGGCAAAGTCAGAGCAGGTGACATGGAGTGACACTGGTGACGTGGAGTGTCGCCGCTCCCTGCCACTGCACACACGTCCCAGCAATCCATGAAATGTCACACAAAAGGTCTTAAACCTGCACTTTTTGGGCTGGTTTTTCCACCTGCTCTTTTCCATGGGAAAGGTAAACCCGTGGTGTCACCAGAGCTGCCTGTGCCCACTCCAAGGTGAGAGTCAGCCCCAAAAAATGCTGAGCAGACCCTGCCTCGACACGGGAATAAAGGAATATCTTGGGAACGCTGTCAAAAGACAGGACTTCCAAGTTTCCTGTCCAAACCAGGCTAGAAAACCTGCTGCCTTCCAGCATAAACCCAAGAAATCCTAAATGACCTAAATGAGGAAATATCTGCCTGTGAGATCAGCCTGCTGTAACCCAGTGACCAGGAACGCTGCTCCCAATTATCTGTCCGTGCAGCAAATGAGAGCATGGTGCAGAAATCCCAGCACATCCCCTGTCCCAGCCCTGATCCCTCGCCCCAGAGGACACCCAGCCACGTGTGTGCTCCTGCACCAGCTGAGCAGGGAGAGGAAAGCCTTCACTGAGCCTTCATTGTTGCCATGCTGAAGACAAATCATCAACTTGAATGCAATTCCCTTCAAAAGTGTTATGGTTCTAAAATGCTGATTATATAAATGCTTCAATTTCACTGTTTTCCCTCCCCCTTCCCGCAGAAAAAAAGCCACAGAGTGGTTTCAAAACCTGGATTATTCTGCCATTGTTCCCCAGGACAACCTTCCTGAGCACCTCTGAAGTTCTGAGGAGGAACCCACTGAAGGTTCTGAGGAGGAACCCACTCAGCAATGAGACTCTGACAGTGGAACCACCCTGGCAGTGGCCCTGCACCCAGCAGGAGGAACAAACAGTGCCATTAACAACCCAGAGCAGCTCCAGGATTAATGGTGTGTCCTCAGTCTGGAGCCCCCATCCCTGGAGGTGTCCCAGGAACTCCCGGACATGGCACTCGGTGCCCTGGGCTGGTGCCAAGGTTGAACTTGATGACCTTGGAGATCTTTTCCAACCTCACAATCACAATTCTGTGATTCTGTGACAGAGGCAAGATGGATGAAACACCTATTTTCACTCAGGACTCTCTCTGCATTAATTTGGCTGCAGAACTCCTCACAGTGCTTTGGTTTTCAGCCCACAGCAGCTGGGACAATTCTCCCAGACCTTCTGGAACCACACTTGGTGCTCTCAGCCCAGGGGCAGGGAGCCCCACGGGCAGAGCAGTGCTGGCTACAGAGAACAGGAGGATGGGGTGCCGCATTTTGGAGCCTCACTGCCACTTCCAAACCAGCTCAACAGCAAAAGCAGCACCAACACCTGCCCAGGTGGGGTCCGAACCTGAGCTGGGGCTCCTGCCTTGGCCCAGCAGCTGCAGCTGAACAAACCTGAGTGCAGAGGGACTGCTCCTGAACCTCTACCTGCCTGCAGGACACCGTGGAGCAAACCAAACCTCCCAAGGCTTCTGCAGGGTGGGACTTCTGGGGTGTGGTGGGGACGTTAGGATGGGGAGGATGGGGAGACAGCAAACCCACGGGAAAGGTGGAAGTGCCTGCTTCCCTATGGGGTTCTCACCTGAAATAGTCACTGCAGGCAGCCAAGACAACTTTATGAACCTGAAACACTTCATTATTTATAGTGAGGATGACATCAAGCAGCTGAGCCTGGGCTCGGAGCGAGGCCAGTCCCTGCAGCAGCGTGGTGCTGTGGCCAGGAGCAGAGAACGTGCATTTCAGGGTGCTGTTCTTGTCAGCCATGCTAAAAACAGAACAAGAGAGACAGCCTGGTTTGAGACGAGCACAGAATGTCACACACCCACCCAGCCAGATGGGGACACAGCAGCTGGCACCAGCTGGAAGGCAAATTCCCACCTCAGAGCCACCCAGGGAACACCTCGAGCTCCCTTCTCCCAGCACAAAACCCTTGCACGATTTCCAGACATGCTCTGGCACTGCTGCACATCCCTGACATCCCTGCAGCACACATGGGGCTCCAGACACCGCCCAGACATCGCCTGGGGCCACAGCCTCCAAGCAATGTTGGTGTCTCCACCAGAGCCCACCCTGACCTGCACTCCAAGCACAGCACCCAGTCACAGTTGCTGCTCCTGCTCAGCACCTTCCCTGCCGGCAGCTGCTGCATCCCTGCTCCTGCCAGCCCCATCTGATCCTTCCCTCCTGCCTGACCCCCAGGAGAGGAGCAAAAAGCAGAATATTGCACGGCACTGGCTGGCCTGAACCACGTCAGCTGTTGGAGCTGCGCTGCCAACAGTGTAAACACCTCCCTGCTCTTCCCAGAGCCTCTCACACTGCTCCCCACAGCAGAGCCCTGCTCCAGGGCAGCAGCCTGGGGATGCTCTGCAGAGAACTCCAGGAGCCACTGCAAGGTTCCCTGAGCCACTCCTGGGGAACCCCAAATTCATCTGTAGAATTTAATCCAGCTCTGGCCGACTTTTCAGGATCACTGTGTGCTCCTGGGGAGAAAACACAGGGATCAATGGTCAGGATGGGGCTGATGTTTCCAGGAGCATCCTGCTGCTTGGTCCCTGTGTTTTTGAGGAATCTCTTATGGAAAACGTGACCTCAAAACAATCCCAAGGAGATTATCCCGAGTCTGGGAAGGTGTGTGAGCTGCTCCAAATCCACAGTGGGAGCGTGCACTTAGGACTGCACTTAGAGGGAATTATCATCACTGTTATTATTATTATTATTATTATTTAGGTGGAATCAAGCAAGGGAGCCAAAAAGGAGCAGGCAGGGTTGAGTAATCCCAGGGTTTGCTCCAACCCTCCTCCCTAAGAACAACAACAGCCACACACAATGGACCAAACGCGCCGGCGAGGTCAGGGAAGAGTCAGGGAGATGGGATAACAAAAAAGGGGATGTAAACAATCCTCAAACAATGAGGGACAAGGGACAGGGCTGCTCCTATCGGGTTGCAATTTCCTGCAAGCTTTAGGGAGAGGGGAAATCTGGGATGTCCATCAGAGCTCTGGGAGGCGGCTCTGGAGCTCAAAGCAAACCTTGGCAGGCTGGATCAAGCTCCTCAGGGTTGGGAATGCTCCTCAAAATCCATGGGAGCTCCTGCTGGGATGGCTGGGGGTGCTCAGCTGGGGTGGGGTGGTCTGACATCCCCTCCCTAAAACCAAAGCACTCCAAAGAGCCTCAGAGCAGAGCGTGGGGTGTTCCTCGCTGGAATAAAAGGGATTAGCACACAGGCAGCTGCTGACAGGACCTTTATCCACACTCTGCAAGCCAAGAAATGTCTGTCCCGAGGAAAAGAGAGGGAAGAGATTGGAGGGATTCTCTGCACGTCCAACCCCTTTCCCTCTCCTCTCTGGAGCCTGGATTTGCTGGGGAGGAAGGAGGAAAGGTCCATGAGCAGCACAAAAGCCACAGCTCCAGGCTGGACAGGTAAAATCCACAGGGATGGGTCCAGCAGGAGCCCAAATTCCTGAGTTTGTGTGACTTTGTCACACTCCATCTCTGGAGGAGCCTCCTCATGGGAGTTTTCCTCAGTTTTCAAAATTTTGTTTTGGTACTGATTTCAAACATTCCCCTTCCCAGCCTTGGGGTTCATCCCTATGGGAACGCTGTCTCTGCATCCACAGGCAGCACAGGTTCAAACAACCAGCGTCACCTGCACAAATATTCCTTTCTTTTTCCTTTTCCTCAATTCACTTTTACAGGATTAGCTCAGCGCGGGTTGGCCCATCTGTGTGGCATAAAGGTGTTTGGATGTGGCACTCATTTCAACAGGTAATGGAACAGCCACTCCAGGAAAAACTCCGTGTTCTGGTCCCTTTGTCTATTTACAGGGATAGAATAAAAGGATCCAATGATTACACAATACCCTGAAGGAGGGGGGAAAAAAAAAAGTAAAACAAAAGAAAAGCATTGCTAATGTCCAGCAAAAAAAAAAAAATAAAAACAACAGGAGGATTTTAAGGAGGAAAAAAACCCAAAAGGATTTTAAGGAGGAAAAAAAAAGCTGGAAACAAAACAAAGTCCACACAAAGCATGAGAAATCAAGTAAGGGATTTCTGGAAAACAAAGGGGGAGGAGGAGAGGTGAGGGAACAGCACCAAGCCGTGTTTGCTCTGCGGGCAGAAAAAAGGGATTTGTGATAAGAGCAGGCTTGGCTGGGCTCGGGAGCACGCCTGAATCCACGGCCTTGGCTCCCTCCACAGCACGGGCAATGGAGGAAGAAGAGGAGCAGCAGTTGGATGCCAGAGAGTGAAAAATAAATATATAAAAGCCCGGAGCACAAAAGGAAGCCTTGAACATGTGAGAGCGCCTTTGTGAGGCTGTCGCTATCTCATCCCAGATCTCCAAATGCCGTGTACTTGTTGCTTAACAATTTGTTACAGCAGGAACAGCCTGGAAGACAAAACTTGGGAAGAGTTTTGTCTCCTCCTCCTCCTCGCAGCTCAGAACGTGCCCCGGGAGATAAAAGCCTTTCAGCACAACGGGGAGAAAGTGTTTATTCTGCTGCTTCCCTTTCCTCGGAGGCAGGGATGGAGAGCTTCTGGAATTTTCCTGGGGATGCTCAAAAAGCCAGAGTTTCACGGGGGTTTCTGTGGTCAGAGAGTCCCTCACCAGCTCGGCTTGGAGCAGGGTCAGGAATGGGGCTGCAGCCGAATTTCTCCGTTGGAAAAACGCAGGACACAAAAATCACACCCACACCAACATCCCACGGCAGAGATCCCAACACCCTGCCACCAGCAGCCTCTCACGCGGCTCTGCGGGCACAAAGGTGGCTTTGCAGAACAGGATTGCCACTTTCCATATGGAAACAGCTGTCAAAGGGATCTTTATACCCATGGCACGCACGGCGGGGGCAGCTGGAATCCCACAGCAGAGAGCCAGGGGGGTGATGCCTTATGGGCAGCAGCCTCAGAGCTCTGGGAACACGGCTGGGACACCCCTGGGACATCCCTGGGACACCCCTGGGACATCCCTGGGACACCCCTGGGACATCCATGGGACATCCCTGGGACATCCCTGGAACATCCATGGGACATCCCTGGGACATCCCTGGGACATCCCTGGGACACCCCTGGGACATCCCTGGGACATCCCTGTGACATCCCTGGAACATCCCTGGGACATCCCTGGGACGTCCATGGGACATCCCTGGGACATCCCTGGGACATCCCTGGTACCATCCATGGGACATCCATGGGACATCCCTGGTACCATCCCTGGTGCCCCAGCTGCAGCCAGGGAGCAATAATGGGATTGAGGATTTGTCTGAAGCCAGATTGCTCCCAAAGCTCTGCGGTTTCAGCATGGGGAAACCAAGCCAGGCTGAACCCTGGCGTGGGGAGGGCGTGGAGGTGTCCCAGAGAGGGCTGAGGAAGCGCTTCCAGGCAGGGAAAGCAAAAAGGGCCAGAAAAGCTCCTGATCCTGCTGCTGCTGCATCCAGAGAGAGCCCTCAGCCCCACCTCAGGCTCTGCTCTGCATTTCCCAGCAAGGAACGCTCAGGTCTGACCAAACCCAGCTGCAGAGAGGAGACACCTGGACACCCAGAGGAGACACCTGGACACCCCGGAGGAGGCACCTGGACACCCAGAGGCCCCAGAGGAGACACCTGGACACCCCAGAGGAGGCACCTGGACACCCCAGAGGCCTCTGAGGCCGAGATGCTGAGGGCCACACCTCAAGGACCAGCTCAGGCACAAAGAACACCCCAAGAACAAGTGGCCCTGGCGCTGCCTCCTCCGTTCCCCACGGCGTCACGTGGCAGCCAGGATGCCTTTCGAGCTAATGAATCATTTTTACCAAATCTGTCCTGATGATTAAAAACATCAAAGCTGGAATTAAAGGCTTACCAAGCATGAGTTCATATTTCAGCATGTTTGCAACCACTGCACAAGCACAAGTGGAGAGAATTAGAGCAGGACAGATTGTAACATTTTAGTGATTGCATTAAGGGAGAAAAATCTGCCTGTCGTGTTCCTCCTCTTCTTTTACAACATGGAAGGAGGGGCACTTTGGTGCTCTCCATCCCAGCTCAGCATCCCCACGTTTTCCCACTTTCTGGGCAGGTGGTGCTGGGTAATTTTTCATCCAGGAGAAACTGGAGGGGGCTTGGCACGATTCCTGAGCAGGGCAAACTTCCAAGAGCCAAACTCTTCCAGAAACGCCAGCTCCAGAGGTGGGACCCTGCAGGGAAGGGCTGGGGGACAGCAGGGGAAGGGGGAAAGCAGCAGAACGTGTGGAAAAGCACCAGGAATGGAGTGGCACAGCTTTCCCAAGGCTGAGCAAAAAGGGCTGGGGTTGCAGAATAGCCAGCGAGGCACCTGCAAGGGATTTTTTGTGGTGAGAGAAGCAGAACTCCCAGAAAGCTGGAGAGTAACTTTATTTAGAACATAAGGTATGAATATTAAGGACCTTCTTTAGGAACCTTTGACAGGCAGCATTATAGATATTTTAATAATGCAAATCATTTAATGCCTTTAGTTTCATGCCTAAGTAAAAAAACACATTTAGATTCTGATTTTTAAACTACAATTAAGACACTTAAAATCAAAACAAAAGTCAAACTCCCTCAGATAAGTCACTGGTAGCCATGGTGACTGTAATATTTCAGATCCTGAGGCTTTATATCACATGCCCAAACGATGAAAATGAGTTTTCAGCACTTCACACTCACAAATGCTACGTTAGGGCAGAAAGGCTGAGCCCTCCACTGCGGATTTGCTGCCTCCCAGACTCTCATTTGGGATTTTGGGGGAATATTCCCCCAAAATATTCCCCCCGTGGCCTTTGCATCCCCCTAAGACACAGCAAGGAGTTTCCTTGGGAGTTTGGGGCAAGGAAGATGAGGCACAAAATACCTGCCCTGTTAACCTACTCCTGCTCCCAACAGCACTCACAGCGATTCCTGGCCAAATCAGAAAACCACAATAAGCATTGAATGATCAGCAACTAATTAAATATTAACACTCTGATTGAAGGGGACGTTTGCCAGCGAAACCAAATCATCCTCAAGAAAGATAGGGGCGCAAAAAAAAAAGTGTTTAATCGATTTCTTTGTTCCCTTTTCCAACTCCTTCCCTTAATTTCTCCCATTTCCCTCCTCTGCCTCCACTCATTTTCCACTCCTGACACCATCTCTTTCATCAAAGTAATAAATAAAAGGAGAGAGGCTGAGACTAATATCGCTGTTTAAAAGTGACTGGCAATTTGCAGGGCTCAAATAAAGAGCTTACAAATGGGGCTGAGTTTCAGGAGTCATACTTTGTGTGAAAATAATGGACCCATGGAAAACGCCTCAAGTGCAACGGGAAAGTTTGAAAAGTCTCCAGCCTCAAAATTTAAGGGAATTTATTGTTTGGCAAAGGGAGAGCAAAGAAACATTCTCCATTTAAGAAAGAAAAAGGACAAAGCCCAGCGAACAAAGCTTTTTTTCAGTTCTGTTTCAGGCTCTAAAGGCTGGTCCCTCTCCCAGCAGCCGGACTGGTCAGCCCTGGCATGGGGCTGGGCACTGCTGTGCCCACACTGACCACTGCTGGCCAGCCCAGGCCTGACCCAGCCCGGCAGCCCCGTGCAAACAGCAATTCAAGCTGGATTTTACAGGAGCCAGGAGGCACCTGGCTCATTGTCCAGTGCTTTCTGTCTCAGGTCCTGCTGATCCCCCGATTCCTTTATCTGCATCCCATTTCCCCCAGGCTGCAACCAAGCACACCCTGGAGCCCAAACGTAAAGCAGCAGGAAGCTTTTCGATTTATTTATTTGTTAAATATTATTTTTTATGTCCTTAGAAGTCTGAGACATTTCCAAAATCTCTGTTTTTCTTTTCTTCTGCGCCGGGCTCGCTCGGGGCCCTGCAGACACACACGAATTTTACTCTGCTCCCAGGCATCAATCAGGAGGTTGTTTGCAAGCCAAAGGAGGTGGGATTTTGCTTTCTGCACTAATAAAACTGGATGGCTGTCAAAAAGCTGGCTGGCCTGGTAAAACAGAGCAGCAAAAAAGTGGAGGGTGAAAGATGTGAACATGTTCAACTCTGCCCCTGCCCGGGGTTCCAACGTGAGGCCTGGGCAGGACATGCTGTACCCACGAAAAATTGGGGGAAGAAGAAAAAGCAGCAACAAAAAAAACCCAGAATGAGATTTTTTAATGTTTCTGTCACAGAGCCAGAGGCATCTTGGTGCTGGTGCAGTTTGGTGCTGGTCCTTCAGCAGCCAGAAGGAGCAGTGGACCCTCAGGTGAGAGGTGCATGAGAGGTTTGGACACCAGGGCTTGGAGGGGCAGAAGTGTCACAGGGAGATTAATGACAAGGATTTGCCATTGCTCTTTTTTCATATTTAGAGCTACCACAGGGGGTTTTGTCCTGTACTGGGCTTTTCCTGTGTCCTGCCCAAAGCTGGTGACATCTGGAGAGGTGACATCTGGAGAGGTGGCACCCATCACCACCCATCCCTCCCCTGTCACCACCTCGATTGAAAATGAGAAGATGCTCCCCCACACCACAAACTTGATGATTATTTTTTGCCAGCCCCAAACCTGATCCCTCTGAGGCAGGAACAAACAGGGCAAACACAAAATTCACTGGGAGCATGTCCGTGCCGGTGACAGCAGGGACAGAGCCGGGCACTCAGGGACCCTCAGAGCGTGGAGTTTTCATCCCATAAAATCCATGGACACCCCCAGGCTGGGGCTTGTCACACACTCAGTACTCCCTGACAGCTCTGCCTTGAACACTGCACGCTTCCCCAGCTTAGGGTCAAACCCTGCAGAGCAAAAAGTGAAATTCGAGCGGTGCCACGTCCGAAATAACCCAAAAATGCGAGCAGTGCCCGGCTGCTGGAGCAGCCCGAGGGAGCAGCGGGGGCTCCTGAGCCTCTCCCAGCACTGCAAAGGTCGGGAGGCACCTAGTGGTGTCGGGAAGCACAGCAGAGCCACCAAGGCCACCCCAAAAGTGTCACCTGGGCCACACAGGCACTGCTGGACCTGCCCTCCTGCCCTGGGGCTGTCCCAGTGCCACCCTGACACCCCTGGAGACCAAAATCTGCCAGGACCTGCCACCCCTGGGAGCCCAGCAGAGCTGAATCATGGCATGGTGTCTATCCCAAAATCTGCCAGGACCTGCCACCTCTGGGAGCCCAGCAGAGCTGATTCATGGCATGGTGTCTATCCCAAAATCTGCCAGGACCTGACACCTCTGGGAGCCCAGCAGAGCTGATTCATGGCACGGTGTCCATCCCAAAATCTGCCAGGACCTGACACCTCTGGGAGCCCAAAATCCGCCAGGACCTGCCAACCTTGGGAGCAGAGCTGATCCATGGCATGAGATCCATCCCAGAATCTGCCAGGACCTGCCAGAGCTGATCCATGGCATGGTGCCCATCCCAGAATCTGCCAGGACCTGCCAGAGCTGATCCATGGCATGGTGTCCATCCCAGAATCTGCCAGGACCTGCCAGAGCTGATCCATGGCATGATGCCCATCCCAGAATCTGCCAGGACCTGCCCGGGCCCTGCACAGCTCGGCCACCTCTGTGTCCCCTTCCCTGTGGGGACAGCCCGTGCCAGCTGTGCCAGCTGTGCCAGCAGCTCTGGCAGGGTCCCCGGTGCCCGGAGACCACTCCCCACTTTGTCCCACACCCCCATCCCGCTCCACACCTGGGGAGAAGTCAGGGAAGTTCCGGCTTTTCCAGAGGTCCCTGGAGCAGAGCTCGTGCCAGGCCGTTTGTGCAGCAGGATTGCACACCCTGCGCGGTGTGGCAATGGGACAGGAGCAGGTACGTGCAGGGCAGGTGCTCCTCTCCCCTCCCTGCACCTCCACCCTCCAGATTAGAGCCTGGCAGCAGCCAGGGAGCTCAGGCAAATCCAGCACAAAGTGATGGAACAGCAGAGAGCAGCAGCAAACAGAGAGCCCCCATTGCTCCATGGAAATGAAGGAATTGGTGTTTTCCAGCTCTCAGTATCAAATTCCAGCTCAAATCCACTTGCAGCCCATTCCTCTCCTGACCTGAACCCTCTGCACTCAGGTGTGTCCCCATCACACCATTGTTTGCTCTCCCAGCTCTGTCTTGCACAGGCTTTGTGCCACCCAGAACAGCTTTCCTTAAAGATCCCAAATTTCTGTGCAACTCCAGCATTTCTTTATAAATGACAAAGTGGGAGAGACACTTTAACCACGTCCTGCTGTGCAAGGCTCCTCCTCACAAAGCCACACAGCACTCAGAGGTAGGACAGGAACCTGTAGAGCATCCCCCAAGTTCACTTTTGGTGTAAATAAAACCCCCAGCTCAGGGCTCTCCCCACACTGCAGGAGCAGGCTGCAGTTATTTTTACAGTGATTCAGTTCGAGCATAAACATTTACACCACGTCTACCAGATCTAACAACTAAATCTGTCTGAAACTTGCCATGTGGCAGAGGATAGATCATAGAAACCCCACAAAAACTCCACTTCAGCTCCAAAAGGGAAAAAATACCGAGGCTGATTGAAGGGTGAAGCTGCAGGAGATGACAGAACACCAAAGCAAGGCAGGCTCACAGCCCTTATCTTCCCCCTTTGTGGTTTTGCTCCATCCCCATGGACATTCCTCTCCTTCCCAGCACTTTCTCAGAAGGAATAAAGTTTGGGAAGCTCAGGTCAGCACTCCTCAATGGGAACCCAGACATTTGTGACAAGACCTTGCCTGCTCATCCTGGTTTTCACAGCTTTGCTGTGTCCTTCAAGGGATTACTCCCAATTAATTCCCCAGCAGCTTGTCTGTACACCTCAATTAACTCCCATGGAAAGGCCTGCAAAGGGACATTCTCTCCAGCATCTGATGATGATGTTTTTCCCAGATTTTTGTGCTTTGCACAACCCTACCTCACCAAGGCTGCAGCAACGATGGCTCAAGCACAGAAGCTTCTCCTGCTGAGGGTCCCAAAGGGTCCCGAGTTTCCTCTCCCCAGCCCCAAAGAGTGAATTCTGCAGCCTGAAACTCTCCCTCTACGTGATACAGAGGGCTGGGAGTAAAATATGAAACCTAATTGTAAGCCATGAAATTCTACCCAAGGAGGAAGAGAGGGAAAAAAACCACCCAAACCCCAAGTTTATTTCGAAATAGAAGATTGGGGCAATTTGCTTTTCAATGCCCAGGAGTGGCTTTATCTCGTGCCATCAGCTGTCCTTTTGTCCCCACGGTCCTGCGGAGCCGGCGGTGTGTGAATGGAAGGGCAGGATCCCAGCAGAGCAGGGAATTCAGTGAATTCTCCTGCTCGGGGCAGCTCCCGGGCCAGCGGTAGCAATTCCAAAGATGGAAATTCTGCCCGGGGCGTTGGAGCTGCAGTGCTCCATCCAAAGGGCATGTGTGAAACAGCCCCGAGCCTCCGTGCTCCTGCCTCAGAGAGCAGAGGAGAAGTGCAAAAAGTCGCCAGTGGAAGCACCTAACAAGGAATCATTGCTGACAGGGAATGCCCTTGGAACCCTCCTCACGCTCCACAGCACATCCCAAGTCCTCCATCAGGTTTCTCCTCCTATTCCCCAATAAATCCACCTTCAAACAAGCAAAAAAAGCTTTAAACTGCCGACCAACAAGAAGCAGGATCCAAACTTGAACGGGCTTTGCTTTAAAATTAACAAAGAAAATAAACACTCAGCGATAGGGAACATGACGGAGCTGCAGCTCGGGGGAATAAAACTGCTGCAGCTCCAGCCTGGGTGATTTATCACAGCCCTGAAACAAATGACTTCCATTTCTCACTGCTGCACACCCAGGGAACTCCCAAGTGCCAGGGGAGAAGTGCTACCAACACCTGGAGTGAGAAGTGCTGGGATTCCTGTCTGAGAAAGGAAAGGGAGGCGCAGAGGGATGAAATGAGATGCTGCAGGTGACACAGCGTGGAGCTCCACAGAGCACAGATGGTTATTAGGGGAAAAAATAGAGTATTTCTATAGGTGACGATTCAGAGAGGCTTCTCCAGGCTGAGCAATGCCTGGGAGAGCTTCCCCTCCGCGGCGTGACACACACGGGCGGGGATTGCAGGAGGCAGCGCTGAGGATAAACGGGGCTTTGAGGGGAAGTGACAGCCAGACAGCAGCAGGGAAACATCCCCGGGACAGACAGCACAACTGCCCCAGACAGACAGACAGACAGCACAACTGCCCCAGACAGACAGACAGCACAACTGCTCCAGACAGACAGACAGACAGCACAACTGCTCCAGACAGACAGACAGCACAACTGCCCCAGACAGACAGACAGCACAACTGCTCCAGACAGACAGACAGCACAACTGCCCCAGACAGACAGACAGCACAACTGCCCCAGACAGACAGACAGACAGCACAACTGCCCCAGACAGACAGACAGCACAACTGCCCCGGACAGACAGACAGCACAACTGCCCCAGACAGACAGACAGCACAACTGATCCAGACAGACAGACAGCACAACTGCCCCAGACAGACAGCACAACTGCCCCAGACAGACAGACAGCACAACTGATCCAGACAGACAGACAGCAAAACTGCCCCAGACAGACAGCAAAACTGCCCCAGACAGACAGACAGCACAGCTGCCCGAGCGATGGTGAGACAGGGAAACAAACCCTGGGAACAGAAACTCCTCTGTGAGCAGGTACCACCTGCAACACCCAGAGCATCACCCTGACAGGTACCACATCACCCTGACAGGTACCACATAACCCAAACAGGTACCACATCACCCTGACAGGTATCACATCACCCTAACAGGCATCACGTCACCCTGACAGGTACCACATCACCCTGACAGGTACCACATCACCCTGACAGGTACCACATCGCCCCAACAGGTATCACCTGCCCTGTGCTCCCTTCAAAGCCTGAGTAACCCTTCCAAGCCCCCCTCCCAAAGTCAGGGACTGGGGCTCTGCAGGAACAGCAGAAGGGATGGGGGGCAGCAGAATGGGCCTGAACCACCAAAATTGGATGTCTGTGGAAGTGCTACACCTGTGCTTTGATAAACCCACAGAGCTGGTGGCTCCACAGAGCTGACCCAGGGTGGGACTCACTGGGTGGATTCCCTATAGGATTCACTATAGAATTCACACTATTTTCTACTTTAGAGCCTCCCCCCTCACACACCCCACGAGCAACAGCATCTCTGCTCATCACGGTCCCCGCTCAGGACAATCCCTGGTCTGGGTACACCGAGCACCGGGCACCGAGCACCGGGCACGGAGCACCGGGCACCGGGCACCAAGCACTGAGCACCGGGTACCGGGTACACCGGGCACCGGGCCGTGCTGCCGCCCGCCAGCGCCCCCGGGCAGCGGCTCTCGGTGCGGCCCGGTCGGCGCTCGGTGAGCCCGGG
>JAWWMQ010000128.1:1294506-1322942 GCA_035047885.1 Chlorospingus flavigularis | reverse complement strand
TGGCTTGCAGATCTTCATCTAAGGTTGGTAACTTGCTCCACGGGTCATAATCAAACCCACAGGGGCATTTTGGGCTCGGTGCCAGGGTCTCTGAGCCCCCTGGTAGGGCTCTTGGCTGCTCAGGACAGCCAGAGGGATGTGCTGGCTCCTGACACCTCCTTGCTTGCCATGAGCAGTGTGTCTTATCTCGAGTGGAAATATCCACATCAGGGATTTCTGAGCTGGATTTCACAGTGCTAAATCCATAGAGCAGCACCTGAGGGGTGACAATGGAAACCCCTGGCAGGGGGGTTTCAGAGACCCCTCTGAGACCCCTCAGCTGCCCAGGACGGATGCCTTGGCTCCTGACACTCCCTCACTTGCCATGAGCAGCGTGTCCTATCTCAAGTGGAAATATCCCCATCACCGGGGATTTCTGAGCTGGATTTCATGGGGGCAAACCCACAGAAACCCCTCTGAGACCCCTCAGCTGCTCAGGACGGATGCCTTGGCTCCTGACACTCCCTCACTTGCCATGAGCAGCGTGTCCTATCTCGAGTGGAAATATCCCCATCACCGGGGATTTCTGAGCTGGATTTCACAGTGCCAAACCCACAGAGCAGCACCTGGGGGGTGACAGTGGTGGCATGGCTTTGTGCAGGAGCCCTGACGTGCCCCCCAACGCGTCCCTCACGCTGGAGGTGGAGCTGCTGGCGGCTCGGGACGCTCCAGACCTGGAGCTGCTCAGCGGGAAGGAGAAGATCCAGCTGGCCAACCGCAAACGGGAGCGCGGCAACTTCTTCTACCAGCAGGCAGACTACGTGCTGGCCGTCAACTCGTACGACATCGCCCTCAGGATCCTGGGCTCCAGCTCCAAAGGTACCTGTCCCCACCCAGAGAGGGTCCCCGGGCTCGTGGCCCTGCTGTGACCTGCCCTCGGGGGTGTGCAGTGGATTTCAGCCCGGACGAGGAGGCCGAGCTGCTGGACGTGAAGGTGAAGTGTCTCAACAACCTGGCGGCCTCGCAGCTCAAGCTGGACCATTTCAAGGCAGCTCTCAAGTCCTGTAACCTGGTGCTGGAGCACCAGCCAGGGAACATCAAGGCTCTCTTCAGGAAGGGGAAGGTGAGGAAGGGTCCCTTTCTCCATGGTGTGGCAGGGGGTGAGGGACAGACCTCACCCTGCTCTGTCCTCTGTCACTCTGCAGGTGCTGGCTCAGCAGGGGGAGTACAGAGAGGCCATTCCCATCCTGAAGGCAGCTCTGAAGCTGGAGCCTTCCAACAAGGTAGGCTGGAGGTGTGTGCTGCCCGTGGTCCCCTGCGCTGGGGGTGTCCTGGGTGCTGCTGCTTCTCTCTTGTCCATGTCCCTACAAACCTCAGTGTTACCCCTGGAGGGCTGAGACTCCCTGGAGCTGTCCCCAACTCCGTGAAGAGAGGCTGAGAATAGCTCCCAGAGGCTGGGGAAGGATGGGAATGGCCCCCAGAGCCTGGGGAAGGATGGGAATAGCCCCCAGAGCCTGGGGAAGGATGGGAATAGCCCCCAGAGGCTGGGGAAGGGTAGGAATAGCCCCCAGAGCCTGGGGAGTGATGCCCCACGTGGAGTGTGGCTGGGCTGCTCTCCAGCCTTATCTCCACGCCGTGAGGTTCCCTGGTGACCTTTGGTCCTGCTGGTGACAGGACTCCCTGCCAGCCCATCTCCGTGCCGTGGGGAGGGTCCAGGCTGCCCCAGGTGGCCCGGGCAGTTTGTGCTGTGGCCGGGGGAAGTGGGGCAGAGCTGAATCCCCACAAACTGGCTGGGCAGCCCCAGAGTGAATCACCAGGGGCTGGGAGCAGCCAGCCCTCGGTCCAGCGCCCGGGCAGGGCGAGCTCTGGGTCAGGAATTTCCTGTCAGTTAATGATCAGCTGCAGGGCTGGAGCCTGGGGAGAAATCAAAAACCAGTGCCAGGAAATGACCCCAGCAGGAGCGAGACTGGCAGGAGACAGGGAGGTGTTGCCTGCACGGGGTCGTCCTGGGGGTCCTGACCCTCCGGATGGGCTGTAATCCTTGTCTGGATGTGCTGTGTCCATTTCTCACATGGAGATTTCACCCGACCACCAGGATCTGTGCCGTGATCCGGTCCCTGAAGGTCACGGCTGGGATGTGGCACAAGCAGGTGCTTGGTGGCCCCACAGCACCTTCAGAGCTGGTCTGAGCTCCCTGGGAAGGGTGAGCAGGACCCCAAACCCTTTCTTTGCCATGCAGGTCAGGGTGCAGAGGGAGCAGCACAGGAACCATTCCCCTGGCACGTCCCTGGGCAGGGCGGCTGCTCCCCGCTCCCCAGCAGTTCCGATGGAGCTTTTAATTGGAGAGGGCTGGAAAATCCGAGTGCCCGGCAGTGACGTGTCCGGCGAAACCACAAGAACAGCAAATTACTGCCCTCCCCAGCTGCTGCCCGGCTCCAGGGGCGGCGTGGGTGACTCAGGGGCCGCGGCTGCCGGTGCTGAAAGCACTGCAGCAACGCTGGGCCCCACCTGCCTCCCGCCAGGCTGTCACACACGTCCCTTCTCTGACCCCTCTGGGTGCTGAGGGTTGTGCGGCACTGATGTGACAGCCCTGGTGAGCTCTGAGCAGGAGCTCTGTCCTCCAGACACCCCGATTTTCGTGTTGGAGGCAGATTTGCCCAGCTGGCAGAGCTGTGTTGTGGGGATGTGTCCCCCAGCAGAGGGCACAGCGTGGCTGTGCCACCAGGGCCACCACAGCGTCCTTCTGCCACCCTGCCCTGCTCGGCGCTTCCTGCAGCTTTTGGGGAGCCTGTGGGCCCCACGCAGGGCTCAGAGCCTTTTCCTGCCCCGGCAGGGCAGGTGTGGACACGCTGTGGGTCCTGCTGCAATCCCACTTGACACCAGGCTGAGTTTTAAGGTCGCTTTCCCAGACAGAAAGTGGGAGAGCTGGTGCACGTCTGTCCTCAAGGCAGACACTTTCCTGTCTCGATTAAAGGATAAAATCCCTTTCCTGGTGTCTGGCATCAGCCCTGGGCTCTGCTTGAGCAGCCGAAAAGGACAGAGGGGCATCGGCCCCACAGAGTGTCCCCATGGTGCAGGGATTTGGGGCAGGATGAGGCCTCGTCACCCCCTCAGCTGCACATCCCAGGGCTGGTGGGACGTGCTGAGGGTGGCAGGTCCCCTCCCTGGCAGGCAGGGCTGGTGCAGGGCTTATGAGAGCACGCTGTCCTCCCCAGACCATCCACGCCGAGCTCTCCAAGCTGGTGAAGAAGCACGCGGACCAGAGGAACGTGGAGACCGAGATGTACAGGAAGATGCTGGGGAACCCCAGCACCGCCAGCACCCCCAGCAAGTGCAGAGACAAACTGCCCTGGGTAAGGAAGGCCTCTGGGATGGGGTGGGGATCCACAGGGGTGTGTCAGTGTCCCCGAGGTCCCCCAGCAGGGACACAGCCCCCCATGGGACCCACAGGGCTGTGTCAGTGTCCCCCAGCAGGGACACAGCCCCCCATGGGACCCACAGGGCTGTGTCAGTGTCCCCCAGGTGACCCACAGGGGTGTGTCAGTGTCCCCCAAGTGGGACACAGCCCCCCATGGGACCCACAGGGGCTGTGTCAGTGTCCCCCAGGAGGGACACAGCCCCCCATGGGACCCCCAGGGGCTGTGTCAGTGTCCCCCCAGGTGACCCACAGGGGTGTGTCAGTGTCCCCCAGGTGGGACACAGCCCCCCCTGGGACCCACAGGGCTGTGTCAGTGCCCCCCAGGTGACCCACAGGGCTGTGTCAGTGTCCCCCAGCAGGGACCCAGCCCCGCTCCCCAGCAGGACGTGGTCGGGCAGTGTGAGGATCCCGCTGGGAGCAGGGGCCGTGCTGCGGGAGCCGTGCCCAGAACACATCCCAGATAACAGATAACAGCCTGTGCCCTGGCAGCGTGTGCCCGTGGATCCCAGCCATCCATGCCAGCTGCACGCCCTGGACTTTGCTCCCGCTCCCGTTGGGAAGCGCTGTCAGCTGGCGGCACACGCTGTCCCGCAGGCGCTGCCTTTTTGGGATGCCCTGTCCAGCAGGGAGGGTGGCACGTGTCCCCTGCCACGGGCACGGCCCCTGACGTCCCTCCCCGTGCTCTGCCCCGCAGTCCATCCCCTGGAAGTGGCTCTTTGGCGCCACAGCCATCGCGCTGGGCGGCGTGGCCCTGTCCGTGGTCATCGCCGCCAGGAACTGAGGCTGGCACCGGGGCGGCCCCCGGGCACAGGGGCAGTGCCAGGGCCTGGCTCTCTGTGCCGAGGGGCTGCCCCCAGGCTCTGCCACCCCTTCCTTCCCGCGGGCTCGCAGCCCCACGGATGCTTTCTGTGCCGGAGGTGCCGGATCTCTCTCCCGACGTTCCCCACATCGCTCCTGGCACGGGCGGGTGCCGCCCGCGGGGTGGGCAGGGGGTGCTGGCAGAGCAGGGACCCCCGGGCAGCCTGCTGGCAGTCAGGGGCTCAGCCCCAGCCCTGAGGGTGTCTCGGGCAGCAGGAGCTGCCTCTCACCGGTACGGCCTGGCCGTGCCCATCCCTGCTGCCAGGACAGGGTGGCACGGAGAAGGAAGGTGTGGGGAGCGATGTGGATGTGCCCAGGGAGCAATGCAGCGACATTCCCTGATTCCTGGGGGCTGCCAGGGGCTCAGCCCTTCCGGAGGTACCCGCTGCCCTCCTGTGCACATCCCTGGAGCGTGCAATGTCCAAAGGAAGCCAAAGAAACCTGCCGTGGGAGGGATGGAGGAGGGAGCGCTGCAGACCCCCTGTCCAGGCTGTCTTCCCGTGGGTCCAAGCCCGTCGGGGGTCCCTCCCTGCCCTGCAGCCCCCCCAGCGCCTGCCCAGCCTCAGCTCTGCTCATGGGGGGGTCGTAGCACTGTCCTTGCACCCCAAACTGACTGTGAACTTCCCAAATAAAGGACAATTCCTTCACTTTCCCGCCTGTTTATTGCCACACATGGGGACACATAGAGTCTGGAGAGGGGTAGTGCTCAGGGGGGAGCCTGGCACCCCGAAATCAGCCCTGGAACCTTCAGGCTCTACCTGGGGCTCAGGGGGTCCATGACTGGGGAGGTCTGCGGGGTTGGGGGGTTCATGCCTGGGTGATTCACACCTGGGGGAGTACAGAGGGTGCCCAACACGAGTGTCATGCCCGGGGGGCTCGTGCCCAAGGGGGTCTGGAAGGTTCATGACTGGGGGGCTCACACTTGGGGATTTCATGCCTGGGGGGTCCAGAGGGTTCATGCCTGGGGGTCTCACACCTGGGGACTCCAGAGGGTTCATGCCTTGGAGCTCACACCTGGGGATTTCATGCCCGGGGGATCCAGAAGGTTTATACCTGGGGGGCTCACACCTGGGGGCTCCAGAGGGTTCATGCCTTGGGCGCTCACACCTGGGGATTTCATACCTGGGGATCCAGAGGGTTCATGCCTTGGGGGCTCACACCTGGGGATTTCATACCTGGGGATCCAGAGGGTTCATACATGAGGGGCTCACACCTGAGAGCTCCAGAGGGTTCATACCTGGGGGGCTCACACCCGGGGATTTCATGCCGGAGGGTCCAGAGGGTTCATACCTGGGGTCTCACACCCGGGGGCTCAGAAGGTTCATACCTGGGGGGCTCACACCCGGGGAATTGATGCCAAGGGGTTTCAGGGCGTTCCCACCCGGAGGGTTCATTTCCCGGGGTGGGTCAGGGGGTTCATTCATTCCCGGGGGTTCACACCGGGGGTTCCCCACCCGCCGCCCCCTCCCCTCGCTCCCGCAGCGCTCCCCGGCTGCGCCAGACCACCCTCCCCAGCATGCCCCGCGCCCTTATTTACATATCCCCGCCTCCTCCTCCCCACGGACCAATCCAGCGCGGCGCCCGGCATCACCCAGCCAATCGGCGCGCTCGCTGCCCACCTCCTCGCCCCAGCAACAGGCGCCCCGCGTGGGCGTGGCCGGCGGAGCGGCGCATCATGAATAATTCATAAGGAGGGGCGTGGCGGCGGCGGGCGGCCCCGGCGGCCCAGGCGCGGAGGGGGAGACGGTCCCAAGATGGCGGCGCTGCAGGCGGAGCGCGGGTACGGGCTGTCCTGCGGCCGCCTCGGCCGCGGCACCCGCGTCTCCGTCTTCCACGTCAAGCTCACGGAGAGCGCCCTGCGCGCCTTCGAGAGCTACCAGGCCTGTAAGGTACGGGGCTGGCGGGCGAGGGGCGGCGGGCACGGCCCCGCCGAGGGCGAGCGGGCGGCCGCCACGAGGCCCCCGGACGGAGCCCTGCGGGCGGCACCGGCGGGGATGTGAGGGGAGGTGAGAGGGGGGAGCTCCTCGTGGCGTGGGTGCGTGGCCCGGGGCGGGGGGACTCCCTGGTGGGGGCTGAGGGGGTGCGGAGGCTCCCGCCCCCCCCCCCCCCCGTCCGTGAGTGACCGGGGAACCGGGAATTGCGGGGGGGGGCGATCCCGGTGCCAGGTGCCTGCGGGACACCGGAGAGACCCCGCGGTGCCGCTCCCGGTAACGCCCCGGAGCACCGCGGTGTGTTCCTCATCCCCGGCCGTGTTTGCGGGGTCCCTCCGGGCCCCCCGGTGAGTGACCGGGGAGGGGTCGCGATCCTCCGCCAAGTGCCCGCGGGGCACCGGGAGGTGCCGGTGCCTCCCCTTCCCCGCCCCGGTGATTGCCGGGGGCACCCCCGTGTGCCGCCGCCCCGGTGGCTGAGCGGGGACCCCCGGTGTGCCCCCCGCTCCCCGGTGGGTGACAGGGCCCCCGCGGTGCCGGTGCGGGGGTGGGCGCTCGGTGCCCCCGGGAGGTGACGAGGAGCTGCCGTCAGTCGCCGTGAGTGGCTGGGGAGGGGGGCCGAGGGACGTCGGTGCCCCCCCCGTTTCCCCGGTGAACGTGACGTGGGTTTGCAAAGCCGGGGGGGGGCGGCGGGTCCGTCCCCGGTGCTGCCATCCCGGACTGGGGGGTCCCCCCATCGCTGTCCCCTCCCCGGTACTCCCGGTTGTTCATCCCCCGCCGGTCGGTGCTCTCCTCCCGGGAGCGGGGGGAGGCACGTTCAGACTGTATTTTGAAATTTCCAGATTGTCTTTTCCGTGCCGCTTCCTTGAAATGCATCCAGAGAGCTTATTAGTCATGTAAATAGAGAATAATGGCAAAAGCTCGGCAGCTGGTGTTGGGATGGACCAGAGAGGGGTTCAAAACTGTCATTTTTTAGTGTAATTTTATTTTTATTGTATTTTTTCTTTCCGCCTCCGATCCTGCGACGAGCATTTCTGTCTCCTCACCTTGCTGGGGGAAGCTGGGAGCCTAAACCCGTTTGTCATTAGGAGCGTCCTGCCTGCCAGCTTCTGTAGGATAAACCATATGTTGTCACAACACTATTTTTAATTTAGGGTGTTGGTTACATCACATCACTGAATTGGGCAATCTCTGTATGAGGACGAAGGTAATGACTGTACCAGGGTTTATCAACTTATATTTTAATGAGTGTTTATCAGCATTATGAGAAGTCAGGAGGAATAAGCGACTTGGGTAGACTGAATTATTAGCTTTTTTTCTCTCTGAAAAATGAAACAAATAATCCAAATAGTTCTTTCCTATATATTGGGAAAACCTTTTATTTTGGGTGAGGGAGAGTAGGAAGACTACGGGCAGCTGCGTTAAATATTTTGGGAAGCTATTCCGAGTCCATGTCACACATGAATAGTGGTGTTTATTTTCTAAATGAAGTCTGGGCTCAGGATTGTTTGGTGGCCAACGGCCACTAATGAACTTTGCTTCCTTCACCGCCACCCAAAAGAGAAATAGTCAGAGGCTGCTGGTGATTACCTGGGCAGGAAGGGATAAGGGCAGAAGAACTGCTTGTTTGTGTAGTGAATAACGCAACAATTAGTGGGCTATTAAACACATATGCTCATTCTGCATGGGTTCTATAAACAGTTTCCCCAGCTTGGTGAAGGTCTGGGCTTCCTCGGAAGCTGCGGGCCCTGCCCTGCCAGGAGCCACCCCCAGCACACCTTTGCAGCTTCTGTTTGTCCGCTCCAGCTCCGCTTTCATTTTGGGCTGCAGCGGCTCCATGGAAAAAATTCGCTCAGGCTCCTTGCGCCGGGTTTGGTTTGAAACGCGGTGGAACTGACGGCAGCGTTGTGTAATATGGATAATGGCCTGGAATCCAATCCTGCTCTTTGTGTTACCTGGAGCCCAGCGTGTGCAGTCTGACCTGTTTGGGGCACCGGGGGAGCACGGCCGTGCCATTCCTGCGACAAGGCTCTGTCCCTCTGCCAGCGCGGGCAGGGAAATGTCTTCAGTGCCTTGCTTGAGTTTGTTCTTGGGCTAATAATAATGTATTGGGATTACATAATCCAAAAATGATCACCCAGCCGGGCGAGCTGCCATGTGTTTGGAGTGTCCCTGGTGCCAGAGCAGTTGCAGGCTTGGTGTGGAGCTGCACCATGTGTGGATCAGGCAGCAGGGCTGTGCAGAAACAGATATTTGTCTTGTTGGGCCTCTGCTGAGCTGTGCTCTTGCGCTTCTGCTGAATTGTCTGCGTCCTAGGGAATAAATGGTCAGGGATCCAAATTCTGGAGAGGGTTTGGAGCAGCCTGGTCTAGTGGAGGGTGTTCCTGCTCGTGGAAGGGGCTGAAACAGGTTGAGCTTTAAGGTCCCTCCCAGCCAAACCATTCTGTGATTCTGAGATACTGATCCCCAACTCTTCTGTTCCAGCAAGCTGTTCCTGTGTCAGGGACAGAGGATGAGGAGCTCCAGCTCACAGGGCTGCTGGCTTCTGGTCCTGGGAAGGGTTTCTTTGGTAGCTCACCTGAAAGAAACAGGAGCCTTAAAAAGAGACTTATCACTGGCTTCACAGGGGACACAGTGAGATGTCACCCAGCTGCTCCTTGTGAAACTTGCTGCCCCTGAAACTGTTTCCCCACAGTTGTGAAACTGAGAGCTCTGGCTACTGAGCTCAGAGGGCTGAGCAGCGGGAAGTGTGTCCCAAGTTGGTTTGTCCACTGCTGAAATGAAGCCAGTCTGGTATGCTCACCTAAAACAGCTCTGGGTTCTGCAGGGAGTGTAATTCCAGAGCAGCCTGCAGTTTGCTGCCTTCCTTTTGGGGTGTGTACGTGGTGAGGCATTGCCACTCCCCCCAAAAAGGCAGGGCATGGCCAAGGCCAGCTTGGATGGGGTTTGGAGTAACCTGGTCTGGTGGAAAGTGTTCCTGCCGTGGCAAGGGGATGGAGCTGGGTGGTCTTCAAGGTCTTTCTGACCCAAACCTTTCTGGGATTAGATGATTCCATGACTTCTCCCATCACTTCTTGTGTGGCCCCAACTTTGTTCCTGCCCCTGTCAAGGTACAAGGGAACTCCTCACACCTGTGCCTTACTTTCCTCTTTCATTCCTCTCCTCAGTGAGGAGATTTTACTGTCCTCACCTAATTCCCTTAGTTATCATTCATCCTGTGTTTTTCACATCTGTTTTTATAGCAGCATCCTGGGTAAGTCCCATCTTCCTGCCTGATTCAGATGCCACATGGCAGACCTGAGTGTCCCTTGGCAGTGGCTCTGCCTCCCTTGCACTGAAGGTGCTGATGGCACACAGACTGTGCTAGGGCTGTTCCTGGAACCCTTACCTGGGAATTTCCCAACTTCCACGTATTTCTGTAAACCTCTCTCTGTGGCTGAGGGGTGGTTCTTTGGTTACAGGCAACGCGATGTGGTTGTACACCTTTCCCTGTCATTTTGTGTTGACCTAGCAATGGCTGAGCTCTGCTCCTGGTCCTGCCTTCCTGGTGGTTTTAGGAGGGTTTAAAGAACCCTTTAAAGAAGGTTGCAGCATCCCTTGGTGCTGGAGCTGAGCAGCACGTCCTGCTCCCGCTGTCCCTCTCTGCCCCTGCTACCCCAGAGCGTTTTGAACTGCAGCCACTGGTTGATTCACTGGTGAACTTTGGCAGATGCACAAATATTTATTGGGGACTAAGCTGAGATAACCAAGGCACGTTGTCCCTGTACTCACCCAGCTGAATATTGGGACTGTGGTGTGATAGATGTGGCTCCCCAAATCCTCTTCCCCATGCTGCCCTAAAAGCGTGAGAGAAGCAATCCCTTGGAAATGAGGGTTAACCCGACCCCTTGGAGCTGCTATTTATTGAAATAACTTTCCAGCCCTGGCTTTTGGAGCAGGTTGTGGAGATTCCTTCATCTTGCTGTGTTCAAAGCACGAAACACAAAATGAAGGCTGTGCTGTCATTACAGGGTCTTTAGGGTAATGCGTATTCATGCTGACTTGAGAATTGAAAGCTGCTTGCAGGTGTCAGGAGGAGAGGAACAATCCGCCTTTCCAATCAAAATTCATTGAATTATCTCAGAGCTTTTTGCATCATTCCTCCTTGCCTGTAACCTGTTTTTTCCTGTCCTATTAATTCACTGATGCTGTAGTCCGTCAAAATTGAGGCTCTTACGACATCGGGAGCATGAGTCGGTGACATGACTGAGTGAATCACAGGAGCCTGGAGAGGAAGCTCATGGCACACGTACGGCTCATCAGCAAAAATGGGACAGGATCTGCAGAACACCCTGAGCTGCTCAGCTCCTGCTCAGTGTTCTTCTCCACGCTGACCTGAATGTGGCACCTCCCATGGCAAGCAGGGGGACAAAGAGACACTGAACGTTGTGCACGAGCAGTGTTTTGGCCCGTGGCACTTTCCTTTCAATTATTTAGGGAAGCTGTTTCTCTCAACCGTGTAGCATTTGGATCTGCTCAAATTATAGATTCATCTCTATAGTTTTCAAACGGCATTGGAAGGAATTGTCTGTAATTTACATCTAAAGTGACGTACAGTTGCTATGGGATTTGGTGGCAAATTATAAACCCATTATGCCTTTTTTTTATACTGGTGGTAGCAGACTAAAGAACTAGGTCTAATTGGTGATGTGCCAAAGGAAAATAGAAAGTTTGTGACAGAATCCTTGTGACTGATGGGCTTGCTTTTTTTTTTTTTTTTAATCAAACGTGATCTGCTTTTTATCAGCAAAACATACCCTACCATTAATTGGAGAGGTTGAATTTGAATTAATAATTTTTGCTCTCTGGCAATACAGGGGGAAGCAAGCTAGAAGATTAACCCTTTATGTTATTTATATGAGGCTAGGTTGTTCTTTTTTTAATTCAAGTGGGATATTTCATCAGTTGTATCAATGGCAGCTGGATGTGGTGATGGTGTTCCTTACAAAATTAAACCCTTTCTTTTTTTCAGTATATACTAATTTCTTACTCCACTCAAACAGCAGAAAGAAAAGCTTTATAATATCTTTTTAACTTCCATCTGAAGCATAGAGGTCTCTTCAGAACAGTGTGTCTCCCAAGGACCGTGGAGTGGCTGCTGCTGGTCAGCTCAGAGTGATCCTCCAGCATCAGGGCTTTTCTGAGCCCTGTGAAGCGCTCTGTCCTGCTCAGCTGGGTTTTGTCCTGGTGCAGCTTGGCACAGGGCTGGTGGCTGTTGAAACAGCTCCCTGCGTGGAGCTGGCTCTGCTGGGGCAGCAGCAGCGCCTTTATCTGCCCAGGGAGGGAGGGAGGGAGGTTGGGGAGCTTTTGTGGAGGGAGCGTTTGAGGTCTCCTTGGTAAATGGCCGTGTTATCTCCCGAACGATTTGCACGTTTCAGACCATTTAAACTCCGCCTGTAACTTGTAAGCAGAAACTCGTGAAGCGTCTCCAAATGCCTGGTGTTTGTGCATGTTGAAAAATGGGAAGGGACAGACTGCATGCGTCACTCCCGTACTAATTTGTGCCAGCTAATCCATGGGAGAAGAATACATTTTGGCTGACTTAGTGCTTTTGCTGCTAATGCACAGGAGAATGCCTTTGAATGGATGGAGTAGCTGCACGGGGTTAGGTAGACTTTGAAGGGATGCCCTGTGTCTGGGATCCTGTGCTGGGTACCCTCATTTGGTGTAATATCCCCGATTTGTTTGGATTTTGGGAAAGGAGAAGTTGGGAGGGAGGGGAAAGCTCACCCAGCATCACAACATCAGGAAGACTGGGATAGAGTTACCTCTGAATAATTAAGGTTAATGCTGTTTCTGGAGGAACCATTATCTGCAGTGAACTCAATGCTCATGAAAAGACATGCTGATAACCTGAACTGTGCTAATATTTTATCCAGGGTGGATACAGAGGAGGCATCACCAAAACTGGGCTTCGGTGTTCAACGTGCCTTAGCTTGACCTAGATGAATTATCCAGGAAAGGAGGTTGGATTTGCTGATAAGAGTTTTCTGGAGTAGCTCATGTGTTGCTTAGGAACATCCCATGTGCATAAGGCAACTTTTGTACATCCTGGTAATCTGGTACTGCCTTTTGACTGGGGATTTTGGTGGGTTTGGGGTTTTTTCAAGCATTTATATATTAAAGAACGTGCTAAACCTCTCAGTTTGCTGAGTGCTGTGTGTATCCCTGCTGCACTGGGAGAGCAGATTTCCCAAAATCCAATCCTTTTTGCATTACAGTCTAGAGAAAACACAGCTCCGTGCACTTGGTCTCTCCTTTCTTTACATTGGACTAGTGCCTTTTTCTAATTTAAAGAAACCAGCATTTGTTAAACTCAAAAAGAGGTCAGCACTGGTGAGCAGGGCTTGACAGAGCTGTCCCCCTCCACCCACCTGGACTCTTCCCTGCTCTGGTCCAGGGTTAACCCTCTGCTCTCCCTTTTGTGCAGGAGAGATGACTTCAGTGCAGATTTTTGTGGAAAGCTGAGATATTTCTCCTTTTGGGCTCCGTTCTGTGCTGTTGGGTTTAATGGTAGACACAGACTTTGTCCTTGAGGTTGGTGTCCACACGTGATGCAGCTCAGCAGGTACCACAAAACTTCCTGAGAGCAACCAATTGCCTAAATCTCTGTAGTATTTAGATTTCATCAGCACAAACATCCTCTTGGCTACTTGGCTCTGTATTTTGAGCATGTATGAGTTCAGCCATGCTTTGATAAGAGCAGCCATGTGGCAGCCGGGGCAGGTTCATGTGGGATCAGTGATGGGGAGACAGGAGCAGGTCTGGAGGAACTGGGGCTGGCGCAGCCCTGGAGGTGTCCCAGGCCAGCTTGGAGCAACCTGGGATGGTGGAAGGTGTTCCTGCTCCTGGAATAAACTGAATTTAGTGATTTTTTTTCTCTAACCCAAACCGCTCTGTGATTCTATGATTCTATATGAAGTTTAAGCTTATTGTTGTTACTTAGCAAGAGCAGATGTGTGTTACTTAAAATCCTAACAAAAATCCCAGCAGGACGGAAGAAACTCCGGCTCAATCCACATCACTGTGCCCACAGGATCCATATTTTCTACAACTGAGGTGGAAGAACTAATTTAATCTTCCTTCTGTATTCCTCCCCACTGAGGCCCATTCTGCGATGGGCTGCAATCAGGGTGTTATGTGCCAGTTGTGGTTATTTGAATCATATTTCCACATTTCAGTGTCTAGACTTTATGTTTGTGTGAGTTTTGTTGTACCTTTCCAGCTCCGGCGCTGATTTCAGTTGGTTTTGGCTCCTGGTTTCTATGAGAAAATCAAACGGGCTGTGTTTCTGCCTTCCGCAGTCCCCAGGAAAGAAGGCAACAAGGGAATGGGTAAAACTTGGTTTTGTAAGCTCCTTTGCCACCATTTTTGTGTCTTTTGAGAAAATCTGTGTGTGGATGAGCTGGGCTCTGCCATTTGGTGAGCAGCAGGTGAGAGCGAGGACAAACCACTGATGGCTGCAGATAAATCTCTGCTTCTCTGCTTCTTGCACTGAGAGGAATCTGCTGTGAAAAAAGGGATGAGCTTGATGCGAAAAAAGTGACTGTGCAGAGGTTTTTAGTAAAAACCAACTTTATAATCCACAGAAGGAGAGCATTTATTGAAAATTAATCAGCTTTTTAATTGCCTGCGTGCACTGGGCTTTGTTTTTTGCCAGCACTGGTGGATGTTGAGGATGATGGATGTGGCTGTGTTTATTTAGTGAATAGGAGGGTTGGTCTGTTTGTGATGCTCAGAGAAGTTGGTAATGGCACCAGACCTGGATAACACAGACCTCACTGTGACCAGGAGGTAGAACTGGCCTCAGAATTGTTCACAGTAATACTGACTTGTGCAAAAACAGTGTTGGAACCCTGAGCCAAGGCTGTTTTCTGTGCTCCTGGTACATAATAAAGTGTATTATGGCTAAATCAGTGAAAGGAAATAATGTTCCCAACTCCTTGTTAACCCGTAAAGCTTGCTGCCATCAAACGTGAAAGGCTTAAGTGCAGCTGAATAGCAAGAAAAATGAGAATTTTTCACAGGGGATGCAGAGAATAAAAGCAGTGGTTCCAAGTTCCCTCTGCTCCCGCGGTGTTTGAGGTGCCCCAGGGTTATGCCAGAGCCGAGGCTTCACCTCTTCCAGGGAGCCGAGCAGTGTCAGTTCTTCCATTCCTTCCCCATCCAGCGTTCAGTGGATGCTTTTTGGAGCCCGGCATGGGCGGAGTAGCGAGGAAGCAAATTTTTCCACCCTGCCTGGGCTTGGGCAAGCGGAAACGGTGCCTTGGGAGCCTTATAAGGCCGGCGAGGCGGCTCTGGCTGGGCTCACCTTGCCACCGGGGTGCTGGGGAAGGGAGCAGCCCTCGCTCCCAGGGAGGGTTTCGGAGCCTTTGAAGTGCTCCCTGCGCGTCTGCCGCTTGCCACAGGGACGGTGTGGCCGCCCTGATTCGGTGACAGCAGCTCGTTAATTTAGCTGCCTGACTTTGTGGGGCTCCGGCAGCCGGCCCCGAACGGAGGCGGAAATTCGTGATTCAGAGCGAAACCGCTGTAAAGTGACGGAGCTGGGAAGGTCGGAGCCTCTGTCACAGGGTGTCTGCGTTTCCTTCAGCAGCGTCTCGGGCAGATCCTGCTGACTGCGGACAGTGCTGAGCAGGACTTTGCTCTGAAAGCAGAGTTCCTGTGGCATTAAAATAGATTTTTGAAAAGCCTGGCAGCACCTGTTCCCCCTGCCAGGGATGTTCAGCCCTCAGAGCTGCCGGAGCCCCAATGGTGACCTCTGCTTGTGCTTCTCGCAGAATTAAGAACAACTTCTGCTCCCATAAATAGTCCCTTAAGAAGTGCGTAGGAGCTCTGCGACCAATTTCTTTTGAAAAGTGCTTTCAGTGACACCCGTGGCTGTGACCTTGCTCCTGTTCCCACCCCGTGCCCTTGCAGGGCAGCTGTGTTTTGATGGCAGCCTGGTGGTCCTGGCCACCAGCTCTGCTTCCTTCTCTCATTTAATCAACCCTCGAAAGAACCTTTGGTTATCTGAGTGTTTTGTGGGAAGCTGCTGCTGCTTGTCCTGCTGCAAATCCCAAATGCTCCCTGCCTCGTTCAGGGCTTCATTCCCTAATGCCCCTGAGGTGGCTAAGCGTCTGAAAGCTCCCGTGTTCCTGCACATGTCACAGCTGCCAATCCTTGTTTTTATTCCAGAAATCACGGCTGTTTTCCACAGGAGCATTGTCACAAACCAGTTCTCCCAGCCTGGAGTCCTGGAGCTGGTGGAGAGTCCCAAAACACCCAGTTCTACTCAGGAAGCGGCTTCGTGTTTAATCTCTGCAAATGTGGAAATGGGAAGAGGGAGGCAGTAATGGATAAAGTAAAACATATTTAACCTTTAGGGACGTAAATGGGATATCTTGGATGTGTTTGGAACGGGCACCGGGGCTGACGTGGAACGTGGTGGTGATTAAAACCAACAGCAAACATTTTTCTGCTCATGAATTACGGACTTTGTTCTTAATGCATTAAAATCTAGAGCACTTGGGGGTTTCTTAACGTGAAGGGGGAGAAGAAATAGATTTATTACCTGGAAGGTTTGATGTTATAGTTCCAGGCATGTTTCCACAACCTTCCTGCAAGCATTTGGAGCTGTACCTAATGTGGGTGCTGCCTGCATCGGGCTGCAAGTTTGAGCTCTCTCATACAATTAAAGCCATTTAACTGCATCTAAAGACCTTTTACTTGTCATTAAGACTAAATTTACTGACGCTGACAGCAGGAAGAAACACATTTACCCTAACTCAGATGGGCTAAGAGACCAAAACGTTCCAGCTAACTACGACTTGCCTGGATTGTTAGTTAAATTTAGACCAAAAATTCTGGTCAGACAATTAAGTGCCGGCTCAGTGGCCACACCACTTCTTTTGCATGTGTGAATTGGCTGAGCTGCCTGTGTCAGGCAAGAGAGATTCTGTCTGAATGTCTGAATTCTCTGGGGGTTGTTGGGCTCAGGCCTGGGGAGTCTTTTCGTGGCACTGTGGTCGCTCCCTGTTTGGTCAGCAGCCCTGGTATGTTTTTCCTCTTCTTATCTGAAAATTTTTCATGTTTATTTTTGGAATTCGTTGTAACCTGAACTTTCTCAGGTGTCCTTGCGGAGAGCAAAGAAACATCTGACTTATTTTTTAGGCAGATTTTTGCCAGTTGAGAAGAGTGTGTTCTTTCTTTCACTGTTTGTCGCTTTATTTTTGGAGCAGGTTTGTTACTGACCAGCCTGGCAGTGCAAATACAGAGGTAGCTGAAACAGTGCAGGTTCTGTGCTTCTTGCTGAAGTAAAGGCAGCACCTAATTTAACTTCTTCAGGCAACTGCCTTCTCTTTTCTCCTGGAGAAAGCATCCCTGGAAGCTGGAGGAGGCTCTTAGTAGAGGGTATGTAACACAAGTTCTATCATGGCAGGAAATCTAGAGAGGTTCTCTTGCTCAGTGTGCTCAGCTGGATTTTTCTTGGGCAGCTTCCCTCAGTGATAGGAAAAAACCTGGAATATTTGAGTGCTTTATGGCTTTGTCCCCTGTGGAGATGGCAGGAATTCGGGTGACACCCCTGCTGAATTCCGAGTGTCTGTCAGGTTGTGTTCCCTCCGTCCTGGCTGGCGTTGGAGCACCTCTGTTTGCCTGGAGCCCAAAAGAATCTGTGTCTGAGCATCTTGGTTTAGCTTTTGGGCTTGCTCTGGCTCGTGGGGTGCTGCTGGTGGGATTTCTCTGGGATTCCTTCAGGATGCAGCCTCTGACTTTGCTTTATCTCAGCCTCCACCAGCAGCACTGTGAGGAACATCTGAAGATCATCTTCAGCAGAACTTTCTCAGACTAGTAATTACTGTTCCCTCCGAGTGTCAATAGGATGTAGCTGGGCACAGGGAACGCAGAACTGGCCCAGGCTTGTTTTCCTGGGCTCAGCAGTGTGAGGCGAGATCTGCTCCGGGATGGTTGAACGGGTTCGTCAATCTGATCTCTCAATTGTCTTTCTATATTTTTCTCTTGCAAGAAAAGGAGTAAAGCCCTGTGGAAGATAAGAATCGTTCTGATGTTTCAGCAGCTCGTTTAAGCCACCTTATGAGCACATAGGCAAGTGAATCAGCCCTGGTGTCTTAATATGTCCTAAAATAAATTAGACTTTCGTAAGCAAATTCGGTGGGTTTGAACTGCTGTATTTTCATTAAAAGATTGCAGTGGAGAACACGCTCTTTAAAATTCAGCCTCGGGGTTGTGTTGTTCATTAACTGATAGTCACTCCTGTTTACCTTGTGTGATAAGTCCCACGTTAAGAATGGCCAGCAGTGCTGATGCCGTCACAGTTGCCCTTCAGGGAGAATTGCTCTTTTTTTTTATGGCTTGCTTTCCTGACAGGTGGGAGTTTTTTTGGAGCTCAGATAAATGCAAACAGCCACGGCGTACCTCTCCTAATCATGGAAAACCACATGTTTGGTTTGTTTTTTTTTTTGTCCCCCTGTTCTTAGCAGCTTGGTAACGCTGTTGTCGGTACAAAGGTCATTTAAAAATCTGACATGTCAGCCCAGCAACATACTGCTCCTTAATGAGGCTTAAAAGCAGCGTGGAGCTGCCTGGTGGAAGTAAATTTGGAGCTGCAGAACAGAGGGAGACATGTGAACAGCTTACAGGGATGGGATCACCTGGCTTTCCCCTCAGCAGCCCTCCCCTCCCCGGATCTCTCCTGGTACTCGCAGTTCTCTTGCATAAAGGGGTTTAATTTTTCCTCTTGTTATTCAAATGAACCCAGGTGTGTGACAGCACATTTGTGTTCTCAGAAGAAAAGCAATGAAAATATCTCCTGAAATCCAGGCACGATGTTATAAAATGATTCTCTCCTGTGTTTGAGGTTTTCTCTCCTCCTCATCTTGGCCTCCTGCTGCCCCTTTGAGGAGGTGCTGGGCCACTCTGACCTCATCCCCAGCTGGCTGAGGCCCTGCTGTCCCTCCTGCTCCGCAGGATGTCACTGAAGCCAAGCTCCTGCACCTCCCTGTGACGCTCCCTCAGCCCTTTGAATGTCTGAAGGCTTTTGCTCTAATCCTGTTCCCCAGCACTACTGGAATTTCAGCACCTTCAGCCTCGCCTCAGTCTTTTCAGCTCTTTGACTGTTCTCCAGTGAAAACTAGGTCAGAAACAACCGTCAGCTTCTGATATTTCACTATTCCTGTTTTATAAGTTGTAACCCAGTGTTGCTGTGTTTAATCTCTCGCTTTAATTTCACGTATTAAGTGTCTCAGCTTGCTGTGTGAGCAGCCTGACACAGTAAAACTGCTCCCAATAGCATCTTGGCTGGAACAGCCGTGTTACCTTGATTGGGGCTGAAAAGGTGAATTACCTTTTTTTGTTACACATAATGCTGCAGATGCCAAACTGACCGATTTTTCCACCACCTCTCTCTTAAGTGTACATTTGCTGGCAATTTTGGAGCTGTACTTAGCCAGCTTCTCTTTGTGCCTGTGTGGCTTTTTAACCTGATGGGTGAAAGAAAACAGCTTAAAAACAATAGTAATAATTGGAAACCCTCAGGTTGCCCTAGAACACAGCAATGCAGGTATATTAGAAGGCATTTAAGAGATTTATTTTTAACTGAGTTGTAGCTGACTGGACCCATTCAGCATTTTTACAAAACTATTCTTGGAATGGTGCTTGAGCTGAGGTGCCTCAGTGTTCAGTGAAATCCACCTGGTGTAATTCAAGAGTATCCCTCTTCCTTTCTCTCAGGCAGACTTGGAGCCAGCCAGTGTTGGAATCCTTGGGCATTCCAGCATCAATGGAATTTAAATGAATCCTTATTTTTCAGCCTAACTTAAAGGTTGTGGTTTGAAAATTGTGCCTGAGCTGTTGTCTCTGAAAAGTTTTTTCCAAGTTGTTTATGAAGCTGTTCTTAACACACTTTAATTTTCTCTCTTCATGTGTCTCCTGCTGCTCTGTGGTTGTTTTCAGGGATCCCCATCCCAGGGTGGGATTGTTGGGGTGTCTGTGCAGGGCCAGGAGCTGTACTTTGATATTCCTTGTGAGGAATCCCTTCCAGCTCAGGGAGTTCAGGGATTCCCTGATTTTCCTAGGATTTGAGGATCCCTGGTTTGCAGGTACCAGATTGATGCAGCTCTTTCCATCTGGGAGACATTACCTGTGTCTGACAGGTGGGTGTGGAGTTTGAAGCAGGGCTGAAATGTTTTATTTAGGGAACAAATCCCAGCCCTAAATGTGGCTCTGGAGTCACTTCCCATCACTTGTGTGGCCCTCAGCCTGGCATGGAGGAGCTTGGGTGCCTTAGTCAGTTCTGGGAGCTTTATTTATCCATGGTGGGGATGAGGGGGAGTTGAGATGTGCTATCGTGACACACTTTTCTGTCTTAATTTGGGAAGCGTTTTCTGCTGGCACTTGGGCGTTTTGTACAGTGCAGAAAGCAAAATACTGGTAGTAGCTGCATTTGATACAGCTGGTCCTGGAAAGGCTTTTAATTATTTTACCCTCTGAGCCCCAAAACTGTATTGCTGCATTGCTTCAGAAAGGCTCAAATCAGGGAAAAGTGCCGTCTCCAAGAGGGACAGCAGCGAGCCAAGTGGTTTGTGTGATGGAAATTTGTTTTTCTTGTAATTTCCACAAGGTTTTTGGGGCTGTTGCAGAGGTGACCACATCTCCAGCACCCTGAAACTAGCAAACTTCCCTCTGCTGCCAGAGACAGCACACAAGGCTTCATTCAAGGTGTCTTGTTCAACAGGAATGACTCTTAAAATATTAATCTGAGAACATCTAACCCCTCTGAATTCTTGGCTCATAACGAGTGAATCCTCCAGGGAAAACCAGCACTGCTGGTCACCTTTAGCAGAGTTGGGGATTTTTGATGATTCAGCTTCCTTTGCCAGTTTTGTTGTTGTGCTGTTGTTGTTTTCCCCTCTGTCCTTTCCCAATTTAACAGGATCATCTGATAACTCCAGTAAAACACTGCAAAAACAAGCAGTGTTGCATGCAAGAGATGATTGCCCAGGGAATTTTGGGCATGGATGTCTTAATGGGATTCTTGCCAAACTGAGGTCTCCGAATTGCCTTGCAATGCAGATGTGTGCAGATGCTGCAGATACTGCTGGACTTCTCTTAGAGGAATATTTAATATCACATTTAATATCAAATTTAATATAATATTTAATATAATATTCTATATACTATTTAATACCATATTTACTATCATTTAGTGTCATATTTAGTATCATATTTAATATTCTTAGTACTTCCAGTATAGGGAGGCAGAACAGCAAGCTTCATTCTGCAATAATGTTTTTTGTTGAAAACAGTGCTTCAAAGCAAATCCATGTGTTTGAAAAACAAGTCTAAGGGTTTGCTTTCCTTTGCCTGCACTTTAGAAATACCAATATTTACCTTCCTTTTTCCTACCCTGTCTTTGATTTACTGTAACTGTAAAAGCCAGGCAGTGCAGACTCGAGCCATGTGAGCGGACTTAAATTCAAAATTAATTTTACTTCAGCCACTTCTTTCCTGTGTAAACAACCTACTCTAGATTTGCTACTTTTAATAAGGGATGAGCATTGGGATTTGTTCGTTTAACTCTTCCTCAAATTAGTTGCAAGTCATAAAACAATAGAACTTATTTCTAGGTTTGGACTTGATTTTTTTGTTTTTTGCAATTTGAATTTGCCAGCACAGCATTATCTTTGGAGGAGAGTTTTGGGAAATGTTGTTGCAACTTGTTTTATGCTTTCCCACTTTTACCTTTTATTGCTTTTAGTTGGAGTTAGAGGAGAGAAATCCCTTCAGGAAAAAGGGTGATAAAAAGAAGAGTTAGTGCAGAATTCTGCTGATTTCTGGTGTGCTTGTGGAAAAGGGAAAGGGATCCTTGAACCTCTGCCTCGAGGAGAACAGGACAAGGCTGAAATAAAGGTAAAGGAGTTTGAATGGACAGTTGTGACTCGAGAATGCAGCACTGAGCAGTGAAATTAAAATAGCTTTGAGGGCTGCTGGTTCTCAGTGTCAGGGAGGGTCTGGAACACCCTTCTGGAGGGAGCAACGGATGCAGAAAAGCCACTCACACAAAATGAAACTTCCTTTGCAGGGAGATGCAGTAATTGTGTCAAAACTGGGAGGATTTTTACTTGCAGGAAGGAAACTCCTGGGTTATTACACTCAAAAATGGGCGCCGTGTTCTGTGACTTGGTAATTCTTTCATTATAGCCACTTTTAATTGATTTTGCCTGCTTTGATCAGTTCTAAGCACTGGAAGCTGCACAGGGGTGCAAAGGAGCTTTTTTCCTCCCAAACCCTTTCCTCCCTAAGCCCTTGGAAGCCGTGGGAGTTGGCTCCTGGTCCTCTGACAAAGCCTCCCTGAGCAGCCCCGTCTTGTTAACAGTGGGATTGGTGGGAGTTTGTCATGATTAAACTGCAGATAATCATCATTACAGCCCTTGTGGCAGCCTGCTGATGAGACTTTATGATTATTGCTCTCCTTAATGAGCAGGTCTGCCTTAGCTCAGTGCAGAGGCAAAGAGGGAAAACACCAAGTTAAAAAAAGGAGAACTGTCCCGTTGGGAAACGTGCCCGGAGTGTCCCAAGCTGGATTCCCACAGGAGGCCCCTCCTGCCCCTGCTCCTGGGATCTGCAGCCTGGCCGAGTTAATTGGGAGCCACAAACCCCTTGGATATTTTCCTTTCTCTTGCCACCCACCTTCCCCCTGGCCTCAGAGCGCTCTGCTTTTGGGCTGGGTTGGAAGCCCTCTTGTTTTTGGGGCTGCATTTGGAGTCCCCTCTGCTTTCGGGGTGGGTTGGAAGCCCTCTCATTTTTGGGGTGGGTTTGGGGCTGCATTTGGAGTCCCCTCTGGATTTGGGGTGAGTTTGAAGCCTTCTCATTTTTGGGGCTACATTTGGAGTCCCCTCTGGATTTGGGGTGGGTTGGAAGCCCTCTCATTTTTGGGGCTGCATTTGGAGTCCCCTCTGGATTTGGGGTGGGTTGGAAGCCCTCTCGTTTTTGGGGCTGCATTTAGAGTCCCCTCTGGTTTTGGGGTGGGTTGGAAGCCCTCTCGTTTTTGGGGCTGCATTTGGAGTCCCCTCTGGTTTTGGGGTGAGTTTGAAGCCCTCTCATTTTTGGGGCTACATTTGGAGTCCCCTCTGGTTTTGGGCTGGGTTGGAAGCCCTCTCGTTTTTGGGGCTGGACTTCGAGTCCCCTCTGGTTTTGGGGTGGTTTTCCTGTTTTCCATCTTCAGCCAGACAGAGCCTCCAGATCCCATCCAGCAGTGGGGTTGGGTGTCCAGGAAGCAGCAATGGATCCAGTGACTGCCTGGCCATTCCCAAGGGAGCTGTGTCTGGAATAAAAATGTTGTAGCTCTCGTAATGAACCTGAATTTTCTTGTCCTCTTGCAGTGTGTCCCCCCCTGCCCTGGCAGGGGAGCCTGTCCCTGCAGACAGGTGCATTTAACTCTTCAGTGTCCTGCATAAACAAGCTGGACTTTCCTTTGGAGACAGCATTTCCTCCTTGCAGCCATTTCTCTCTCTGTGTTTGTATTTATTGCAGAGCAAATCTCTGTCTGTGTCTGTGCTCATGAAAGAGTTCCCCAGTTCTTGTGTCTGCAGTGCCATAGAAATTTGGGATTGCAGGAAGACATTTGGGGCATAGAAATTTGGGATTGCAGGGAGGCATTTGGGCATAGAAATTTGGGATTGCAGGAAGGCATTTGGGCATAGAAATTTGGGATTGCAGGAAGGCATTTGGGAATAGAAATTTGGGATTGCAGGGAGGCATTTGGTGGTTCCTGCTCTGGGGAAGGCTCAGCCCAGTGGATGGGGCTGCTCTGTTTGCCAGAGCCAGGCTCTGCTCCAGCCAAACAAAGTCTCCTGCTCCACAGTGGCCTGAGCAAACTCGATACCAATTCACGATACTTTAATTATTTCTCCAAGGATTTGAGCCTCCTTTTCATTTTCTTCCTGAAAGGCATTGCCTAAATTGCCTCTGTGCCCAGCTTTCCGTCCTGGTGGAAAACAAGTGCACCTTGTGCTGGCCAAACATCCTGCCTTGGTGCTCAGGAGCAGTGGGGGTTGTCCCAGGGCTTTTTGGGGTGTGTGGGGAGCTGGAGCTCCCTTCCCAGTCCACCTTTCCCAAGCTTGCTGCGGATGACCAGGGGATCAGACTGAGTCAGAGCTGTCTGTTCTTTGGGAGTTTAAAGCTTTTTTTTTTTTTTTTTGGCAAATACAGAAAAATCATCACTTAATGATGTGCTAGGAAGCAGAGGATGGCTTTCAAGTGCTGGAAAGTTTTACTTGGAGTTACCAAATTGAAACAAAAAAGTTTTGCTGGGTTTGAGCAACTTAGGATAGTGACAGTGTCCCTGCCCATGACTGGGGGTGGATCTGGATGGGATTTAAGGTCCCTTCCAACCCAAACCATTCTGTTATTCTGTGAAAAAAACTGGGAATCTGGCAAAAATCACCATGTGCTGCAGCCTGTCACTGAGGCTGGAGAGCCTCCACCTCCATCCCTTGTCCTGAGATTTTGGGACGGGTATTTGGGGAGCCACGGGGTTCATGTGTCCCAGTTCCATCTCCTTCCCCTGATTCCATCTCATTCCTGCCTGGAGGAGCTCTGGCCCTTGCAGAGCTGCAGGGCTGGGGCTGCCTCACCCCTGCACAGCTCGGTTCATTGGGAGGCCCAGCTGAATGCTGCAGCAGGGACCCAACAAACACGCTGCATTTTGTTCAGGAGGAGCTTTTTAACCTGGATTAGCTGAGATCAGAAGCTCCAGGCATGCGAGAGAGAACAGGCTGCACGGCTGGCTCAGCTCTCGTGCCTGTGGGGTGACATCTTGATGACAGTGGAGTTTAATTGCTCTCTGCTTTGCTGATACAGCCCATTGTCCATTTAGGGCCTGGCTTTCTGCTGTTCAGGGCAGGACAAAGCGTTTCCATTAGGCTACAGTTTGGGTTTTAACTTAATCATGTGTCTTACTCTCTAAACTTTGCACAAAGGTAGAGTTTTCCTGCATTTCATGTGGGATGATAGCTGAGATGCTCAGTGTGTGGTGGTGTCAAAGCCTGCTCCTGATGCTTCCTGGTAAAATTGGTAATTTTGTTAGAATGGTGAAATTCTGTAACTCTGAGGAGCTGGGAATGGGGAAATTCTGTAACTTTGGAGCTGGGAATGGTGAAATTCTGTAACTGAGGAGCTGGGAGTGGTGAAACTCTGTAACTTTGGAGCTGGGAATGGTGAATGAAATTCTGTAACTTTGGAGCTGGGAATGAATGAAATTCTGTAAGTTTAAGGAGCTGGGAATGGTAAAATCATTAACATAACCATAAATTTCAGCAGATCAAGTTGAGGGGTTTTTTGAGCTGACACTTTAAACTCCTTTATTTTCAAACTTATAGAAACACACTCGATTTTTAACCCTGGAAAATTAAACTACTGAGAAAGCAACATTTGTGCTGTACAGCCCACTTTAAATGATGCAATTATAACCAAAGAAGCCAGTGTGCCTTTTGCAGTTTAGCAATTAAAAACTTTCAAACATGCAGCCCAGCATTTTGGCTGACATAAAAGCTTTTGAGCATTTTATTGCTGCTTGTACTTCTGGGCAGGATTTGTAGGTACTTTAATATTATGGTGATAATGTGTCCATTAATGCCTATTAGGCAAATGATAAATAATAGATACAAACTACAGTTTAGAGTAATTGGTGAGAGTCCAGCCCTTAAACCTTCATCAAAAGCACCTTTTTAATAATTATTTGTGTTAAAAGCTCGAGTGTTCACTTCTGCCCAAAATAAATTCTTTTAGATGTTGGGGAGAGGAAAATGAGGGGAGGGTCTGTGGGAGCACTGGATCATCGAGGTGATAAATGGGATTATCTTGGAGAGGAGGAGTGAGCAGAGGTGTCCATGGGGTAATTTGGGGGGTGCACTGCCTGGGGTGTGCAGGATCCCATCAGCATCCCTGCAAGGACGTGGTGAACCCCAAATCCTCCAGCAGCATCCCCACGGCTCACCTGGCTCCTCTCCGGAGTGGAAAGCCTCAAACACTGCTGCATTTACATGGAATTTCCAGGGCTTTTTCCATGAGAATGTTGGATTTGAATAGCAAAACTGTCATTTTGGACTCGCAGCCGACTGCATCCCATCTGTGCTCAACTTCAAACGGGATCCTTGAGAGGCCCCAAATTGCAGATGGAAATTGTGTTGCAGGCAGGCTGTGCTTTAATTCCACCAGTAATAGATGGGACATGAAAAAGGGAATATTCAGGAGGCTTTTTTGACTGCTGAGTTTCTGGGAGGAGGTGAATACCAGCCCTGGGATAGTGGGGTGTCCTGGGAGCAGCCTCAGTGGCTCTCCTGGGCCAGCCTGGGCTAATTGGCTGCCAGCAGAGCTCCCACAGCCTCCCTGGGAGCTGTGGGGCTGTTCCAGGGGCTCCTTTCCCCTGGGATTTGGGTTTCTTGCTGTTAATGAACTCAGGGACTCACAGGTGTCCCCTGGGCTGGGGCGGATCTGCTCTGCCTCTGGACTCTGCTTTGCTCTTCGGGGGTGTTAAAAACAGAAATATAAATGGAAAGTGCAGTCTGGGTGGTGTGCAGGAGCTGTTTGCAGGTGTGCTGGAGCTGAGGAGCCTCCTGCATTTGGGAGGTTTTTACCCCACCTTTAGCCCAGTGGTGCTGGGAAGCAGAGGAAGCAGGGGAGGGAGCCCTGCCTATATTTGGACCTTGCTGTGTGGGCTAAAGGAACATAAACCAGTCATAACCAAAGAATTAAAGAGGAACCTGGAAGTCTGGGCCATTACAGAGTCTGAAATTTGTGCTTTTGAAGCAATTCCTTGTTGTTCCCATTTTTGTAAGTGCTTGCTGAGGTGCAGCAGCTTTACCTGGGCACTGGTTTTACCTGGAATTGCTCATGATGGTTAGAAATATCCCATTAATGCCAGCCCTGGTTAGCAGGATTTTATAGTTTCTCTCTATATTTATTGGAATTCTTGCTGCTAATTTTAACTGTTTGTAAGAAGCTTTAAATTCTGAAAATAATGCCCTTGTTCCAGCACAAATAAGGGTAAATTTTCAGTTGCACTCTGGGCATTGGTGGCTCTGAACATCCAACAAAACACACAAACACATCAATACCAAGTTTAGGCAAACATTTTCCATAGAACACAGCCTGCAGTATAAATTCCAGTAAATACATGACAGAACTTCCCAAAATGATGTCTTCTTTAATTATCTGTATTTCCCTGAAGAACAGAGAGGCTTCCAGCTGGCTCCTTGACCTGAGTGTTTCCAGTGTCCTTTTGATCCTGGGTAGGAACATCCCATCCAGCTTTTCCTCTAAAGGTGTTGAAAACCTTTTGCTAGCTTCAATCAGCCCTGATAAAATCATTCGTTTTACATTCAGTTCTTCCACATTTTATTGATGCTTTCTTATTCTTTCCTCAGCTCCCACACCTGGAATATTTAAGTGTGAGGAGCTGTTTGTGTGTTGCCACCACCTCTGTGAGCTCTTAGAGTCTCTCTTCAGGGTTTCTTGCTCTCCTCTAGCCTGGGGAAACTAAAGGATGAGCAGAATGCTCGGATAATAAAAGCCAAATATCCTGTGGGAACTTTGGGATGAGTTTTGGGGTTTTTCTGGTTTAATCTCATGACTTTAGAAATAATCTTATGGTATGTGGAGGACTGACAAAAACCACTTGGGTCTGTGGGGTTTTATTCATGTTGGCAGCCCAGAGCAGAGCTTTAAGGGTTTTATTTCTCCCTCATTCCCAGGGAATGCAGCAGGAGCTGTGGAAAACAGGGAACTGGGAATGGATGTGAGGAAGTTCTCTTTCCTGATGGGAAATAAATTGAAGTTTATGGGGTAGATGCTGGGGTGTACCCAGGCTGTTTCTGAGGGTCTGTTTGCAGTCAGGTGCAGAGGCTGGAGCTGGTCATTCCGGTTGGGGTAGAACTCAGAGGTGCAGCTGTGGGTTGGATGCTCCTTTGGGAGTCGTTCCTGCAGAGCTTTGGGGCTGCAGCAGGGGCCCTGCAGCTCCTTTGCCTTTCCAGAGGAAGTTTGACACAGCTCCTTGTGGCACATGGCAGCCTCTGGAGCTTTGGGAATGCTCTGCCAACCTTCCAGCTGCTCAGGGGGCGTTCAGCTGGAGCAATGGCAGGGCAGGGATGGAATTCCTGCAGCTGAGGAGTGTTTAAAGGGGCTTTGATGGCTCTGGGAACTGCAGGTTCTTATATGGGGTTCCCCAGAGATCCCAGGAATTGTGCTCCTTCCCTGTGTGTTCCCTGGCCCTACAGATCCCAGGAATTGTGTTCCCTGATCCCACAGATCCCAGGAATTGTGCTCCTTCCATCCACCCTCATGGATGAGCTGCAGGGATGAGTATCTGGTACCTGGCAGCAGCACAAAACCTGCTGCAAAGTACCCAAACTGTGCTTTTCTTCCTTAGATTTTTGTCTTTAATCAGTTTTTAAATCCAGAGGGTGTTCTGGAATTCATTGGAAGGGGATGAGGTTGTGCCCCTTTGCTTGGACACATCTGTCTGGTTTTCCTCTTGTTGGAACACAAAGCTGAGGTTTCATCAGCGCCCTCGATTTGCCGAGGATTTGCTGCATGCAGGGCTGAGTTGGTGCCTTGGTTTGATTGGAAAGGCAAAGTTCCCCTCAGGAGGGATGGAATGGCATTTCTGGGAACTGTGGCACAGGAAGTGCAGCCATGGCATCACCGAGGAACAGGAATTGGGTGACTCTGAGGTGACTCCTCACAAAATGACACAGGGGTTTTGGAAAGGGCAGCAGGAACTCCTGATGATCGGGGCTGTTCATCCAAATGAGGATAAAAATGGCAATGTGGTTTTAGTTTGGTTTCACGTCATTCATCTGTTCCTTTTATTCTGAATGAAGGTGTCCATGCAGGGATTTAATTTCACCTAATAAAGGTACTCAGAGTCACATCCTTAATTAGTCAGGGTGTGCAGTGTGCTCTCCTCTTCCATGAATCCCCTGAAGGAGCTGGAGCTGGGGAATTGGACATCAGGGAGGGTCAGGATGGTGCTGCTGAGATCCCAAAATCCTTCCCTGCCTCCAAAGGGAACTGGGGTTTGCAGTGTCCATCCAGATCCATCTGTGATCCCCTCCATCCAGCCCATCTGAAATCCAGATCCACCTGTGATCCCCTCCATCCAACCCATCTGAAATCCAGATCCATCTGTGATCCCCTCCATCCAACCCATCTGAAATCCA
>JAWWMQ010000128.1:1261237-1294406 GCA_035047885.1 Chlorospingus flavigularis | reverse complement strand
CCCATCTGAAATCCAGATCCATCTGTGATCCCCTCCATCCAGCCCATCTGAAATCCAGATCCATCTGTGATCCCCTCCATCCAGCCCATCTGAAATCCAGATCCATCTGTGATCCCCTCCATCCAGCCCATCTGAAATCCAGATCCATCTGTGATCCCCTCTGGAGCCTGGCTGGGGGTTCCAACACTGATTTTCCTCCACAGGGATCCCAGCAGGCACAGGCAGAAATGCTGAATTTTGGGAATACATCTCAGCTTTGCCATTGAATTGCATAAAGCTGATGTTACCCACTTCACTTCAGAGCAGTTTATTTGTAGGTTGTGGGATTTAGAAGTTCTGTAATTAAACCATGTCTGATTTGTGCATCAGGACTTCTGCTCCTGCCTCCTTATTCCACTTCCATGCTCCTTACCCCCTTTTTATTCCCTTTAAACAACTTTCCAGACCGAAGAGCAGAACTTCCCAGATCTGTAATTTGCTGTACAAGAACCACATGGCTTGGTTTGATTTTTATTTTTTTTCCTTAAATCCAGATTTTTATCATGTTTCAAATGCTTGTTTGCTCAAGTATGTTCCCGTGAATTTCTGGACACAGGGAACAAAAAGCTGGCCAGGCTGTCCATGAACAGTGTGCTGTGGAATGCAGTGTCGTGGCACTCGAGGAATCCAGTGATCTTTGTACCAAGATGTTATTTATTGGTGCTTTTCTAAAGGTTGTTCTGGGTCTATAAAATTCTTTATCCAGCACTCAGGGAGTGCTGTCAGCTCCGAGCGTGTTCCTGCTTTCCTCAGCATCATAAATGTCCTGTAATGATCCTGGGTGTGATGCAGAGCTGGGGAATCCCATTGGATGGGCTCTTCAGAGGCTCAGACTGTCTTGGGCTGGCTTTATCCATCCAACTTTTGTTAGCTTTATCTGACCTAAAAGGGTTTTTATTTTGCTGGTGAATTTATCCATTTTTTTGTGGATGTCGTGCCTGAGATTCTTCCCTGCTGGGCTGGAAAAGTTTTATGAGGGATGGTTAACTTCGTGAATTTCAAGCTGTTTAACTCTCTTACTGCTAAAATTATCTGTTTCTCTAATCCATTGGAAATTGGGTGACACAAACAGCACAATCCAACTCGTGTTTTGGGCTTGTTTTTCCCAAATTCCTGCTGGTTTTCCCATGGAAATGTGTCTCCCATACACATGACAGCATTTGCACTCATAAATGATGCTTTCATCTTCTTTATACATTCTTCTGTCCCTTTGGAAAGCTTCACAGTGGGGTCCCACCAGCCCCATGGAGCACAATTCCTGTCTTGGATGCTTTGTGTGATTTAGGAAAGGAAACATGCACAGCCCCAATTCTGCTGGAATTGGGGAAATCCAAACTCAGCCTGCCTTGGGTTGGCTCTGGTACTTTTTACTTCATTTAAAACCCCAGGTGAGACTTGGAATTGAGGTGTCTGTGGGATCTCTGAAATCAGCGAGGCAAAGAGGCTGAAATGGAGCATTTTAGAGTCACAGGAATACAATTTTTAAATGTAGGCAGCTGAGCCTGGAGGAAGAGGCCGATTGTTGAAACAGGCAAAGGAACAAGAGGATTTTGCAACGGAGCTGCAGTTTGCTTTTCCAAAGGGTTGCCAGCTTTCTCCTGGAAAAAATTCGCTTTGCGTCCTCTCAGGCCGAGAACTGGAATGAATTTTCCCCTCAAGTGTCCATTTTTTAACTCCAAACTCACATAAGCACCAAAGCTGAGCTGCTCTGTGCCCAGAATGTGGTGGAGGGGTCAGGAGGAACCAAGTGTCACCTCTGAGCTGCTGCTCTCCTGAGCTCAGGGTGACCTCAGCTTATCCTTTTCCTGGCACAAATCACTGTTTCAGGGCTTTTTTCTGCTTTCTTATTTGAAATACACACTTTCCTGACCTTTCCCCTTGAAAAAATAATAAGGAAAGTAAAAAATCCAGGTGAAAAATCAAACTCGAGTGTGGCTTGGTGACTGCTAAACTTGGCGGAGTTGGGAATTTCTCTGAGGTAATTTCTGTTTTTTCACTTGTTTTTGTAGGATGCTGTGACGTCAAAACCAGTCATCCAGTTTCAAGGAAGCCAAGGGGTAAGTTTGTCCCTGGAAAGTTCTTTTCCATGTCATGGGGTTGAGGAATTTGGGCTGCTCCAGCTCAAGGAATGATCTGTGGTTGCTCAGAGGGAGCTCCAGGTGTGCTCCAGGAAGGGGTTTGCTCATGGGGTCTCTCTAAAAAACCTCTTCCCTCCTCTTTGTTTCCTAACCTTGCTAAATCCATGGGAAATTCAGATTTATGGATTGGGTAATGAATGAATGAACAGGGATAAAGGAAAGGAAACAGAAATCCATGGGATCCTCACCTGCACCCCAAGAAAGCCCCATGCTAAACTCACTGCAGGAATTTTGGGGTCCCAGTTCCTCCCAGCAGCAGAGCTTGGAGGCTGCCCTGAGAGTCCTGGAGGTTTATTTAATGTAACTGCAGTGCTGTGAGTACCAGAAGTTATTTTGGATTTAGGAGTTTTACTTCCCCAACTTGTGTTCCAGTGACAGAACTCTGGGATATTTTTAGCCCCTTGCACCAGTCTGTCATGCCAGTTGCTGACAACGCTGAGATTTACGTGGTGGTGTTTCTGGTAAAGCAATGCAGCCCTTCAGTGAACTTGAAAAATGTCATTTAGGTACCTTTTTTTGCTAAAAAAACCTGTCTTTAACTTTAGTCTCTGCATAAAGAGGGGGAATTTAAATTTTTTTAAATTTTTTTTTTCAAGAATCTGAATTCAGCTGTAACTTGTGGTTATTTTTTATGCACTGGCACATTAAAGCTTTCAAAAAGGCTTGGGCTGAGTGGACATTAAACCCAGCACATTGTCCTTGCCCACATCTTACTTTGTGATATTATTCTCACTAAGAGTCCATAGAAAATGTGGCAGGAAAGACATGATTGTTATTGTAAGTTTGGAAGTAAAATACAAACCTCCTTGTCCTGGGAAATAAAGAAAGGAGCAATTTCCAGGTTTTTTACTTTGTTTGGACTCAAACTTCCCTGAAAGCTCAGCGTGAAAGTTGAGATCAAAATCTGCCACTGAGCTTGGGCACGGTCAGGAGAGGAGGAGGATGGAGGGTGGGTGATGTGTCTTTATTTGGTGAGCTTTGCTCATGGAATGAGGAAGCTAAAAGCACTGGGAATGCCTTCCTTTCCCTTTGGAAGCAGGATCTACACCTGAATTTTCCTGTAAAGCTGTTTAAGTTTTGGAAATGCCTCCTCTGAATGCTTTTCCTTGAAGGAAATGCAGCAAAAGGGATGAAAACAGCTTAAAATGCTCCTTTGCTGGTGGTGGGTTCCACATGGATCTGATATGGACAAGTATTAATTTCTGGGGCTAATTAAAAATATTTTCAAATGCTGAAGTTGCTGCTAGAAATTAAAAATACAAAATTATAATTATTTATAAACATAAAAATAGCAGAGTTAATTCAGTTTGAGGCCTGGTCTCCCAGGGTGAGTTGTGGGTGGCAGAGCTGCCTGGCACCTGCAGTGTCACTCCCTGCAGGAGGAGAGGAGCCAGGAGGGCTGGGCTGGGCTCGGGGAGATGTGGCAGCCAGGGCTGACCTCTGCCTGCTCCTGCTCGCTGCTTAATTGATGGCACTGACGAGGAAAGGCCAAAGGTAGAGCTCTGAAGGAGCTGCAGCTCCACGGGAGCGCAGAAAGAGCTCTTTGTCCCTTCATTATTATTTTTCCTGGGTATGACAAGGAGCTGGCAGCTGGGGAACCATCTGCTTTTAAGGGTAGGACTCTGCCTGTCAGGGTTCTCCTGCTTTTCAAGGAGCTGAGCCTTGGAATGCTTTCGAGGGATCCTCCATCCGTTGGGCTGGAGAGATAATTCCAGGAATTTCCCAGGCTCTCACATCCAGAGGATGCCATTAAAACATATTTTACTTTTAAACATTAAAATGTATTTTACTCTTTAAATTATTTCTTCCATAAATTATTCCTCAATTCTTCCATAAATTATGTCTTCCATAATATTTCTTCCTCAATTCCCCAATTTGCTGCCTTCCTATTTTGCTTCCCAGAAAAAAGCAGCTGTGGAGAATCCCAAAAACTTTTTTGGGTGGGAAGGTTGTGCACAGCACAAGTGTCAGTGTGATTTAAAGCAGTGAGGTTTTAGTAGTGGGGATTTTCTGTGCAAGTATTCCTCTCTCAAGAGGGAAAAGCTTCACTTGATGATTTAGGGAGGCAGGACATAAAATAAGAATTTAAACAAACTGCAGCTTCTTGAATTTAATTCTCTAGAAGCCTTTAAATAACTGTGGCCATGTGTTTTCACCCATTCCAGTGTCACTCTAGAAACTGTCAAAGATACTTTCAGTTTCTAATACACAGAAAAAGAAACTTCCATGTTTGAGACACTAATTAACCAGAGAAGGGAATTGTTGGAATAAAACCCGGGGTCAACAAGGTGCAGCACAAAGGAGGAAGTCAGCGGTTGTAAAAATAAAATATAAAAATAAAACAGCTGTTCCAGTGATAAGGGACAAAACCTCTCCTGCCTGGACCCTGCTCTGGATCCAGTCTCACAGGAGCTGATAAAAACTTTTGGGATTCTGCCTTGAGATGTTTCTCTGTGGCGATGCTGCTCTTGTTAATGGCTTTTATTCTGTGTAATAATCAGAATTTCAGTTGTTATAACCAGGTTGTCTTTACCAGAGTTCCTCTAAAGTGGGACCATGGATATTCCTCAGGAGCAGCACCTGGCTGTCACTTTTTCCTCGTGGATTTTCTTGGATAGTTTCATAAATTTTTATGGAGTTTTGAGCATTTTGCTCGTTTCAGTGTGCACATAAATTAGAATTAAGAGCTGAAGTACCACAACATTATAAATTGTGTGCTAGAATTACTGAAAATGCTTCTATTTTGGTGAAAAGACATGCAGAATCATTAGGCTGGCTGAAATTTGCAGGTGCTTGTGGGGTAGTGAGAGCAGGGGCAGAATTGAACTGAGGGGGGAAAATACCCTTCAGGTGCCAAAGCCACGTGTGTGTGCAGCATTTTTAGAATGACTGTTGGCAGCAAAACACCTTTGCTTTGTGATTGGAAAATGCAGCATTTCCCCTGCTGCTTGGGATGAAGTTTTGGTGTTAACAGAGGGAGGTGAAGTCTCAGTTCAGAGCGAGCTGTCCACAGATGAATGTTACTTGAAAGAAGAAAACAGGAGTTACATCTGTACCAGGCTATTTTTAAGTGTCTCTGGTTACTGGTGCAGTACCCAGCACCAAAATTAGGGCTCCCTCAAAGCAGTCACCATGCTGATTTGGTGGCTTGAGAAACCTTCTGTTTTCAGCTAAAAATAATTCCTAGATAACGGCCGGCTCGCACATGAGACACTTTTCAGTACTAAAGTGACTCTGCCTCATTTTACAGCCTCTGGAAACACTGCAAAAACCCTACAAAAATCCAAACCTGGGGCTTTTGGAGCTGCTGTTTTTTCCAGTGGGTGAAGCAGGAGCAAGGAGAAAGTTCTTTGGTGTGTGAGGATGTGATGTGGTGACACCCTGCAGGGTTTATTTTCCAGGCTCAGGTGCAGCACAACTCAATCCCCCTGTTGGGTTTTCCTTTTCTTCCCATTCCCACCAAACTTCCAGCTGTAAAATCCCCAAAAATCTGCTGCTTACATAACTCTGCTTTTCTGGCTCTTCTGGTAAAGCAGAAGGGAATTTTCTACCCCTGCCTGGGTGGGGGCAGAGGATGCCAGGAAAGATTAAAAGGGCTCAAGGGCTGTGGCACACATTTGGCAGGGGAGATAAATGAGGCTGCTCAGGGAGGGTCCAGCAGCACCCAGAAAATCTGCTCCCAGTATTTTCAGCCCTGGATCCCGGGGATAACTTGTCCTGCTGTATAAAGCAAGGCACAGGTCTGGGTTTCTGGGCTGGTTTTTGGAAGAAGGGAGCTCTGTTTGAGGGCAGGGGAACGCCGTGCGCGGGCTCGGCTCGAGAACATGCTGTGGTTTAGCAGAGGGACACACATCCCTGGGTTTTCCAGGCTGCTGGAGACGGCTGAGGGCTGAAGGAAACCACCCAAAACCCCTCCTGGCCCAGCACAGTCATGTGTGGGTGCCACGGGCTGCCTTGCTGGGAGCGTGTGTGTTCTGCGTGCATGTGGCAATCTGGGTAAATATAAACCCGTGTGGTAAAGCCTGGCCTAAAATAGGCTGGGGCTGGTGTTCCTTCTGGCTCAGCTTCTGGGAGCCATCTTAATTATCAAATATTGATGTGATAGTAGAGCTCAGATGCTGACATTTATGTTGGATCCTGAATGCAGAGGGGAGACAGTTTTCCCTTTTGAAAAATGAATGGCTGGGGGGGGGGCGGGGATGAAGAAAACAATGCAGGATGGCTGTGGAGTTGTCTGTGGAGCACACTTAATGCTTGATTAAATATTTAATTTAGCAGCAGCGTCACGCTGTACTGTGAGCCACGAAATCTTGTTATGGAATTATAATTTCTTAAAAAAGAATAAGCATGCTACCTAGTGACCTGGCTGGTGCTATGTTTAGTGCTGGATCAGTAATTCTACAGAAACGAGCCTCGAGTGTTTTGCATTGAATATAAACAGTGGGAGCGAGTCTGTTTTGAGGCTGAATCAATAGAATTGTGTCAGGTTCCTAGAGCAGGGTGGTTGTGGGCTCTGTTTGAGGCAGCTCTGTTCTCTCACAGCCACATCCATCCTCAGCTGCTCTTTCCCTCAGTCACCTTTTCCTTCCCCTGCACACAGTGCAGATAACTGGAATTCCTCTGGCAGCCTGTGTGTGCAGTAACCCAGGTGCTTTCCCTGTTGCACAATGCCTCAGAGCAGCCTGGCTGCAGGGGAATGAGCTCTCCTGAGCCTGGGGTGAGCCGAGTGACCAATGCTGTCCCTCCTCCTCCTCCTCCTGTCCCGAGCAGCACATCGCCATCCCGAGGCCCGACCGACCGGCAGAAGTGAGGACCTTCACCTTTTATCTCTCCAATATTGGCAAGGACAGCCCCCAGGGGAGCTTTGACTGCATCCAGCAGTATGTGTCCAGGTGAGTGGCCATCCAAGGGAAAACCAGCCTCTTTTGGTTTTTGATTTATTTTTTTTTACCTTCTCTTCTGGAGCATCTTTTCCCTAACAAAGCTTAATGCACGTTCTTCCTTTTTAGAGCCTTTCTGATCTGTTTTGATGTGGGTTTTTTTGGGAAGCATCTGGTTCCCTCTCAGCTCCTCTGTGTGCCCCCACTGTTATTCAGCTAACACCCCCAGTGCCAGCCTGGTGTCCCTGTGCAGTGCCAGGAGTACCTTTTGCATTGCATTTCTCTTGCAGCAATGGCAATATCCATTTGGATTGCCTGGGAAGCATACAGGATAAAATCACCGTGTGTGCTACTGATGATTCCTACCAGAAGGCGAGGCAGAGCATGGCACAGGCAGAGGAGGAGACTCGCAGCCGGAGCGCCATAGTCATTAAACCTGGGGGGAGATACGTAGGTAAGCAGCCACTCCTTCTGGGGCTCTGCACTCCAGCTGGGACCCAGCAGGCTCTGGAGGCAAATGCTGATGTTGTTGGCTCGGTTGTGGCAGTCTGAAAAGTTCCTGGTAGTTCTTTGTGGGTGATTCAGGGGGCTGCTCTCATTGTGTTGTGTTGTCCTCACTTCCATCGTCACCCCAAGGAACTGTGGCTGCCCTGGAGGTGTCCAAGATGAGGCTGGAGCAGCCCAGAGGTGTCCCTGCCCTGGCAGAGGGTGGCACAGGGTGATTTTAAGGTGGCACCCAGCCAGCTGCACTGAGGGTTGTCCATGTGCAGAGCTCTGGCCTTGGGTCACGTCTGTCACATGGGCCCTGCTGAGCCCTCCCAGTGTCCCTGCTCCTGGCCAGCTCAGCTGAAAGTGCCACCCCCGTGTCACAGCTGTGCCCCACGGGACCCTGGCAGGGAGGACACAGGCAGCAGTGCCCTCTGTAGTAAACACAGGCACTGAAGCAGCCTGGCACAGCCCTTCTCAGTGTGACAACAGCAGCAGGAAAGCCTGAGCAGAGGAAATCAAACCATGGCAAATGACACAGGGAGCCTGCAGAGACCCAGGGCTCAGGGCCTGCTCAAGCTCAGCTCACAGACTTTGGGCACAAACAGTAACCAGAATGCAGTTTCACTATTTTCATTTTTTTCCCGAGGCAGCTGCTTTTCCTGCAGCCCATGTGATCTGCAGCCAGTCTCTTCTCAGAGGGATCTGTGATGAGAAGGATTGAGTTGCAAAATGTAGAACTGACCCAGACTCATTGTCACAGCAGCCAAGTGCTCAGAGCTGAGAAAGGAGATAGTAATCAGGAAGGAAATACATTGATTTCCCGTAGGCCAGAAGATTATTTTGTTTAGCTCCTCTTTGAGAACATTACAGTAAGTGCCTGAAGTTAAAGCTTCTGAGGGAGAAGATTCTCAAAGCAATTTGCTTCCTGGAAAGATGGAACAAAACTTTTTAAAATTAAAAATACTCCTGGCTAAAACCTTTCAGTGGCCTGAAATGGAGACAGAGCCGTGTGAAAGCAGCAGGGGCAGAGCTCAGTGCTCCTAGATAAGATGTCAGTGTTTGAGCAGGAGAGCTCTGCTCCAAGAAGGGCTTGGAAGGACAGTCCTGATGTGGGATCTGCAGGTCCTGGAGTGCCAGCAGCAGCATCAGCTGATTGCTGCAGGCTGGGCTGGAGGGACAGGGCTGCCTCTCACATTTCCAGGAGAACACGGAGCTCAGCACTCCAGTGCCAGTGGAGTCCTTCCAGGCAGCTCAGATGTGGAAAAATTTATAGGAAATGTTGACACTGGAGAGCAGCAGGACTTACAGATGTGAGCTGACACTTGAATAAATAGATATGTAAATGGAGAGCTGCAGGTAAAGCTGCAGGGGATGTGTGCTTGCAGCCACACTAAATGTGTGTGCATGCAGCCACAGACACGCACGTGTACAAATAGTTGAAAATCCTTTGTGTCCTGGCTTAACTTGGTTTTTTCTTTTCCAATCACTGCACATTTTGGCTCCAGCCTTTAAATGGAAACCTCCCAACGTGATGTTTTTACTGTTCATGACCTGGCAAGAGTTAAGGCAGTTCTAGAAAGCTGACGAATCTTCTCTTGTCCCATTTCTGGAAACAAAATCCAGTTGACCTCTGGATTGTGGGATGTTTAACGTGCGAATTGGTGCTGTTCCCCCTCTCGCCTCCCCTCAGCCCTGCTGAGGATGGGTCGTGCTTCCTCTCCCAGCACTGTGGTGTAGAATAGAAAGCCAGGAAATGGGGCCTGGGTTACGCAATGTGCAGCTCAGTAAAACAAACAGTGCAGACAATCCCCAGTATCTTCAGATGACTCAGTTGCAAACGTTGCTTCCTAGCAATGGAGCAGTGCCCTGCTGGAACAAACCTCCCAAACACTTGCAGTAAATGCTGGATGTTGTTTGTCCTAGTGAAGGTCACTTTCTCCAGCCCAAGTGATTATTGATTGGATCTCCAGGTTTCTAGACCTTGGAACCCACACGTTTTGTTTTCAGCTTTGCTTGGTTTGCCTTTGGTAGCAGGAACCTGCTCCTGTGTTTCAAACAGTCCCCATCCTTTGATTGGGCTCTGCTAAGAGATGCTGTGAGGGGTCTGTTTGTCAGTAGGAATGGGAGAAATGAATTGTTGGGTCGTGCTGTCAGCAGCCAAGAGCCACAGTGGGGATGGAGCTGAGATGCACTCCTGAGGCAGCTCTGTGTTGTCACTTCTGTGCAGTGGAGAAGGGGTTATTCCATCAGCACCCTCATGAATAGGCTGATGGCCCAGTGTCAGCCCCATTCATGGGGCCTGTTTGGAGGGGGAAGGGAGGTGACCCAGCCCCATAAAGTTCCTATTGTTCTAAAAGCAGAAACATCTGCTGGAGGAGCGTTTTTGCTGAGCTCAGCAGCGGGGAGCCGCTCGTTGACCAGTTCTGGTCTTTCCACTCCGTATTTCCCACTCTTCTACACAATAATGCAGAATTTTCCTCTCGTAGGGAGGGCAAAAATAGTTCGATTAACCGTGGGGGATACGTGCACTTGGGATAAATGAAAAGCTGGCAAACAAAGGGAGCTTTATGTGAGCTGGTGGCCAATAATGCTCAGGTTTCCAGAGCTTGGTGTTGCTGTTTACTCGTTCCAAGCCTGTCATGACCCATAAAGCTCACGGGATGCGCGTCGGGACCCAGGGGGTGTGCTGGTGGTGTTTGTCCTTCCCTGTCACCTCGTGCCACTTCCCAGGGCTGTGATGGACTCTGGATCGGTGGTGACAGCCCGCTGGCCTTCGCGAGGCGACTGCTGCACTTCACTATTCTCATCTCATTTTAGGCAAAAAGGTTCAGGTGCGTAAACCTGCACCAGGAGCTTCCGATGCTGTTCCCTCCAGGAAGCGCCCAACGCCAGTCAACCTTGCCAGTGCAATAAAGAGAGGCAATAGTGCCATTTCCCAGAGACCCTTCAAAGATAGGGTTGTGCACTTACTGGCACTAAAGCCTTATAAGAAACCTGAACTTATTCTCAGATTGCAGAAGGATGGACTTTCTCAGCAGGACAAGGATTTGCTGGATAACCTTCTGCAACAGGTTTGTACTCTGATGAAGGCAACGATTTAGGTAAAGGGAAAAAACAAAAATGTCTCCTCAGCCCCCCTCCCTCCCGTGGCAGTGGGAGCTGTTATCTCCAGGCTGCAGCTGAGTGTGACTCTAAAGGCTGTGGGGGACACAGTTCTCAGCTCCCTGTGCTGCTGCAGAGATAGCAGGAGCCTCCCGTGGCTACGCCTCGGGTTAGGGGGTGCAGCCAAGCTGGATGGTTCTGGCTCGCCACATCAGTCCCTTTCAGAGGGACACTTCTGCTTGGTCATGGGGAGGATTCTCTTAACAGAGGATCTACAAGTTATTTGGTTATAACCTCTAAATCTCTATTTTATTCTCATGGACGTAAACGAGCCACGCTCTGTATTGGTACAAGTTTTGTATATGAAGGAAAAGATGTCCCCAGTTGTTTTGTACTCCTCAGAGCCCTTCCTGCTTGGAGGTGCCAGTGGTCAGGTGTGAAGATCATGCAGCTCCTTGCCAAGCAGATTATTTGTGTGTCAAGTGTGAAAGCTGTCTCCAAGCTGAATCAGTTCCTAGCACTTTGAGTCACATTAAAGGTGCCATTTTAGGCCTCACAGTAAACACCTTCATTGCTTTATTAAACACATCATGGCTATTTATTTAAATGCTGCAGCTGCCTCCTTCTGGATTGCAGTCAATTCTGGAAAAAAAACTCCTTATTTTTTTCTCTTTTACTCCTTTTATAAAGAGTGAGACAGGAGTTCACTTTGCCCAAGGGCACAGGGCAGGTCGTATTAAAAACAGAGTCACAGCTGGCACAACCCGTTCCTTCCTTAGACTCTAATCCCAGAGCCCTTCATTTCCCAGCAGCTTTTTTGCAGCACTTTTTCAATCCTCTCCCCGAGTTTCAGAGCAGAGAACTCCGTTTGTGCTGCTGGCTTTTGATGGATGCTGTGCCCCAGCCCCGGCGCGTGCGGGGCCACCTCGCTCAGGCTGCTCTGGCTGTGAACGTGCAGCTCGTAAAGTTAATCCCTCTCAGCCCTCCCAGGGCTCCCATCCACAGGCAGACGCAGATAAGCTAAAAATTACAGCCTGTGTTAAAGCTACACGGCTAAATCTGTCTAGGTGTGGGTTTCATTGTGCTCTTGCATCTCTCTCTCTCGCAGGACTCCGTGTTCCTGGCGGCCTTTTTGCCTCATTTTGCAAGGTTTCTATTTTTGGGAGGGTTGGGGTGGAGCTTGCAGAGTCCCACACGAGCAAAACAAGGAGGTAGCAGCTCTCAGCCTCTGTGCACAGAAAAATCCAAGTTGTTCTTCCCAGGCTCCAGGAACAGGCAGGAAACAGAGAAATTCTGGGAGAGTTGTTGTTTTTGGTTTTTGGTTCTTTTTTTTTTGGTGAAGGAGAACCTGGATTGGCTTTTGTCTCCTGGGTGTGTTTACAGGGGTACCTCGATGTAAAACACAGCTCAAATTCTTGTTGTATTTTGGCTCAGGATTTTGGAAAGCTGACAGGACTGTAAGGAAAAACAAAGTGTTTGTCATGTAAACTGATAACTGGGCTTTCTATTTTTTGCTTATCAGGAGAGTTTGCCGTGGTGGTTGTGCAGCCTTTTGCTCTGAAATGCCTAGATTTTTAATATTTTCATATTAGGTTGTAGAAAAGCAAAAGCAGGGGAATCAGCAGCATCTTCAGTTCATTCAAGACTTCCCACTCCTTAGCTTGTTTTTGAGGCATTTTCCTGCTGTGTGGATAATAGAAATCCCTGTGCACAGCCACGTCCTGAATGGAGAGCAGTAATCCCTAAACAGATGCACAAGATCCCCATGCGCTGAATAAAAGCGTTTTCCACTTTGAAGGGTAGCAGTCCCTGGGCTGAGGGGCTCCAGCAGGGAATTTGGGCTGCAGCTGCTGCTTTGCCTGGCTGTGGGCAGAGCCTTTGGCACCTGGGCCTCCTCATCCCTCTCCACAAACACATTGGAGGCTTTATTTCCATTTGAAACCTGCCGTGCTCTGCAAGCTGAGGTTGCCCAGAGGAGCTGCCCCATCCCAAGGAGCAATCTGGGATAATGGGAGGTGTCCCTGCCCTTGGAATCTGATGGAACCAGAGCATTCCATGTTCACTCTCTGTGAAAGCCTCACTGGGGCTCTTTGCTTTCCTCCAGCTCTGGATTTTCAGGCGTGTACCAACAGCAAGAAGTTAAATTTTCAGTCAGGCTGTGGAAAGACTGATCCAAGTGGGATAACACTTTCCCAAGTTGTTTCCATTCTAATCCAGCTCTGCCCATTCCAGCAGCTTCTCCTCTCTGTGCAGGCACCACGCAGGGTTTGTGGGGAAACTCCACGGGGTAGGGCTGGATAAAATGTCAAGAGTGTTCTGAGCTCCCTGCAGTGCTCTGCTGGCTCCAAGCTGGAAATCCCAGGTCCTGTTCTTGCCCTGGAGAAGTTCTCCATAGAATCCAGGTGGTCCCAGGGCATTCTCTCACAGCTCCCTTAGAAAGCAGCTCTCTGTGGCCTGTTCTGTTGGCTCATTAGTGAGAAATTATCTCCTGGCAATTGTTAACCAAGTTATGGCCCCCAGAGTTCCTCTTTGGCCATAAACTGCCCCGTTTTGGCTGTGGGACAGGTGTGATAAGTGAACTGCCTGTTCCCATTAAAGCTTTATTTCCAGGTGTTTCCATCAAGTGGTGTTGTGCTGCTCCAGGCTCCCCAAGCTGAATAATCTCTTTTAGATATGACTTATTTCCCACTCAACTGGATGTGCTTTAGAAACTCATTATGAATTATTGCAGTGACAAGGCGAAAGGCACACTTTGATTAAATAATCTTAATAATAAGGAAATGAAATATTAAAGTCTCTCCTTGTTCCCTGACACTACTAACAGCTGCTAAGTCTGCTCAGATTTTGCCTTCATCTTAGCTCTTGTTTGCTGGAGGAAGTGAGGAAATGAAACCCTAATGATGGTTTTCCAAATTCCCTCTGTTCCAGGTGGCAAATCTGAGTGCCAAGGACAGCACTTTCACACTGAAAGATTGTGTATACAAAGAAGTGCAGAAGGACTGGCCTGGCTACTCAGAAGGAGATCAGCAATTGTTGAAGAGGATCCTCGTTAGGTAATTACCCATTTTCTTCTCTGTGATATCATCCAGGGAAGGTTCTGTAAATCAGGGTCTGTAAGTTGAGTGTCTGGCTTATTTTGGCATCATTTTAAACTGTCCATCACCCAGGGACCTGTAGGAGTGGACTAAAGTTGAATATCCAAGTGGATCCACTCTTCACATCATCCTGGGCTGTCTTTAGAGGCAAAGCTTGGGGGAAACCTGCCAGGGAGCAGAGCTGGTGCAGTTAATGCTGCTGGCCTAAAATGGAGCTGAAGTGATTAAATGTCTCCAGCTCAGCTCTCCTTTGAAACTCTCCTTCCCTTTTCCCACATCTTCCTGTGCAGGCTGAAGTGTTTCATCCCTAAATCTGAGATTGGGTTGAAATTGTGGATGTGTGGAAAAGCAAGAGGTTGTTCTGTGGGGATAAATCCCTTTAAAATCCCCTTGCTTGGAGTGTGATCTCTTTTCCCATGTTCCCTCCTGGAACAGCCCTTAACTGACTCAGTTCATCCTTATTGCTGACATTTTTTCCCTCTAGAGATATTTTCCTTAGGTGAAGCTTGGAAGCTTCTGGCTGTCAGGAAAGAAATCTCCCAGTTTTACACAGAATTCTGCTCTCAGTGTTGGTATTTTTCAGTGCCTTGGTTCAGATTTTGTCATGCAGGCAGAGCTTTTACTTGTGCTTTATTTTATTGCACTTTTGGTTAAGCTGAAGCACAGCATGCTCTGTTTGAGCACTTCCCATGATTTAAAAGCACAGTTGACTTGGAGATGAGACTTTTTAAACCAACAGAAAACTTGCACTCCAAGTGCTTTGGTGTGCTCAAGGAAAATCAAAACTCATTTAAATGGCCTTGATGGGAAATTATAATTAAAAGGAAAAATACAACTGTCATGCAGTTTTTATGGCTTTCAAAAAAAAAATTAAAATACCCAAAGTGAATTTCTCCCTGTAGAAAAGCCATGTTTACTGCTTTTTCTAGAATTGTGGCATTCACTTGGGCTGGGGTCTAAAAATAGACCTTGGAAAGGATGTATTCAACTGTACAAACAAAGCCCTGCTCAGGCAGTGCAGGTAATGAGGCTCCAAAATGGGAAAAAAGCATGTTGGGTTGGAGACAGGAGGAAAACAGAGAAAGGGCACAGGAGGCAGCAGGGTTTGCATGATACCCAATGGTTCAGCTCCTCCTGGGTGTCAGGGCCAGTGGCCTCGGCAGCTGCAGTAATTAGCACATCTGCAGTCATTAACACATCTGCAGATGCTAAAGCTGGGTCTAGCTAGGCTTGGGTTAAACCAGCTCATTTTTTCTCCTTTTTGATGTTTTCCATCCCTGTGCCACCCTTGGGGACCCTGGGCTGTGGGAGGTGTCCCAGCCTGGGACTGGGTGAGCTTTCAGCTCCTTCCATCCCAGACCATTCCCTGGAATCCTTCCTCTGCTGAGCTCAGTGCTTTCCTGACTCCTTAAATCCACAATTAACAATTAGAAGGTGTGCCAGGCTTGCTCAAGCAGCCCCCAGAAGCCACTTTGACTGGGTTATTTGGGCAGTATCAGTGTCCCCATGCTCACAGTCCTCAGGTCCTTTCCTTGAGCTGCTGTGTGGCTGCTGAGGTTGTTTTAAATAAAATTAAACAAAGCCAGGACAGTGGTGACACTGCAGATGCCCAAATATTGCTGCAGCACAGCCCGAGGTTCAGGCTCAGGTTAAAAACCAGATCTTGTCAAGTGCTGGGTGTTATCTCTGAGATAAATCTTCCCAGTGTTTGAAGGGCATGAGTGAGCTTTAATGCTGATTCCAGTTGCTTGGGAGAATTTAAAAGTGGGGTTATTCAGGCTCCACAGCTCCTGACAAACTGACTGCAGAGCTGCTTTATTAAAACCTTTAACCCTGAATTCTATTTTTTTTTTTTTCAGTTTGTCAGCTGCAACTTGATGCAAGAGTGGGATTTTTTTTTTGAATGATTAATTGAGGGGCAGTCTGGTGTCAAAATTGTTGGTTAAAGCTGGTGGGCTGGGAAAATACTCTGAGATCTGCAGAGGAGCAGAGACCCAGCCTGGAGGGGAATCCAAGTGATTCTAATTGTACTTTTTGTTGCTACAAAAGGTTTTTGTTTTATTTGTCCAATACCACAAATACAGCCCAGAGTAGCTCTGTTCTGCATGATGCAACTTAAAAGTATTATTGGGAAGCCCAAAATGTAAATCCTGGTGGACCAATAATACCTCAGCAGTTCCTGTTATAATGCTGCTTTTCCTGGACCCAGAGGAGCTCGCTGCTGAAAGGGCTCCTGTTGCCATAAAATGTTGTTTTAATGATGCTAATGAGTGGGAGAGCTTATTCCTCAACATCTGAGCTTGAGTTTCAGCCCCTCTTCAGTGAGCTTTGCTTTCTGGGTTGTCTCAGAAAGCAAACACTCAGCAGAAATTTGTTTAATTAATGTCTCCCTGAGCTGTATTTCAATCAGCAGGAATAATATCTGATATCCTTTACCCCTTCAAATTCAATGCCACTTTCACTGGCCTCCGTGTGAATTATGTTTCTGAGGCTGGAATTAATTTGTTTGAATTCTTACGTCACCAGTTGAAGAGAAAAAAGGTGAAATTGTTGAAAACGGAATTCCAAATTCAACAGGGAATTGAAAAGAAAGAGGTCCAAGGTGTTCCTTCCATTGCCAAGGAGCCACAAAAATCACGGGAAAGCAAGAAGGAGAATTTGTCATTGATGTTTTCCCACAGCAGTTTCTCCTCCCCAGATTTTATCAGAGAGCAGAGCCTGCAGGAGCCCCTTTGTGGCCCCTCAAGCGGAGTGGGAGCCCCAGCAGAGCCCAGGGTGCGCAGTGTCCCCTGGCAGGGTGTGAGCAGCCCCGGTTGTGTTTTGCAGGAAGCTGTGCCAGCCCCAGAACAGCGGCGCTTTCCAGGGAGAAGCTCCTTCCCTGAGCCCTCCAAAGGACACCCTGAGCTCCAGCTCTCCCCCCCAGGTGGGTGATCCCCCTCCTGCCTGCCCCTGGTGCTCCTGATGGGTCTGGCTGCTGGCTCCGGGTCCAGGCTGCGCCTGTCTGCACCCTGTAATCACCTGCTGCCGGGTCAGGAGGGCCCTGGGGCTTTATTGCTCTTTTATTAACTTGGAGTCTCACTCGGGCTTTGCTCAGCATCTGTTTCTCCTCTGGACGTGGCTCAGGCAGGGCCTGTGGGGAGGATCTCTGACAGTGAGGCTCAGGTTTAGTTTTGAGGGCTGAATTCCTTTTGCAGTGCCTCCATCCCTGCTGGAGTTCCTGGGAGAAGCAGCTTGTGTTTTCCTCATTACTAATAATTGAGTGGAACGAAGCTGTAATAAGCAGCTCCCAAACACGGCTGAGTTATTAAAACCCTTGACCTTTTGCAGCCTAATTGCTGTGACAGATCAGGGGCAGGTTGGGCTGCTCCTGCCTCAGAGATGCCAGAGCAGGGAGCTGTGAAAAGAACATTTTGCCTGCTTTTTCCATGACCATAAACCACACAGGAGCCACGTTTGACGTGTGCCTTGTCCCCACTTCTCCCAGGATCTCCCAGCACGGGCATTGTGAAACGTTCTGCCTTCCCAGTGCTCTGCCTTCCCTTGTCCCAGTGTGGGTCAGCCCAGACAAGTTGAGTATTTATTCTTCTCCTGCCAATGGAATGTGTAATGCCTGCTTGTCTGGACAGACGCACCGAGGATTAGTGGCAAAGAATATTAACAGGTAAAGAAATTATGTGCTCTCTGGCACTGAGAGAGAGGCAGTTCTCTGGTGGAGAACAAGGACTGTGTAACTTGTTTGCCAGGTAGCTGATTGCAAATCCTCTCCTGCTCTGCTGTGGGCATGTTCCTGGTGAATGAAGAGTGATCACCTTCAAGTTAGCTCACAAAGATCCTGGTTTTGTGTTGTTTTTTAAGGTTGAAAAATCATCTTGTTTCTCTGGCTGTCCGTATTTTAAAGATTCAGAGGTCTTCAGGGTGAGGTTTTGATCCCAGAATGACCCAGCTGAAACTCTGGGTGGTTGGTTGGGTTGGATTTAAGAATGTCCCCGTTTCACCAGCCTATCCAGTGTGGAATAGAAATGTTTCCAGCATGATTCTGCCGTGTCAGACAGCAAACCACAGCACTGTGAGCTGTCACTTTTTTAATACTCTCTGGCTGTAGTTTCTATTTAGAGAAATGGTTTCTAATGGGTGCAGTGCCAGCAGGGGATTGGGATTTGGTAGGCTGGAATGCAGAATATTTTGGGAAGGTTCAGCTGTGGAATGAAGGTGAAGAAGATTGGTCTGGTAATTCTAGAAAATGGATGTATAGAGCCCTCCTAACCAGAGGGATGAGTTTGGAGAAGCTGACATTGGTTGTTTTTAGAGAAAAGGTTGTAAAACCTGGCAGGCTTTTGAGCTGTGTCACCTGTTGGGAGCCCTGCAGATGGAGGTGTCCCCTCCTGGGGGAGGTGATGTTGCCAAGCCGGTCGGACGTGCTGTCCTTGCCCCTTGAGCTCAGTGGCAGAACCAGCAGCTCTGCCTTAATTACCCTGACAGGTGGAAAGAATTCCTGGCACTGAGCAGTGCCCTCAAGACCCCTGAGTTAGCAAAGAGAGAGAAAAATCCAGGTGAAAAAGAGGGAATTCGGGGCAGCCACCATGCAGCTGCACCTCAGCCATGGAACAACATTTCCATTCGCAAACACGTCGCCATCCTGCCTGAGACAGAAAGAAAATAATGGATTATCCAAGAGAAATACCCAGAGCTATCGCTTGTTTTCCTCTGGGCACGGAATAATCCTTGGCCCGGAGCTGGTGCAGCCCCAGAGCTGCCAGGTGGGCACGCAGTGAGGGCTGGCTGAGCTGCTGGGGCTGGGCTCAGCCTCATGGATGGCTCCTTCCGTGGAGCAGCTGCCTCCAAGCTTGGGCACAGCTGGGAACCACCTCGCTCTCCAGCCTTGCTCAAAAAGGGTTGCTCAGGTCACGTTGGCCCCTGTGACGTGGCTGCCTAGATGTCCCCTTGTGCCTGAAGTTCTGAGAACTGAGCACTTGGCACTTCCTGCCCTCTTCCGGGCAATGCCTCCTCGCTCTTGACAAGGGGAAGGGGTGAAGCTCTTGGCCACAGAGCTGGGAATGAAATGCAGAACTGCTGATCCCTCCCTGCTCCAGAGGGCTGAGCACACGTTTTTCCTTCACTTTGGGACTCTGGGGTGCTCAGGACAGATGTGTTTATCCTGGAATTGTTTGGGTTGGAAGGGAGTTTGAGGATGATCCAGTGCCAGCCCTGCCATGGGCAGGGACACCTTGCAGTGTCCCAGGGTGCTCCAAGCCCTGTCCAGCCTGGCCTGGGACACTTCCAGGGATATTCCCACTCTAGTTGTCTGGGATGGGGCAGGGTTTGGGTTCCAAAGGGCTGGGTTTGAAAGGAGCTGCAGTGAGGGTGGTCTGGGGCTGTGTGTGGATAACAGGGCAGGTCAGGAATTGCTGCTGGGGTTCTTTAGGCTGTCCCACCAAACCGTGGGCTCTGGGAAGCAGCCTGGCATGGATCAGCTGCTTTTCCTGGGATGTTCCCTCCTCCCCTGTATTGCACCACCACCTAGTGGCAGCACCCAGCTCCACTTCTGCCCCTTCGACGCGATTTAATTCTCCTTTTTTTCCCCCCCTCTCCCTAGCAGAAACGACCCTTACCTGTGGAGTTCATCGACCCCCTGGCCAACAAAAAGCCCAGGATCTCCCATCTGGCCCACAGAACCCAACCCACCCTGAACGGGAAGCTGAATTCCTCCAACGGGAAGGACAGCCTGGCGCCCCCTGCCCCTGCCCTGCCCCCGGAGCCCGTGAGCTCCAGCTCCTCCCTCCCGGCCCTGGAGCTGCCCAGGCCCCACGATCCCCTCTCGGATGTCAGCAACGACCTGGCTCACAACGGCAGAGACTGTGAGAGCAGCACGGAGCCTGCCGAGAGACTGAGTCACCCCCTGCCCACAGACTGTGCCCAGAGCAGCAAACACAACTGCGGCTCCTACGTCAAATCCAAGAAAAAATCCAAAAAGCACAAAGACAAGGAGAAGGACAGGAAGGAGAAGAAGAGCGAGGAGAAGTGCAAAGAGGAGAAGCAGAACTGTGAAGTAATAAAAAATGCTGATTTAGTTAGTGTTGCCCAGGAGCAGGTCCCAGGTGAGTGGGGGCCCGGAGGTGCTCTGGTGTTGGCTGGGTGTGGTGCCAGGATTCCCTGCAGCAGTGGGCACGTCCTGGGCACCCCAGCTGCTCTGGGGACCCAAATGCCAGCGCTGTCCTCCCTCCAGATCACCGGAGGTGCTTCCTCTCCTCACACAGGCTATCAGGTTTTTCCTGTTTAACCTTCCCTGCTGTTTGGAGCTGCCTCAGAGCGTGTCATGTTTCTCCTGGTTAAATTAAAAGCTGGGATAATCTGTGGGGATGAAAGGCTGGGAGCAGTGGGAAGAGCAGTGCAGCGCTTGTGTTGGCTCTTGTGATGACTGTTGTTTGGGTTTTTAATGAAAAGTTACTCACAAAAGCTTTTAAAATTGGCTACAAAAGAAATGATAGATAAAGCTGGTGATAAATGCTGTTAGAGCAGTGGAGAACCAGCTCTTCCAGGCTGGGAAAGCTTCCTCACATCCCACTGGGGCTGGGGATTTATTTATCCAAGGACTGACACAGCAGTGAATCTCCACTGAGGTGGGGTGAAAACATTTTCCATCAGCCACTGTTCCAAATCCAGGTCCGTGCTCTCTTGGAAGTCAGAGCAGAGAATGTTTCTTGGCTGATCCCATCCATTCCTTCTCCTGCTGTTTCCATGTTTTCTGCTGTTTGTTGCAGCTCCCCAGAGCGCTGGGACTTTCCCTGCAGCCCCTGGGAATATCTGTTAAATTCCTTTGTGCATTTTCCGTCACCCTGTTACTATTTGCTACATTCCCCTTCCTCCTTGGTGCATGAAAATCCTCCAGTTTTGGTTCCAGAAGGACAATATTTTGAAATGGAGACTCCTTTGCTGGATTCCTGGAAAGGGGGAACGTATCAGGGTGTTGGGATTGAGCTGGTCCAGCCCTCCCCTTCCCCACAGGCTTTGCAGCAGTGACAAAATTCCTTTTGGTGGCTCAGCTAAGGACAGTCTGTGGGATGATGGGTGTGTGGCACTGCAGAACTGAGAATTCTTCCACTTCTGTGTCAATCCCAGGTTTTTTTCTGTGAATTTTGTGTTTCTTCCACGTTGTTTCTCTTCCCCATGAGCCTCTGGAGATACACTCACACATTCTCTCTTTTTGTCTTATAAACACCCAAATCCCTGGGAAATTGCTGAGCCTCCTCCGCCACCTTTTCTGCTTCTCTTTGCTGTTTAATTCCTGGATTTTTGTTAATTATTGGGAGCTGGGGTTTGTTCCTGCTGCTGTTTTGAGGTAACAAACACGAGCTGGGCTGGGAGCAATCATAAACAGGATGTGGTCAGTCCTGCTTGGATCCTGGACAGCCGGAGCTGGGATGTTTTCCTTCTGTGGTAGCACCAGCCTCATCCTCCTACTTCCCCACATTCCCTCTGGAGCTGTAGGGAAGCAGAGAATCACAAAAAGTTTCTTTGGAAGGACCTTAAAGCTCTTCTGGTTCCACCACCTGCCTGGACAGGGACACCTCCTGCCACGAGTGGGAGTTTCTCCCAGGAATTTTGTTCCAGAGGCTCTGGAGGGACTTTTGGGGTCCTTTCAGTCAGTAGGTGGCACTCACAGGCAGAATAAACCTCCTGTGTCCCTTGCACCATCCTCAAACCCCGCTCTGCATCTCCCAGGCTGTGGTCAGGAAAGGGCAGGAGGAGCTGCAGCAGGAATTTGGGATTGGGATGGATTCAGAAACTCTGGGGTTTTTTGTGCCATTCTCCCGTCCTGCTCAGGAAAGCTTTTCCCTGGAAATCCAGAGGAAATTCAGGGCACTGCTGGCTCAGGTTGTGCAGCTGGACGTGCTGAGGGTTCGGAATGTCACACACAATTTGTGGGAAATGTCCCTTTCCAAAGGTGGATCCAGCTGCTTTCCCCCTCAGGTTTATCCTGCACTGCTTGGTGGATGTGCAGGGTGAGTCTGCTTTAGGTTTATTCTGTTCTTCCTTCAGTTTCTGAACATTCTTTAATGCCTGGATTTTGCCCCAAAATCCTCTCTGTGGTGCCCTGCTCTGGGATATTAATTCAGGAATCTCACCCTGGAGATGCCCAGAGGAATCCCTCAAGTGTGGAAGCAGCAGAACAGAAGTTTCCCCTTGCCCAGCTCAGCTCTCTGGGCTCAGGGCTGTGTTTTCCTCCTCCCCAGTGTTGCTCTCAGTGTTATCCCACTCCAGGCACTGTTTATCCTCCGGTTAAATTCAGATTTTTTCCCTGCTCGGTGCACAGGCTGATGTTGGTGTTGTTTTGCTGACAGACAAATACTGGAGGAGCCTTGAACTTTCAGCCACCTTGTTGTGGCTCCTCTGCCTCTGTCAGTTCCAAGCAAAACAGAAATCCTTTAGAATTCCATAAACTCTATGTTTCAGGCAAGTTTTACGAGTTTGAAGCTGAATTGCAAAGAGCTTTGAAGTTTAAGAACATTTATAAACAGATCTTTATTTTTTCAGGTTTAAATGGAACATGCAATAATTCTAGTGTACCAACATCAACTTCAGACATGCCAGATTATTTATTGTAAGTATGTTTATCAGTTGCTTCATCACTTTGGGGTCATGTTTCAAGCTAAGAAATCACAACGTGCTGGGGATTTTTGTTGGACTTTTTGTGTTATTTGATAGAACTTTGTTAGGTGGGTGTAAGGAAAGGAGTAAACCCAGCTCTGCAGATTAATAGTTGAGACTGAACTTGATATCAAAGCTGGTTTTTACCTCCTTGAGGAGTTCAAGGTTATCTCCTATAAATTGTTTAAACACTTCAAGAAACATTTCATACCTTAGAGGGGTTTGTGAGGATTAAACATCTCCACGTTCCAGCTGGAAACTTGGAATAAGTTCTGCCTTCTGCTGGGGAAGGCAGGGCAAGGAAGGATTTGGGCTGGTTTGTTCATTCTTGCCCTCTTCAGAGCCAAGATCATCTCCATAAAGCAGTGACATATTCTTTCCTGGGAGGCTCTAACCCCTGGGTTAGGATCTGAGTTGTTCCTTGACTCTTTAATCAGATCCCCCCGAGGTTAATTAAACAGCCAAAGCCCAAAAATCCCTGTGAAGGAAGCCCAGAATCTGCATAAACCCAAACCTGTCCTAAACAAAGCTTTGGGGTGAGGGAAGAACTTTTAGCTGGGGGGGAAATTCTGTGTGCATGTCCCAGCCTTGGGGGTTGTTCCATCAGAGCTGCTTTGGCTGTGCTGGGAGGGAAGGGATGGAGGAGGAGGAGGAGGCTCCAGGGCAGATAAAGGTTTCAGCTGTGGTTGTGCTGGATCAGCCATACAAACAACCCCTTCAAGGTGACACTTTTAGGGTTATTCCAAAGAATTTATGTGGCTGGGGGAAAAATTCTGTTTTTTCTCTCACCCACGTGCTGATCCCTCCCAGAGTGGGACATTGCAGCTCCCTGGGCTCTCCCCAAAGAAACTGGGAGAGGTTTCTGAGCTCTGTGGGCTCACCCAGGGTGATCTGGCTGGTTTGTGTCCAGCTCCTCGGAGCCTAAGGCCTGTCACTGCTGTTTGATGCTCTTTATCCTGTGGGGATGGTTCCTTATCCCACCCCTGGCAAGCAGTCTGTTCTAGAAGTTTGGAGCACATAAAAAGTTAAAGCACTGAAAGTTTCCCCTTAATCTGAGGCCTAAATCAGCTTTTCCATGTTCAGGCACCACACAGGCCCTGCTGCAGCCAGAGCAGGGAGGCAAATTAGAGCCATCACCTACCAAAAGATGAGTTTTGCTTTCAGAGAGGGCTGTAAAAATCACCTTCAATGGCTTTTGTGTTGAGCAAAATAACTTCCAGAAGGCCCCCAAAGGCACATCAGTTCAACCTGAGCTCAGGACACATCAAGTGTCTCTAGAAGGTGCTGGAAATAGAGTTACTGGTGGAAAAAAATACTGAATAAAGCTCCTCACCGTGGTTTCTTGTCATGCTCTTGCCACATAATGGCCCTGCCAGCGTTTTGCAACGATGGCTCAATGCTTTTTGTGTTCCTTTAAAGACTCTTAGCACTGGAAGCATCATATTCCTGCTGTTCCAATGCCTGGCACAGATGCAGAACTCCATGTTCTGCGGGCCAGCAGGAGTCAGGGAAGCTGTAGCAGCACTATCTGAGTGTCCTCCTCCACCCCCACTGCTCCAGGCTGGGCTGTACCTGCCCATTCCACCCTATCTGGCAGAGATAGGAAGTTTTGGGAGCAAACATTGTTTGTTTTACAGGAGGTCAAGGCAACAATCCCCGCTGGTTGCCTCCATAATTTGCTACTTTAATGCAAGTCAGGATGAGAGGAAACGGGCTCAAGCTGCACCAGGGGGGCTTTGGATGGGATATTGGGGAGAATTTCCTCACTGGGACAGGGAATCACCATCCCTGGAGGGATTTAAGCCATGTGGATGTGGCACTTGGGGACGTGGTTCAGTGGTGGCCCTGGCAGTGCTGGGATTTGATCTTGGAGGGCTTTTCCAGCTTTAATCCCAGAATGGTTTGGGCTGGAATGAGCTGGAGTCCATCCAGTCCTGTCCTGCCATGGGCACAGACACCTTCCACTATCCCAGGGTGCTCCAGGGATGAGACAACCACAGCTTCTCTGGGAATTCCATCCCAGACCCTTCACAGTGAAGAATTCCTTCCCAAACCCCCATTTAGATGCTCCTGTGATCCTCAGTTATCCAGGATTTTGTTTCCAGGCTCATCCCCACGGTGGCAACCCAGAGAGAATCCCCCTGAACCAATCCCCCCTAAAACCAATGCCCCCCTAAACCAATACCCCCAAACCAATTCCCTCCTCAAAACCCATTGACCTCAAAACCTATTCCTTCCCAAAACCCCATTTAGATGATCTTGTGATCCTCAGTTATCCATGATTTTGTTTCCAGGCTCATCCCCCGGTGCTCGGCACTGCAACAACCCAGAGAGAATCCCCTAAAACCAATCCCCCCCCTAAAACCAATACCCCCATACCAGTTCTCTCCTCAAAACCCATTGACCTCAAAACCTATTCCTTCCCAAAACCCCATTTAGGTGATCCTGTGATCCTCAATTATCCACGATTTTGTTTCCAGGCTCATCCCCACCGCAGCAACCCAGAGAGAATCCCCTAAAACCAATGCCCCCCCTAAACCAATAGCCCCAAATCAATCCCCACCTAAAACCAATCTCCCCCAGACCAATCCCCCCCTCCAAAGCCATTGAGCAGAGCCTTTTCCCCTGCAGAAAATACGCAGCCATTTCCTCCTCGGAGCAGCGTCAGAGCTACAAGAACGACTTCAACGCGGAGTACAACGAGTACCGGGACTTGCACGCCCGGATAGAGCGGATAACCCGACGGTTCACCCAGCTGGACGCCAAGCTGAAGCAGCTTCTGCAGGGCTCTGAGGAGTACAAGGTAGGGGGAGAGCTGAGGGAGCTCGCCGAGCACGGGGCAGAGCTGCAGGGCTTTGATCCTGCTCTCCTTGGCTGGCTCGGTGTGTGAATTCCAGCCCCGGAGCTGCTGGGGAACGTGCACACAGCTGACAGCTTTGGGGAACGCTCCTAGCCCAGCTCTGTGCTGCTCCTTTTGCAGGCTGGAGCCACATCATGGGACTTGTTGACAAGGAAAGGCCTCAGTGAGACAATTGGTGTCCTTAGCCAAAAGCTGCTGGAAGCTATTAGTGTATCCCAGCCAGAAAAACTCATATTTGCACATATGGGAGCGTATCAGGGCTGGAAGGGGAGTTAGCACGGGGTCATCTGTTCCTCTGCAATCTTTGATCTTAATAATGCAGCATTATTGGGCTTGTCAGAGTGATTTTTAAAGAGTTTTAGCTATTCATTAGCTTGAAGGAGTGAGTCTCGTCGAGGATAATAAACAGATTTTTACAGAGCACCTATTGTGCTAAGCACAGCTTCCTCCCTCCAACCTCCTGCCCTTCTTCTTGCAAAATTCCTCACTGGATTGCTCTTAGATCTTGGTGGGGGGGAAAAAAAGAGCAGTTGGGGCTTTGGAAATGTGAATTATCCTGGAATCCAGGTGCTTGTCACAGGTGGGAAATGAGGCTTCATCCTTCTCTGTCAGCTCCAGGATATCCATGGGGTCAGAGCTGGTTTGGATGTGCCCAGGGATGCCTGGGCAGATTTTGGTTGGAATTTGGAGGAGTTCTGTACAGTGAGCCATCAGTAAATACCTACTGCAGAACTGAAAATAATGCCCTATTTTTTTTTCTCTCTCTTTATTTCTTTTAGACCATCCACGATCAAATTTTACAGGAATATCGGAAAATTAAAAAGGTAAGGGACTGTCCTTGGCCACAGGCGGCTTTTGGGTGGTGCCCCTGGTGTGACTGAAAGAGATGGGCCCCTGCCAAGAGCAAGCCCAGGCTCTGAGGCAATTCCAACAGATCTTTGTTCAGCTCCAGCCCGTCCCTCGAGCAGCTCAGAAAGGGTTTGGGGCGAGCTGGGAGTGCCCCTGATGCTGGGATCGCTGAGCCGTGGCCCTGGCACAATGGGTGTGCTCACCCAGGGCCTTTATCTCTCCAGGGAAGGAACAGTTTGTGTTCCACATGCACAGGATCCCAGCTGGGATCAGCCTCTGGAGCTCTGGCCGCGGATTTTTGGAGTTTGGGGCACATAAAATTTCAGTATTTTTATGCAAAGCATCCACACACCAGTAGGGATTTGGGTTTTTTTCCTTTTAAATAAATGAACATGGTCCTGAGCCCTGTTGTTCTGAGGGATTTAGGAGCTCTTTGGAGATATTCCCTGCATGTTGGAAGTTGATCTTTGCCCCAGAGCCTCTGAGGTGGGACAGAGGGCAGGTGGGGATTGTTGGAAGCCCAGCTAGGCTGAGCCTGACTCAGGTGTGCTCCTTCCTCTGAGGAGGCTCCTGGAGCTGGATAATGCTGAAAAGGGAATTTATTCTTGGCTGGGTTTGGCCAGAACAGGATTATTTTAAAGAGGGATCTAAAAAATCTTCTTCCCACGGTTTTAAGCTGAAAGAGGGGAGGTTCAGGAGGGGTATGAGGAGGAAATTCTTCCCTGGGAGGAATGGGATGGAATTCGCAGAGAAGCTGTGGCTGCCCCTGGATCCCTGCGAGTGTTGGATGGGTTTGGGTGTCCCTGCCTGTGGGATGAGGAAATCTTTGCATTCCCTCCATCCCATGATCTGCTCTGTGCTGTCAAGGCTCAGCTTTGATTTGTCCAGAACCTTTCCCACCTCTGCACTTCCATTTTTATTTTGTTTTGTTTTGCAGACAAACCCCAACTACAGCCAAGAGAAGAACCGCTGCGAATACCTCCACAACAAACTGGCCCACATCAAAAAACTGATAGCAGAGTATGACCAGCAGCAGTTTTAGCTGCCACTCACCCCTGGACTGGGTAGGGCAAACCAAAATCCAGTCAACCTGGACGTTACGTTCCCTTTTGTACACCCAAAATCCCTTTCAGAGACGAGCATTAATTCCTCGTGGTTGAAGAACTTGGGGATGACTTTAAGATGCCAGATCTGTCATGTCCACGTCCAGCACGCTCCTCCCGAGTTTTTAAGCCTCTCTGAATGTTGGAATGTAACAAATGGATAACAAAAAACAAACAAACAAAAAAACAAACAAACAAAAAAAAAAATTCTGCTTATTTGAAGCCAGCGTTTGACACTTAAGGGAAAACTTGCCTAAAGTGACCGAAGCTCCCAAAGGTTAAGAATCTGTAGTTTTCATGGATTAAAAGTTTGGCATGAAGTTGTAATTGCCCAGCTCCACGTGGGTTACAAATTGTCCTACAAATGGTGAGGAACTGGAATTGCTGCTAGGACTGTCTGGAATGAGAGCTGTGTGCTCCCGGCTCCGCGGAAATACACCACGTTCCCTGAGCTCTGCTTGTCTGGCCCTGCTTTGTCATTGGCATCCTCGGGGTGGGCAGGGGTGGTGGCAGCACAGGGGGTCCCCTGGGGCTCAGCACCTTGCCCAGGGCAGAGGTGGATCCCAAAAAAAGGAAAAAACCAAACCCCCAAACCCCCTTTTTTTTCTCTGCTTTGTGTGTTTGGGTGCAAACCTCCTGCCCAGTCTGCCCAGTTCACCTCCAGCCACCAGTGCTGGGAAGATGGAGACCTGTCTGGCTTTGACTTTTCTAATTTTCTACCAAGGCAGCCAATTTTATTAATTGCTAATGAGACTATGGTCTATTTTTGTATCAAAGAAAAAAGCATCTTTTTTCTAAAACCGTGCCTCCCTTCTCCTTTTAGGCCAAGTGCTTGGGACCCTTTCCTTGCAGTATTACTCAGACTGACCCAGGAGTCACCCAGAGCAGTGACTTTATTCCCTGATCCATGGCAGGAGGGGTGGGGGGTGCTCTGCTTTCTCCTGGGGCATTTTCTGTGTGTCTGTGTGTGTCTTTGCAAGGCAGCAGCAAATCCTTGTGAGAGCAGCAAGGTGCTGGTTTCCCACGCGGATCCCTTCCACTGGTGCGCTTCAGCTCAGCCAGCTTCTCCCTGCAGTCCTGCTTCCTGATTTTGTTATTGAATTCTTTACTTTGGATTGAAGGGAACGTTTCAGAGTATGGCCAGGGTGTGAGAAACACTCCAAAAAGCACAAAGGTGTCCTTTAACTCTGCTGTTCCTTTCTTTCTCTCCCCTCTCCCCTTTCTAATCCTGCCAGCCTGTGGGATTTGACTTCTCCCCGCTTCCGTTTATCTCAAAGTAAAGATTCCTTCCCTGTGGAGTCTCCTTCCCTTGGAGGTGGCACTGAGGAGCCTTTCACCCTTTGAAGGAGAGGAATGGCAGAGTTAAGGAGGGAAACACTTCTTACAACAAGGAGTTATTTTGAGTTTGGTTTTTGTTTTTTTCCTTGCCCCAAACGAAACGTGGGTCCATCTGCTGTATTAAAAATAGGAGATAAAATTACTAATTATTATATTATAATTTCACACAGCCAGGGCTAATTATTATTATTATTATTCTTATATTATAATTTCATTGTTGTCACACAGCCAGGGCCGCTGCTTTTGCTTCGTCACTTTATTCTGAGGTCTCTCCCTGTGCATCCAGCGCTCAGCAGAGCTTTGCCATCCCCTTCTCCAAGGGAGAGGTGACAGCCAGAGGGACGTGGTTGCCCTTGGAATGCCACCATTCCACTGGTCCTGGAGAAGGGAGTGGAGAAGGCTCTTTGTGCCCAAGGAGCACAGGGGGAGCACCCCAGAACCCCCCAGGCCATTCCTGCTGGGAATCTGGGGGTCAGGAACGCTCTGCCCCCATCCCTCCCTCCCCACAGCAGAGCTGGAGGTCAGGGAGCGCTGGGGCAGCTCCTGGAAAACGCTGGGAGTTGTGGGGCAGGAGCTTTTGATGGGAACCTTGGAGCTCCGGGCTCCCAGCTGGGAATTCTGGGGAGCCCGGGGCTCCGGGAGGGGATGAGGAGCCCCTGGCACGTCCCAAATCCTCACAAATGCCCAAAGCCCGCTCTGGCATTGGCACTGCACAGCCAGCACCGCCGGCCCTGCCCCACGCCGCGGTTTTGGGGTGGGAAATGGGAATTTCCCCAGGGCTGGGGCTGGGGGGCTTCGTTCCGACTGCGCAGGAGGCGGAACTCGGGATGGCAGAAGAGGCAGCAGCTACAGAGCCAGGATGAGTAAATTCTTCCATGGAAACACTTCTCCTGATCCTTCACGTGTTGAAAGGAGGGGTTTTGGGTTTTTTTTGTTGTTGTTGTTGCTTGGGGAGGGGGGGATAGAGATGGATCTCAATCTTTATACATCTGCTATAAGATATTTTTGCAAACAGAGTTGTATACAAAGATGTATTGTGTACATTTACATGTATATTCTGGAACTTCTAAAAAATTTGAATATTAAAAAAAAAACTGAAAATATTTAATTAATTATCCAAACTGTGAGACCCAATTAGCATCCACCAACTTCCTGCTTCACTTTTCTTTTGGACTGTGTTAAAGAATTGTAGTCGAATCTGCCTTTTTTTTTCCTTTTTTTTTTTCTTTTTTTTTCTTTTTAGAGATGACGAAGCTTAGGCAAAATTTTGTGCTTTTTGGGTTAATAGAAACCAGTTCTAGGTGATTTAAGTATGATCTTAACTTATTGATACTGTGTTTTACTTTGTAATATTGTACTGTGGATAAAAACTATATTGAGCCATGGAGTTGGAGTTTACAAAAGAGCTTTTCACTTTGCCAAAATGTTACAATTTCAAGGCAGCATAGTCTTCAGCTTTCCTAATCTTTTTTCTTAAGAGCTAGTGTCCTTTTTTTGTACACTAAAAAAGCTGAATGCTGATTTTGCAACATATAATAAATTCACTGTATTGGAAAACAAGCAGACAATAAGGTTGTGGATTTCTTTTCAGTGCTTCTCCCTGCAAGGAAACTCAAAAAGGGAAAGGTGATAAATGGCTGGCGTGGAGCTTGGAAGCAGGAAACGGGAAGGAACCGGGTCACTTGAGCGAGCTCGAGTGTCAGAGCAGGGAGTAGGTAAGAAAGAGGAGAGGGACGAGGAGCCTGGAGCGGGGCAGCTCCTTGGAACGCTGAGCTGGGCTCGGCCGCAGCCCTGGCACCAGCCGGGGGCTTCCCACTGCAGCACCCTCGGGGATTTTGGAGGAAAAGCTGCTTGGAGGAGGCTCTGGATGCTGCTGGGGCAGCCTGGAGGGGCCCTGGAGCTCAGGGATGCTCGGGATGCACCGAGGGGCTGCTGCAGGAGGGAGTGAGGCTCATCCCGGGCTGCTGCAGGAGCAGGAGGTGGGAACAGCCTGGCCTGGGCCCTGCTGGAGCTCCCACCTCCTCCCAGCTGGCTGAATCATCCCAGAAAAGCCCGGGAGGCAAAGGGCACCTGGGCCGTGCCCGGGGTGTCCCTTGCCCTGCTGTCGCCGTGCATTGCTCTGGCCCTGCCCTCAGCAGCATCCCCGGGGCTGGATGGAGCAGGCACAATGAAACCAAGGATGAAACTCCTCAGGAGCGCAGCGGCTTTGGGACAGCTGCAGTGTTGGTGCTGCCTCCCTCCTGGAGCACAAACTCGGGGCTGGAGGCCACAGGTGCTGCCGGCCCTGCACTCCTGTGTCCATAACGTGTGCCCTTGGGTTAAGTGCTGGATTGGGGACCATCCCTCCGAAATAACACACTGTGGAGAAGGTGACAATCACCCAGGCGTCAAATAACGCTTTACAGAGTCTTGGTTTATTTGTTAAAGGTGTCCTTGTCCTTGCAGCTGACACGAGGAGACGCCGGTGGGACTCGGCCACGGAGCAAGAGCTGAGCCCAGGCTCAGCAAATCCCCAAATCCTCCAGTTTTCGTTGCAGATGTGGCTTCTGAGCCAAGCTCTGCACCCCGGGCCCCTTCACCCTCCGGGAGCTCCCCGGGGCGCTGAGCGGCTCCAGGGCCGGCTCTGCCCGCGGGGCCGCTCGCACAGGAAGGGTCCCCATCCCCTCCCAGCCTTCCTGGGGAATTCCTCCCAACCGCTGGCAGCTCCGGCGCTGCCCGGGGTCACGCATTGAGCTCATTAACTCGGAGCTGCCCCAGTGGAAATTTACTGGCTGCGTTCGCCGTGCCAGAGCCAGCCGGGCTCCCGCCGCCGCCGCCGCCGCCTCCTTATCGGCCCCGCCGGGAACGGGACCGGCCCCGCCGCACCGGGAGCATCCCCACGCCCTCCCGCACGGCAAAACCCGGCCGCCCGCGGGCTCGGGAGGAGCCTGGCCTCTGATAACTCACCGATAACTCGGGTCACACTTGGCAAAAGTCACTTTGCATCACATCGTGCACGAACTGCCCCTAATCTGGGGTCACGCAGCCGTGGGAAGGCCCTGGCCGGGTTTTAGGGGTGCTGGAAACCCTAAACAGCACTGTGGGTTTTTTCCCTTGTGGTTTTTATTTTCCCCATGGGTTTTTTCCCCTGTGGATTTTTCCCCCGTGGGTTTTTTCCCTGGGCACCTTTCAGTGCTCGTGGCTCGTTTACAGGAGGAAGCTCATTAGAATAATTTGTCCTCGCCACGGTCCGATGGCGCTGGTCCCTCTCCCAGAGCAGCTGCTGCACCTCCAGCGCCGGGCACGACCCCCGAAATCAGCCCCTGCTCCCCCCCTCGCAGGCGCGGGTCCGACCTTGGGCACGCAGCGCCGCGAGGGCGATGGCACAGGGAGAGGGAGGAGGATGAGGAGCTGCCAGCAGGGATATAATGAAGGGCCAGGGCTCGGGATTGTGTTACACGAGGGGAAAAAACCCAACTGTGGAGGAAGGAAAACGTGGCAAGGGAAGGCTGAGGCTGCTGCAAGGCGCAAACCCGGGCTTGGCGGGGTCGGCCTCGACCTGTTTTGGGGGGAACAGAGGCAGGACCCCCCCAACCGAGCCCATCCAGCGCTCGCAGCATCTCCGGCTGCGGCAGGAGCAGCCCCTGAACCTGCTTAGAATGAAGTTTGGGAGCCCCCGGGGGGGGCTGCGGGGCCTGGAGCCCATCCCGGGGCTGGGGCGGGGGGTCCGCAGGGAGCGGGGGGTGGGCTCCATTGCTGCGGCAGCCGGGCCGGTCGCTATGGCTCCGCTGCGGCTCCGCTGGCCCCCGGCCAGCCCCCGGCAGCTGGGGAGCGAAGGCGCTGGGCGGCCGGCCCGGGCTCCCGGCCCATGGACGCGTTGGGCGAGCGGGAACAAGGGAGCCCCGCTCATGCGGTGCCGAGCGTGGGAGGAGTGGGAAGGGAGTGGGGGAAGGAACAATGGTGGGAGTTATGGGAGGGGGGCGAAAAAAAAAAAAAAAAAAAGGAAAAAAATAAGGGGAAAAAAAAAAAAAAGAGGAAAGCAGTGGAAAAATACCAGTTCTGGGCCCCTGGCAGCGCTGCCCGGACCCTCCCCGCCCCAGGATTATTGTACAAAGAAATGTTATTTTTGTTTCAATAATTTGCTGAGGCACTGGCATTCCAGCGCGGGGCTCGTTTTGTCCTCCAGCCCGGCACCAAGGGATCATTGTTCCTCCATGGCCAAGGGGCCGGACGCGGCCCCCCGGCACCGCCGTGCCCTCCACCGCCGCCTCTCCCCGCGGCCGCCCGGCCGCAGGTGCCCTCCGGGCTCGGTCCCAGTGGGTCCCGTCCCGCTGCGTGCCGGAGGCCGGGTGGCGATGGCAGCGAGCCCCGAGGAGCGGGGTGGGTGGCGGAGGAGGGCAGAGCTGTCCTCGCCGTGTCTGCGGGGAGCGGGGTGGGGAGGGGGCCGGGGCGTTGCTGCGGCTCCGGGGGCCCCTTTGAAGCGGGGCGGGCCATTGAAAGGCAGCGGGACCCCGGGGGCCGCCAGCGGGGGGGGCGGCCACGACCCCTTTCTCTGCCCGGCCCCGGGCGCTCCCCGCGCTCCCCGGGCCCACGCGGGGGTGCGGCCCCACACGGGCTCGGTGCCCCCGGCAGCGCCCGCGGGGAGCCGGGG
>JAWWMQ010000128.1:1250961-1261137 GCA_035047885.1 Chlorospingus flavigularis | reverse complement strand
AGAAATAATAAACACCTGAGTCTGAACATGAACTACTGTCTCAAGTGCCTTCAATCCAGACCCAGAGAAACCCACAATTGGAACCACGAGAACATGAGCTGAGCCTTTTTAGAACAGAATTTCCTGATCACGGGTGGTGAGTGAGGGCCTTGGTGGGAATAACAGATAAATGGATATCTTCAGTGGGATAAACAGATAAACACAGCCCTGGGCTGCTGCAGTCACCCTCAGGCCATCAGAGAAATCCCCCAGGATGCAAAACCACCCAAAACACAGCCTGGCAACCACGAGTTCAAGGATGCTCTTTGTATCTGGATCAGGACCTTTCCAAAAATCCCGAGCAGAGCAAGAGATGCTCGCTCGCTCCTTCCTTCCTTCCTTCCTTAAGGCAGCAGCAGTGAAGAACCTGTCAGCTCCCCAGAGAGCTGGAGGGGAAGGATGCAAACACTGCTGAAGAGTGGCAGTAAAATCCCTCTGGTGGGGGATTCTGGCATGGATCTCTGGAGCCCCACGGCCAGGGACAGCTCATGCCAGGCTGTCTGAAGGGAACAATCACCAGACAAAGAGGAGGTGATTATACACACACCAGAAATATCTGCCACAAATGCTGGAGCAGTTTGAGAGAAGACACGATTTATAAATGAGCTCTGAAACACAGAGGGTGATGGAGAAATCAGGTTTAGGGCACAAGACAAAGCAACATCTCTTGTCCTGCAATTTATTTCCATTAGACCCAAGGAAGCTGCAATCAGTAGCAAATTAAAATCTAGACAAAAGTGATTTTAACTGAAGGTAAAGAATTTTGAGTTGCAGTTTTAGGATTTGCATTTTTTCATGCCTAGACAAGCTGTGGATCTTCTATCCCTGGGAGTGTCCAAGGCCAGGCTGGACAGGACTTGGAGCCACCTGGGATGGTTGAAAGTGTTCTGCCCATGGCAGGGGGTGGAATAAGATGGTTTTTAAGGTCCCTTCCAACCCAAATCATTCTGTCATTCCAAGAGTAATTTTTTATTCCCAGCTAACACACAATATTTAAAAGAAATTTAAAAGTTTGTGGATATACACACACAATCTCTAATTTGGACTTTACCTAGCCACAGCATCACTGCAGGAACAGGACAGCCTTGAGCACAAAAACCTTGTACAGGTGTAGATTTTAAGGTATTTGACTGACACTGGAAGATCAGATCTTATCCTTTATATCCCACTCCACAAGGACAACAAAGTTAATTTGGCCTGGCTGACTTTTCCTTTTTGTCCATGAGTTCCTTTAAGCAGAAACCCAGCATAAGACTGAAAACTAAGAGGGCAATTGTAAAACCACCAAAAAATGGAAAGAAAACATACTAAAAGCAAGCAACAAGGCTACTTTGAAGTTGTCTAGCCCACAGCCTGATAATTTCTGCTTAATTACAGATCTGTCACTCAGGCACACACACATTATTGCCACATTTCAAACCCAGTTCTGGAGGTATATCATAACTCCAACTTGTCTTAATCACTAAGCAGGAGTTCATGTAAAAATCAGCATGTCCTGCAGGGCTCCAGAATGCCCAGTGAGAGCCATTCCAGCCCAGCCAGGAGCCCCTGGTGTCACTGGCAGTGTGGAAAGCAGTGCCTGGAACTTTCAGCACCTCCGTGCCCAAGAAAGCAGCACAAGCTCTGGCAGGGCTGAAGCAGTCCACAGGAAAAAGTGGAATTAAGGCAGGGGATGCTTGCTGAATATTCTGGGTGGAAAAGAGGAAATTACAGACATGGTACTGAAAGAAGAGGAGCAGGAAAATACAAGAAGGCAAATCCAAGGGCCAACAACTACTACAGCTGCCCAAATGTAAACACCTAAAACCCATAAAGACACCTAAAGACAGCATGGAGATGAGCAGCTGGCACAGACTTCACACAGAGCTTAAATCATCGGTGTGAGTGTAACCTTAGAGCTTCACTTGGCTCTGAGGGAATTCTGAGCACCAGGAACCGGATTTCCGCCCCCTCTTCCCATTCTGCTCACTCCTCTGTGTGCCAGGGCCAAGTCACCCACACTCTGCCCTCCTGGTATTGTGGGGACAAACACTTTGAAGTATTTTACCTCAGATTTTCCCAACTGCAAGTGAACTTCCAAACCATGGAGGGGCTGGCCAGCCAGTTCCATACTCAGAGAAAGGAGCCATCCTCCCACCCAGACCAACTCTCCCTTTCCCCACAAAAAGAGAACACCCACAGGGCACCTATTTCCCTTCATTTGCAGGGAATTTCTGCAGCCTTTACCCCAAACCCACTGATTTGGTGCAAATACAAATGCTGGCAAAAGGAAATCAAGACCCCTCTCAAAGGCAGAGCTTCAACTCCTGTTAATCCATTAAGATAAATTCCAGGTGCTTGATCAAAGGCAATACCTTGTCCTTTTCCCCCCTGGGATTTCCATGTGCTAAACTATCTCCCCATCTTTTCTCTTAGCAAGTTCAGAGGCAAAGTCCCAGTCAGTGAAAGCCGTTGTCAATACGTTTGAAGATAAGCAAATATTTGCAAAGCTTCAAGTTACAATGGGGAAAAAAAAAAAAGAAGACAAAAAAAGCCCAAACACAGGAGTTTGTAGTAACACTCAGGGACACAGGCACCCCTCGGTGCTGTTCAATGCATTCATAGAGGAGAATCTCTTTTCCTCTCTCACACAAATATGCAGTCAGCTGCTGCTTAGCGAACACGAGAGGACCTGGGCGCTCTGAGGATTGCAAAATAAACCCCAAACTTGCTGTAGGGAGAGACAATCCCCTCCTAGGCTGTTCCCATCCATACAACACGGACAGCACAGCGCTCCGCAGCTGAATCCCCGCCTGGAGCTCACTCTGAATGAACACAGCGGCGGCGAGAAAACTTTTACCCAGCCAAGACGCTTTTACCATCACTATTTGGCTTTTCCGCGCAATTTTCCCCAGCTGGAAACAGAGCCCGAACTCTGACAAGACTCCCAGACCTCTGAATGCAGCCCCGGGGGCTGTTCGGAGGGGATGCGAGGGAGAATTTCCAACACCCCCTAAACCCTCTCTGCCCGGGACCCCCGAATGAACACAACGGGGGGATGGATCCCCGGGATGGGACCGGCGGGGTGGGGGTGCAGAGGAGGGAGCAACAGGTTTGGGGGGGGCAGAGGAGGTACAAACAGGTTTGGGGGTGCCGGGGGATGACTCTCCGTGGATTTGGGGGTGCAGAAAAGGGAGCAGCAGGTTTGGGGGTGCCTGGGAATGGGGGTGCAGAGAAGGGAGCAGCAGGTTTGGGGGTACCGGGGGATGACACCTGGTGGATTTGCGGGTGCAGAAAAAGGGAGCAACAGGTTTGGGGGTGCCGGGAGATGGGGGTGCAAAGAAAAGAGCTGCACCTTTGGAAAGGTTTGGGGGTGCCGGGGCATGACACCCGGTGGATTTGGGGGTGCAAAGAAAGGAGCAGCAAGTTTGGGGGTGCCGGGGGATAAGGACAGAGAAGGGGCAGCAGGTTTGGGGGTGCAGGGGGATGGGAGTGCAAAGAAAAGAGCAGCACCTTTGGAGAGGTTTGGGGGTGCACTGGAACAGAATCCGGCAGGTTTGGAGGTGCAGAGAAGGGAGCAGAAGGTTTGGGGGTGCCAGGGGATGGGGGTGCAGAGAAGGGAGCAGCCAGTTTAGGGGTGCTGGGGCATGACACCTGGTGAATTTGGGGGTGCAAAGAAAGGAGCAGCAAGTTTGGGGTTGCAGAGAAGGGAGCAGCAAGTTTGGGGGCGCCGGGGGATGGGGGTGCGGAAAAGGGAGCAGCAAGTTTGGGGGTACCGGGGGATGGCACCCGGCGGGTTCGGGGGTGAAGAGAAAGGAGCAGCAGGTTTGCGGGTGCCAGGGGGAAAGGAGCAGCAGGTTTGGGGGTGCCATGGTGGGTCTGGGGGTGCCGGGGGCTCGCAGAGCGGAGTTTTCCGGGGAATCTCCGCGGAGCCGCCCCGAGGAGCGGGAGCTCCGCGCTCCGCGTGTGCCCGGCCGGCACCTCCCGCCCCCCGCCCCCGGTACGAGCGGCCGGCGGGGTCCGGGGAGTCCCGCACGTGCCCCGGGACCGGGGGTGGGGGGGTCCTGGGGGTCCGGGGCTGCCGGTGCCGGTGGGCACGTGCGGGGGGCGGGGCCGGGCGGGGGCGGGGCCGGGGCGGGGCCGCGGAGCCGATTAAGCGGCGGGAGCCGGGGCGGCCGCAGCGCGATCGCATCGTCCCCGCGGGGCAGCACCGGACACCGGGCACGGGACACCGGGCATCGGGCACCGACACCGGGCACCGGGCACCGACACCGGGCACCGAACATCGGGCACTGAACACCGGGCACTGAACACCGAACACCGGCTGTCGGCACTGGGCACCGAACACCGGGCACAGGGTACCGCCACCGGACAACGGGCACCGGGCACAACCGCTGGCACCGGACACCGGGCACCGGCACCGATACAGACTCAGACTCAGGCACCGGCTCCGGCTCCTGCGCGCCCGGCGCGGCCCGGCCCGGTGAGTGCCCGCGGGGGGCGGGACTGAGCCCGGAGCGGTTCGGGTTTGCGGGTCCGGGTCCCCCGTGCCCTCGGCGCGGTGTCCCCCTGTGCCACCCCAGGGACACCGCTGTCCCCAAGCGCCCTTTCCCCGGGAGAGGGACAGCCCTTGTTCCCACGTCCCCGGTGCCACCCCGGGGTGCCGGGACAGCCTCTGTCCCCGCGTCCCCTCTGCCACCCCTCGGCAGTCCTGGTCGCGATGTCCCCTGGGACAGCTCCGGGAGTGGGAACAACGCTGGTCCCCACGTCCCCTGCCCCATCTGTCACCCCAGGGCGTAGGGACCGCCCCTGTCACCAAATTCTCTGCATGCCTGGGAGCCGGGACAGCCTCTGTCCCCACGTCCCCTGCGCGCTCTGTCACCCTCAGGAGCAGGGACACCCCTGGTCCCCCTGTGCGCCACCCCAGGGTGCAGGGCTGTCCCCACAGTGTCCCCTGCACCCCCAGAGCCCCCCGGCGTGCAAGGACACCCCTGTCCCCCGGGAGCATCCGTGGTCCTGCTGTGCCACCCCAGCGAGGTGACACGGGACAGTCCCTGCCTGCCCTGAGCGGCACCGTGCCCCCCTCTGGGAGCTCCTGGGGTGCAGCTGTGCCCCCCAAACCCCCCTGTCCCCGACACGGGGGGGACGGGGCCGCAGTGACCGAACCAGCGCCACCGCCACCCCGCGGGGCGCGGAGCCAAGGTCCCCACGGGCGGCACAGCCACGTCCCAGCAGGGCGGAGGGCCCGGGGGGTGGCCCGGCTGCTGACACCCATTTCCTGCCATTGCAGCTCCAGGAACAATGGCAGAGCCATTCCTCGTGGACAGCCCCGACGTCACCTACAGCAAGGACTTCATCGAGGCCAAGTACACCTACAGCACGGTGCACGTCTGCAAGGAGAACGGCGTCACCAAGGTGGGCAGGGGCTCCGGGGGGCTCGGGGGTCTCCGCCCGTCCCCGCCGCCCCCAGCTGCGCCCTCTCTCTGTCCCCAGGTGCGGCCGTGCTCCACCCGCTTCACGTTCCGCACGGGCCGGCAGGTGCCGCGCCTGGGGGTGATGCTGGTGGGCTGGGGGGGCAACAACGGCACCACCGTGACGGCGGCCGTGCTGGCCAACAGGCTGGGGCTGTCCTGGATGACCAAAACCGGCCGCAAGGTGGGTGTGCCCAGCAAGGGGGGTGTCCCCAGTGTGACCTGAGTGGGGGGGTTCCCCAGTGTCACTCCAGAAGGGGGGATGTCCCCAGCCTGATGCCAGTGAGGTGGGCGTCCCCAGCGTGACCTCGGTGAGAGGGGTGTCCCCAGTGTGACCCTTGCAAGGTGGGTGTCCCCAGAGAGATCCCAGTGAGGTGGGTGTCCCCAGTGTGACCTCAGCGAGAGGGGTGTCCCCAATGTCACCATTGCAAGGTGGGTGTCCCCAGTGTGACCTCAGTGAGAGGGGTGTCCCCAGAGTTACCCCAGCAAGGTGGGTGTCCCCAACCTGATCCCAGCCAGGTGGGTGTCCCCAACAGGGTCCCTGCAAGAGGGGTGTCCCCAGTGTGACCCCAGTTAAGGGGGTGTCCCCAGAGTGACCTCAGTGGCGTGGGTGTCCTCGGTGTGACCCCTGCAAGGGCCACGTCCCCGGGGTGTCCCCAGAAGGACCCCAGTGATGTCCTGGGACCTGGGGTCACCCCGCAGGGCTGGGGACACCCAGCTCAGCTGCCCTGGTGTCCTGCACCCCAATGCCCTCCCTGCCCCTCAGAGGGGCTCTGCAGCCCCAGCCCCCCACTCTGGGGGTGCAGGGACCCCTCTGACCCCCCCAGCCCCTCACGCCCGCCCGTCCCCTCTCAGACAGCCAACTACTACGGCTCCCTGCTGCAAGCCTCCACCGTGTGCCTGGGCACGGGCCCCTCGGGTGATGTGTACGTGCCCTTCCGGGACCTGCTGCCCATGGTGCACCCCAACGACATCGTGTTCGACGGTAGGTGGGGTACGGGGGGACCCCCGGGCGGCGCGGGACCCCCCGAGCGCCTGGGTCACCCCGTGTCCCCCAGGCTGGGACATCTCCTCGCTGAACCTGGCCGAGGCCATGCGGCGGGCGGAGGTGCTGGAGTGGCCGCTGCAGGAGCAGCTCTGGCCGCACATGGAGAAGATGAAGCCCCGTCCGTCCATCTACATCCCCGAGTTCATCGCCGCCAACCAGGAGGAGCGGGCGGACAACGTCCTGAGCGGCCCCATGGCGCAGCAGGTGCGGCCGGGCGGGCAGGGAGGGGACAGGGGACACGGGGGAGATGGCACCGAGCTGACCCGGCCCCCACACCGCCGCAGGTGGAGCAGATCCGCAGGGACATCCGAGACTTCAAGGAGAGCAGCGGCGTGGACAAAGTCATCGTCCTGTGGACGGCCAACACGGAGAGGTTCTGTGACATCGTGCCGGGGCTCAACGACACCGCCGACAACCTGCTGAGGGCCATCGAGGTCAGGGGGCGGCCGGGGAGGGTGACACCATCGGGAGGGTGACACCATCGGGAAGGTGACACTGTCGGGAAGGTGACACTCTGGGGAGGGTGACACCCTCAGGAGGGTGACAGCCCCACTGAGCCGCCCCGTGTCCCCGCAGCGAGGCCTGGAGGTGTCACCATCCACGCTGTTCGCCGTGGCCAGCATCCTGGAGGGCTGTGCCTACATCAACGGCTCCCCCCAGAACACGTTCGTGCCCGGCGCGGTGGAATTGGCCGCCCAGCGCCGCGTCTTCATCGGCGGCGACGACTTCAAGTCGGGCCAGACCAAGCTCAAGTCGGTGCTGGTGGATTTCCTGGTGGGCGCCGGCCTCAAGGTACGTGGGGGCTCAGTGGGGTCTGTCCCCACCTGCAGGGGACAGGGGGTGACCCGGCCGTGCCCCTGCCCAGACCAAGTCCATCGTGAGCTACAACCACCTGGGCAACAACGACGGCAAGAACCTGTCGGCGCCGCAGCAGTTCCGCTCCAAGGAGATCTCCAAGAGCAACGTGGTGGACGACACGGTCCAGGCCAACCCCGTCCTCTACGGCCCCCAGGACAAGCCTGACCACTGCGTGAGTGGGGAGGGCGCCTGGGGATGTCACAGACACACGGGGTGACAGTGGGGTGACGGGGACGTGGCTTTGGCAGGTGGTGATCAAGTACGTGCCCTACGTGGGGGACAGCAAGCGGGCGCTGGATGAGTACACGTCCGAGATCATGATGGGCGGCACCAACACCATCGTCATCCACAACACCTGCGAGGTGCGTGCAGGGTGTCCCCGGGGTGTCCCCACGGTGTCCCCAGGGTGTCCCATGGTGGCTGCTGACCCCCGGCTGCCCGCAGGACTCGCTGCTGGCCAGCCCCATCATCCTGGACCTGGCCATCCTGACGGAGCTGTGCCAGCGCATCTCCTTCTGCACCGAGGCCGACCCCGAGTTCCAGGGCTTCCACAGCGTCCTGTCCATCCTGGCCTTCCTCTGCAAGGCCCCGCTGGTGCCCGAGGGCTCCCCCGTGGTCAACGCTCTGTTCCGCCAGCGCAGCTGCATCGAGAACATCCTGAGGTACCCGGGGGGCACCCAGTGCCACCACCCCCGTGCCCGCAGGGGCACCCAGAGCCTTGCAGGGGTTCCAGGGTGGGGTACCCGGGGTGCCAGGGGGTCCCACTGCCCACCATGGGGTGTCCAGATCCAGGGGGTGCTGGAGCTCGAGGCCTGGGGTGCCCGGTGCTGGGGGTGGGTCCCAGTGGCACCAGTGGGTCCCGGTATGAGCTGGTGACAGTCCCAGCGCCCAGAGGTCCTGGAGATGCCCAGCACCAAGGTCCCGGCTCAGGTGGGTCCCCATTTGGTGTCCCAGCACACAGACCCTGGCACCCAGCGGGTCCCTGATGCCTCAGGGGGTGCCCAAAACCAGCGGATCCCAGTGCCCAGCACCAGTGGCTCCCAGTAACCAAACCTTGGGGTTCCCAGTGCCAGTGGTGTCCAAACCTTGGGGTTCCCAGTGCCCGTGACCCCCAAACCTTGGGGTTCCCAGTGCCCGGGGGTGCCCAACTCCAGTGGGTGCCGAATCTCACGGATCTGAGCACCACTGGGGTCCCTGCTCCCATTCCAGCTGCTCCCAGTGCCCAACACCTGGAGGTGCCACACTCCGGTGTCCCCCAGTTCCCAAAACTCATCCCCCCAGTGCCTGAACACCCACCCCACAACCCCAGTGCCCCAAACACCCACCCCACTGCCCCTAGTGCCCTGAACACCCATCCCAAACCCCCCCAGTGCCAGAAAACCCATCCCAATCCCCCCAGTGCCAGGAACACCCATCCCAATCCCCCCGCACCCACTTTCCTGTGTCCCCCACCCCTCCCCTGCCTGGTACCACCCCCCCATGCCCGGGGGTGCCCCCCTGACCCCCGTGCCACCCCCCTGAGCCCCGTGTGCCCCACAGGGCGTGCCTGGGGCTGCCCCCCCAGAACCACATGCAGCTGGAGCACAAGATGCAGCGGCCGAGCCCCAAGCGCGCCTGCCCCGGGGGGGCCGCGTGTCCCCTGGTGCCCAAGAAGAGCCCCCCGGTGCCCGCCCAGCTCAACGGGCACCCCCCGTGCGCCCCCCGGGCACCCCGCGCCCCCCTGCACATCGACGGCGCCGACTGACCCCAACCATGGGGGCTTTTAGGGGGGTGGGGGGCACGGGGTGGGTTTGGGGGGGCGGTTTTACCTCACCCCCCACCCCCGATTGGTGATGGAGACTCCAAACTGTGAAATTTGTACCCACCAATAAACCCGAGCACAGCGCCACCCCCCCCGTCCGTTTTTGGGGTCTCTTCACTTGGGTTTGGGGTCTCATGTGGTCTTTGGGGTCCCTCTGGTTGTTCCTTGGAACCTCACCTGGTTTTGGTGTCCCTCACTTGGTTTTTGGGGTCTCTTCACTTGGGTTTTGGGGTCCTTCATTTGGTTTGGGGTCTCATCTGGTCTTTGGAGTCCCCCTTAGAACCTCAGCTGCTTTTGGGGTCCCTTCACTTCGTTTTTCGGGGTTTCTTCACTTGGGTTTTGGGGCCTTCATTTGGTTTTGGGGTCTCATGTGGTCTTTGGGGTCCCTCCGGTGGCTCCTTGGAACCTCAACTGGTTTTGGTGTCCCCCACTTGGTTTTTGGGGTCTCTTCACTTGGGTTTTGGGGGTCTATCATTTGGTTTTGGGATCTCATCCGGTCTTGGGGTCCTTCTTGGAACCTCACCTGGTTTTCGGGTCCCTCACTTGGTTCTTGGGGTCTCTTCACTTGGGTTTTGGGGTCCCTCATTTGGTTCTTGGGGGTCTCATCTGGTTTTGGGGTCCCCCTGGTGGTTCCTTGGAACTTCAGCCAGTTTTGGGGTCCTTCACTTGGTTCTGGGAGTTCCTTCACCCGGATTTGGGGTCCCTTTATTTGGTTCCTGGGGTCCCCCTCACCTCGTTCCTCTCTGTGAGGTTTTGGGGTCCCCTCACCCGGTTTTGGGGTCCCCCCCACCCCCAGTGAGACCCAACCATTGCCGCCTTCTGAAAAAAAATCAAATTACATTTATTGATGCGAGGGAGGGGGGTGTTGGGGGGGGGTCGTGGATTTTTTTTTTTTTTTTTTTCTTTTCGGGGTTTTTTTTTTTTTTTTTTTTTTTTTTTTTTTTTTTTTTTTTTTTTTTTTTTTTTTTTTTTTTTTTTTT
>JAWWMQ010000128.1:1092129-1106819 GCA_035047885.1 Chlorospingus flavigularis | reverse complement strand
ATTGGAGGGTGACAGTGCCACCTCTGCAATGACACTGGACAAACCAACAGTCCATCAAATTTCTCCTCCTCCATAAAAGAATGCAAAACAATGAGTTATTTCCATAAAGTGTGTGAGGAAGTTCGTTACAAGAATGTAAACATCAGGAGGCTCAGAAAACCTTAAAAAATCAGGGTGACACCTGAGAGATGGAAAACCCAGCAGGTTTTCCTGCAGTGACAGGAGGGCTCAGGCTCGTGTCCCTGTCCCTACTGTCACCATCTCCACATGCAAAGATCCACCTGACCCAACCTGCTGCCCTTCGGGGACCCTCCAGCTCTTCCCATCACCTCCAGCCCCATTTCCCCTGGGAGGAATCGTGGATTTGTCTTTCCAAACAAGCTGATAGATAAAACTAGCACTGGGAGATAAAAGAGACAATGGGAAGGATTCCACTGATTGATGAATGGAAAAAGATATTTGCTTTTACTAATAAACTTTAGGTTTGCTGACAAATGAATTATACATTGAAAGATGGAAGAAACAATGGGGAAGAAAAACTCCTCAATTCTGTAAGAATTAAAAATGAAAAGGGAGGGTTGTACATTAGAGGGGAATCTCTGGTATCAGATGTATTGGGGAGTCTGTGCCTCTCAAGTACCTCAGAAATGGGGAAAACCCCCTAAATTCAGTAAGAATTAAAAATGAAAAGGGAGGGATATACATCAGAGGGAAATCTCTGGTATCAGGTGTATTGGGGAGTCTGTACCTCACAAGTACCTCAGAAATGGGGGAAGAGAAAAGGGAAATGCAGAAATTGGGATAAAAAAGGAGGCTGCATCCTCCAAAAATTGGAGACATCCCAGGGGAATGCCCCAAGGCCTCTCCCTTGATTCGAATAAAGTCAAAGGACTCCTCTGTCTCCTTTTCGGACATAAACCCCTGCTGTTTGTGGGTTAATTTTCGCAACACCCCCAAGCATCTCGCAGCTCTGCATTGCCCCTGGCTGCAATCCGCGTTCCCAGCTCGCTGCCGCTGCCGTCCCGGCCGGAATTCCTCCTCCCCGCTCGCTCTGCAGCAGCTCTAAGTGCTTCAATGTGTTGGCTGGGGTCGGACAGTAAATCCTGACGGGATCCCGGGCCAAACCTCGCCGCGAGGCTTTAGCGCAAATTGGATTTGCAAACCCCGCTCGGGGCTCGGTGCCCTCAGCAAAGCGCTCTAATCCCCGGGAGGAGCCGGGGGGAATCTGTGCGGCCGGGAATGCGGGAGAAGAGAGGGAAAAACGGGGGAAATCCCGGCTGGGCATCGGCATCACCGGGGCTGCCTGCTCGGAGGCTGCTGGGGATGCGGAGGGTGCGGATCCCGAGGGGATGGATGCGGATCCCACAGGGATGGATGCGGATCCCGAGGGGATGGATGCGGATCCCACGGGGATGGATGTGGATCCCACAGGGATGGATGCGGATCCCGAGGGGACGGATGCGGATCCTGGGGGGATGGATGCGGATCCCACTGGGGATGCGGCTCCCCCATCCCAGCCCTGCATCCCGCAGGAGTTCTGGGTCTGATTCCCCAGGGATGAGAATGGGAATTGTTCAGGTGGGAGCTGGAGGGATTGGGATGCACAATGTCTCGGCGCACCTGAGACATGTGCAAAAAGCAGAGGTGGGACCCTGGGAAAATCAGGAATTAATTTCTGGATATTTACTAGGTGGAACCTGGAGAAAATCAGGAATCAATACCTGGATATTTCCTAGGTGGAACCTGGAGAAAATCAGGAATCAATACCTGGATATTTCCTAGGTGAAACTCTGGGAAAATCAGGAATTAATACCTGGATAATCCCCAAGTAGAACCCCAGGAAAATCAGGAATTAATTAACACCTTCAAGGCGTTTTTCCAAGGGGGAAACTGAGGCACCCTGAAGCACTGTGGTTTCCCCAAGGGATTTGGAGAATCCACAATGGAGGAAACCCTACAAACCAGCCAAGCTGTGCTGTGGGAGGTGACCCCTCCTGCCTGTGGCCTATTCCTCCCTCCCTGATCCCACCGAGGGCTTTTCCTTTCTTGGAAAAAAGGAGATTTTTGCCCCCAGCACAGCCGTGGCAGCTCTCGGATACCAGCGGTGTCGAAACGGGCCCAGAGCAAAGAACATCTGGGGCCTGGGTTCCGTCTCGCTGCCAAAATTTAAGCTTTTAACCCTCTTTCCCGAGGCACTGGGATTGTTCAAACAAGCCACAGTAATTAGTTTCCTCTGACAAACCGCCCCTTTTTGGCATCGGGAGGTTTATTAATTCCGGGGAGTGGGGGGGCGTCGCTCCTCATCCAAAAATAATTGACATTTAGAGTCCAGGTTTTGGCACGAGAGGGAAAATTTGGGCTGGAAAAGCAGCACCAGGCGTGCAGGAGATTGGCACAGCAGCACCCAAAGGCGCCCAGCAGCGGCTGGGGGGTCCTTGGCCGGTGTTATCCCTGATTTCCTCCGTGGCCACATAAACCATGCTGGTTTTGGTGGGATTTCAAGCGATATAATTTGATTTTCTCTGCCCTTCAGCAGAGGGGATCTGTCTGCGGGGAGTTTTCCTGCAGATATCCCCACTCGGTTTCGGTGTTATCCACCTGGAGCCAGGCTCCGCTCCCGCTGCAGCCCTCGGCAATACCCTGAAGGATTTTATCAGTAATTAATCTCTAATTACTCACCTCTTCCCGCGAAGGGAAGGGCGGCTCTTGCTGCTGCTTAGACCTGACGGAATCGGCTTAGGGAGGAGTTTGGGTTTTGCTGCAGCGGCGGTGACCTTGGCAGGGCTGTCACACCTTGAGGGGTCAATGGGGACACCGGGCTGGGAGCACAAACTGGAACAGAAACTGGGAACACAAACTGGGAACACTGGGCTGGGAGCAGCACAAACTGGGAGCGCAAACTGGGAGCGCAAAATGGGAGCACAAACTGGGAGCAGCACAAACTGGGAGCGCAAACTGGGAACAAAAACTGGGAGCGCAAAATGGGAGCGCAAACTGGGAGCAGCACAAACTGGGAGCGCAAACTGGGAACACTGGGCTGGGAACACAAACTGGGAGCACAAACTGGAGCACAAACTGGGAACACAAACTGGGAATACAAACTGGAACAGACTGGGAGCACAAACTGTGAACACTGGGCTGGGAGCAGCACAAACTGGAACACAGACTGGGAGCACAAACTGGAGCACAAACTGGGAGCACAGACTGGGAACAAAAACTGGGAGCACAAACTGGAACACAAACTGGGAGCGCAAACTGGGAGCGGCACAAACTGGGAGCGCAAAATGGGAACAAAAACTGGAACACAAACTGGGAGCACAAACTGGGAACACAAACTGGAACACTGAGCTGGGAACACAAATAGGAGCACAAACTGGGAACACAAACTGGGAACAAAAACTGGGAACACTGGGCTGGGAACACAAACTGGGAACACAAACTGGGAGCACACTGCCCATGCCCTCCCCACAACGACTTTTAAACGCTTTGGCTGCTTTTTAGCTGGAAAGGGAACAAATCTCCCCGAAATGTGCGGGGTTTGATGATGTCTGTCAGGGCTGGGCGGTGTCGGGGGGCACACCTCGGCCAGGTGTCCCCCCAGGGGCTGCACAGACACCCCCAGGTGTCCCCGGGCCGGGCTGGGTGACGCTGCAGGGGCTGCGCTGCATCAAACCCCGCTTTTATTCGCTGCTGATTTATATTGCAGCTGCATTCCCAGCCTGCGGCGGGATGGGGGGGAGCCGCGGGAAGCCGGGGCGTGCAGCATCATTATCTGCCCTTGCAGGGACGGGCCGAGCCCAGCCTGGGCTGAACTGGGGCTGAACTGGTCCCAGACTGGTCCCGGCAGGGGTGGAAATCCCCGCGCTCGGCCCCGCTCTGCGGATCCCGTTCATTAATGACATGAAAGCCCACGCGAGACCTCCGGGGAAGGAATCAAAGGCTCCGCCGCAGCTTCCCAGGGCATGGATCCATCCCCGCGGGCCGGCGGCTCCCAGCGGCGGGGCGGATGGAGGGAACGGGGACCCCGCGGGACGCGGTGAGACCGGTCAGCACCGCCCCGGGGATTCCGTGCACGAATCCAGCCCCAAAATGGGTCTGGGGGCAGCTCCTGGGGGTGCGGAGACACAGGGGGGCCGTGGCCGCGGGGTCTCTGGTTTGGGACCATCGGAGCTGCGCTCCTGTCAGGATTTCCATCCTGAGGGATTTGGCTTTTCCCCGTGCAAACCGGCTGGGCTCGGGCACAGAATGCAGTCCCTGCCATGCAGGGATGGCTCAAGGTGCCCCTTGGCCCTGGCACGAATTGGGATTTTCCTCCCCTGTGCTGCTTTCCCCCCTGGAAAAGCTCCCGGACCTCTCTCTGGCAGGATTTGTTCTGTTCCAACAGGAACTGTTGGGATTTGGGAATTTGGGATGGGGCATCTCCTGCCCACTGCGGGGTCTGGCCGTGCTGGGGGCTCTGGGGGTCCCGTAAGCAAAGGAGATGCCCTTTGGTGTCTGGGATGTGGAAATGGATGGGGCAGTGTCCCCAGATCCCTGCCTTGTCCTGGTGCCTCCTCCTTTGAGCTGGTTTGGCTCTGCCAAATCCAAAATGAGGGAAAATTTCAAACTGAGCTGGGTGGGACTTGGAACAACCTGGGAGAGTGGAAAGTGTGGAAGGTGAGGAAGGTGAGGAAGGTGTGGAAGGTGTGGAAGGTGTGGAAGGTGAGGAAGGTGAGGAAGATGAGGAAGGTGAGGAAGGTGTGGAAGGTGTGGAAGGCGAGGAAGGTGTGGAAGGTGAGGAAGGTGAGGAAGATGAGGAAGGTGTGGAAGGTGTGGAAGGTGAGGAAGGTGAGGAAGGTGTGGAAGGTGTGGAAGGCGAGGAAGGTGAGGAAGGTGAGGAAGGTGAGGAAGGTGAGGAAGGTGTGGAAGGTGTGGAAGGTGTCCCTGCCCATGGCAGGGGTGCCACAGGATGGGCTTTAAGGTCCCTTACAACCCAGACCAGTCGGGGATTCCGTGACTCCACGGCATGGTGGGAATGCGGATGTGGCCACAGCAAGAGCTGCTCTGTTGGGTGGAAGCTCCCCAGGCTTCCTCCTCCAACCACGGCTTGGCGTGGCCACCACCCTGGCACCGCTCCCGGCACCACGGGCTGCCCTGGCCCATCCATCCCCATCCCACAGGCTCGGCAGGGGAGGCTTTTCCTTATTATTCCCACTGTGTTGAGGGTGGGTTTGTTGCTCTCCAGCTGTTTGGAGAGATGCAAACCAAACCCGCCGTAATTCAGCCCGAACGTAAATGTCACGGCAGCGTGGGAACGAGGGCTTGGCTGCTCAGCCTGGGCTCTGGGAGTGCTGGAGCTGCTCCTGCCCCACACCATCCCACCATCCCACCTTCTGCACCATCCCACTGCTTATCCACCATCCCGCCTCCCTCTCCTCCACCTCACCTCCTTCTCCTCTGTACCATCTCCCTATCCACCCTTCCATTTTCCTCTACACCATCCCACTTCACTCTTCTCCATCCTGCTTCCCTCTCCACCATCCCACTTCACTCTCCCCCATCCCATTTCCCTCTCCACCCTTCCATTTCCCTCTCCTTTGTCCCATTTCCCTCTCCCCCATCCTATTTCCCTCTCCTCCACCCCATTTTCCTCTCCCCCACTCCATTTCCCTCTCCACCATCTCCCTTTCCTCTCCACCATTTCATTTCCCTCTCCACCCTCCCATTTCCCTCTCCACCCTCCCATTTTCCTCTCCCCCACTCCATTTCCCTCTCCACCACCCCATTTCCCTCTCCACCATTTCATTTCCCTCTCTTCCATCTCATCTCCCTCTCCACTCTCCCATCTCCCTCTCCCCCACTCCATTTCCCTCTCCACCACCCCATTTCCCTCTCCACCATCTCATTTCCCTCTTTTCCATCCCATCTCCTTCTCCATTACCCCATTTTCCTCTCTACCATCCCATCTCCTTCACCACCACCCCATTTTCCTCTCTACCATCCCGTCTCCCTCTCCACCCTCCCACCTCCCTCTCTTCCATCCCATTTCCCTCTCCCCCACCCCATTTTCATCTCACTCATCCCATTTCCCTCTCCCCCACCCCATTTCCCTCCCTGGGCTCCCCCAGCCCCTCCCCAGAGCAGCAGGGCTGCATCCCAGGGCTGGGGCTGTGCCTGCTTTGTGGTCGGCCCTTTGGGGGGCTCTGGGGGGAGCTGGGGCAGAGCTCTGGAGCTGCTGGGCTGGATTTCACCGAGGCAAAGCAGAACCATGTGTCCCACACTGCGCTCTGGCTCTGCTCAGGGGGACTGGGAAGAGCTGCAGGGGGAGGAGGAGGAGCAGGGATGAGCTGAGAGCAGAGCTGGAGATGGGGACAGGGACATTTCCCCCTCCTCTGTGCACCCACTTGCTGTCAAAAGAGCAGGAAAATACAACAGGTCCACCCCAGATCAGGGTTTGGGGCTTTTTTTCTTTTCAATGTTCCAGTTTTGGGGCCAGTTTTGGCATTTTGAGACCAATTTGATCCAGGGGCACTGCAGGCTCCAGCCCTCCCAGTTCAATCCCCAAAAAAGTAATTTGGGAGATTGTGGTAAGCTTTGGGGGAGGTCTAATGCAATTTTGGAATGGTCTGAAGAATTTTTGGGGAAAATTGGAAGGAATTTTGGGGACAGTCTGAGGAAGATTTTGGGGGTAAAATCTGAAGAAGTTTGGGGGAAAATCCGGAGGAGTTTTGAGGACAATCTGAGGAAGTTTTGAGTGAAAATCTGAAGGAGTTTTGGGGACAGTGTGAGGAAGTTTTTGGGGAAAATCTGAGGCAGTTTTGGGGAAAATCTGGAGGAGTTTTGAGGACAATCTGAAGGAGTTTTGGGGACAGTCTGAAGAAGTTTTTGGGGAAAATCTGAGGGTGTTTTCCTTGTGGTCTGAGGCAGTTCTGGGGAAAATTTGAAGGAGTTTTGAGGACAGTCTGAGGCAGTTTTTGGGGAAAATCTGAGGCAGTTTTGGGGAAGATCTGAGGCCATCTTGGGAACAGTCTGCCTCTCCACCACCCTCATCCTCTCCAGCACAGCCCAGCCCCATCCTGTGAGCAGGACCAGGCGTTGAGCCGGAGCTGCTGCTGGAGGAGCAGCCTCTGGAGCTGCTGCCCATGGAAATTGTTTAATTCCTGCGGGATGAGTCATGAGGAGCCGGGATTTCAAAGCAGCTTGGCTCCCATGTAAGGCACTCAAATAAACAGTGTGTGGCAGGTGGAAGCTCTCTCTGATGTCCCATCAAGGCCTCTGTCTTTCCAAGCGCTTTGTGCTGCCAAAAATCCTTCGGCCACACCGTGGCTCCATCCATTCTTGAGGCTGGGCTCTGGAAAATAATGAATCAATGCCCGGAAACATGAATCGACGGAAAATTTATGGCACACTTAGAATATAATGTCTTTTGGGTCCTCTGCTTTGAAGCATCAGCACTGAAAGTTTTGGCATCTCCTTCTTTCAACCCTTCAGCAAGGAGGATTTAGGGGAAAAAAAATAAAATTCACTTTTCTCCCTCTGTGAACTTTAAGAGTCTGTGGATATCGGGAACAAATCCCAAGGGTCAGCTGGAAAAACTGGGAGTGGGGTTGAAAAACAAGAGGGACGGGGAAAAGTGAGAGTGTGGAAAGTGAGGGGCACCAGAGAACCCCAAACACTCCACTTTTTGTGAGCAAAAAACGTCTGCTGGATTTTGATTTATCAGGAAAAACAAGTGGAAACGCCGTCATCCCTGGAAGTGTCCAAGGCCAGGTTGGACGGGGCTGGTCCGGGGCTTTTTAGAGCAAAAAGAAACCAACAGCAAAGCCTGGAATAACTTTGTTGTTATTGTTTTGCACTTTGGAGCTGGGATTTGAGTCTTTTGAAAGGTCACAGGCGAGTGGGTGGGGGCCAGGATTGCTGGCTGCCGGAATGGGAGGCTGTTTTATGGGACGTGCAGCGAGCCTGGAACCGCTCTCCTAAAGTTTTATGGGGCTGCAAGAAGCCAGAGGCCCTTTCTCAGGTGGGGGGATCGAGTGTCACAGCCCTGCTCTGCCCCAGAGCAGGACAAAGGGGGCTGAGCCCCCCTGGGTGATGGAGGTTGTGTGATCCCCATTGTCCCCATTGGTGCCACCTCGTCCCCACTGGTGCCACCTCATCCCCATTGGTGCCACCTCGTCCCCATTGCCACCTTGTCCCCAAGGCACCTTTTCCATGGCCATTCTCCCAGCCCAGCCCATCCCTGGGCTGCCCTCATGCCTCAGTTTCCCATCTCAGCACTGTGCTGGTGTTGGAAGGGAGGAGCTGGAGCCAAGGGGGTCCCAGGGGAAGGATCCCCCATCCTGAGGCAGGGGAGGGATGGAGGGAGGGAGGTGAGGGGCTCTGGGGGCTGGGGCACACATTAAGGATGTTTGTTTTGCCTGTTTTGCAGAGTTTCAATGTTCTGACTTGCTCTAAGATGAAGGTATGGAAGTTTGCAGCCATTGCATCGATGCTCCTCAGTTCCATGTTATCCATTTTAGTTTGTAGAGACATGTTCAGCGGAAGCCGGGAACTCAGCCCCTTGCCTTCCTCGCCGTCTTCCTCACGGGATTCCTCCTCTTCCTCTTCTTCTTCTTCCTCCTCCTCCTCCTCCTCCTCGCTGCGGAGATCCCCACGGGCGCTGCAACGCCACGGCTCTCTGCTGGCCCAGTGTAAGCTCTGCTCCTCATGCCCGGGGTCACTCTCCCTCCACCCCGGCCCCACAGATCCCCCAAATCCCTCTGGGGTCACTCCCTGCCCTCTCCTGCATCCCAACATCCCCTTTAGGAGGGTTTAAACAAGAATTTGGGGCGAGCAGGAGGCACTGGGCACCAAAGTGGTGTGAGCACAGCAGCTCTCCACAGAGGGGAACTCAAACAGCTCAGTTCCTGCAAAGAAAAGAAACTGCTTTTATTCCCTTCCAAAGGGTTCTTTTTTGGTAATTTTTTTTTATGTTCCGTGCTATTTTTTACAAATGGAAAATGTCAAACAGGAGCTGAAGATGAGGGCACGGCAGCAGCTCCCCCTGCTCACCCCTCAGCGTTCCCTGAGGGCTGGAAATCCCCACGTGTTTGTTTTGATTCCAAAGCAGAGGAACTGCTTTTTTTGGGTGGAAATCTGGAAATCGATGACAAGCTGTCAGATCACGCTTTCCTCTGCCTTTCCTGTGCCTCCTGCAGAGCTGAGCTGGAATAACCCTGGGTTTAGGGCTGGGACAGAGGGATGGAGTGTTGCCAGCAGTGCTGGGCACAGTTTGTGTGTTGGTGCTGGCCCTGCGGTCTCAGGGGCTCTTGGGGCTCCCAGACCACAGAGAAACAGTGCAAATAGGAAATTTATTGGGGCTTCTCCCCAAATCCACCTGCCCCAAGGGACCTCCATCCTAGGGAACCCACTCCAGGGGATTTTCATTCTGGGGATGCCCTCCCACCTCAGGGAATTTCCATCCTGGGGATCATCCGTACACCTTAAGGCACCTCCATCCTGGAGGATGTTGAGGTTCTCAGCCATGGAGGATGTCCCGTCTCAGGTGGCCTCCATCCAGGTGGATGTTAACCCACCATGGGAATCTCCATCCCCGGAGTCATGTACCCTAAAGAACCTTCTTCCTGGAAGGTGTTTACCCACCTCAGGGAATCTCCATCCTGAGGGAATCTCCATCCTGAGGTTATCCACCCACCCCAAATGCACCTCCATCCTGGGAGTCATGGACCCCAAGGAACCTTCTTCCTGGAGGGTTTTTACCAACCCCAGGGAATCTCCATCCTGAGGTTACCCATCCACTCCAAGGCACCTCCATCCTGGGGGATGTCCACCCACCCCAAGGCACCTCTATCCTGAGGTTATCCACCTGCCCCAGGGAATCTCCACCCTGAGGGATGTCCACCCACCCCAGAGAATCTCCATCCTGAGGGAATCTCCATTTTGAGGTTATCCACCCACCTCAGGGAATCTCCACCCTGAGGTTTTTCACCCACCCTAAGGCACCTCCATCCTGGAGGATGTCCACCTACCCCGGGGAATCTCCATCCTGAGGGAATCTCCACCCTGAGGGAATCTCCATCCTGAGGTTATCCACTCACCCCAGAAAATCTCCATCCTGAGGGAATCTCCATCTTGAGATGATCCACCCATCTCAGGGAGTCTCCACACTGAGGTTATCCATCCATCCCAAGGCACCTCCATCCTGAGGTTTTCCACCCACCCCAAGGCCCTTCCATCCAGGAGGATCCCCAGACCCTCACCATGGAGGGTCTCCCCCCTCAGGGCACCCCAGCACCCCTCACCCTCCATGAGGACACCCTCTAACCGTGTCCCCTCCTCCTGCAGACAGCGCCTTGCTGGAGAGCTACACGGAGGGCGAGATGCGCCAGCTGCTCTCGGCGCTGGTGGAGCGCTACCGCCAGGCCGTGAACTCGGGCGGGCACGAGCTGCCGCTGTTCCCCCGCGCCGGCGGCCGCCGCAAGCGCGCCCGCGCCCGCCACAAACCCTGCGAGCTGCGCGAGCTCGAGGTCAGCGTCAGCGAGCTGGGCCTGGGCTACGAGTCGGACGAGACCGTGCTGTTCCGCTACTGCAGCGGCACCTGCGAGGCCGCCGTGCGCAGCTACGACCTCTCCCTCAAGAGCATGAGGAGCCGCAGAAAGATCCGGAAGGAGAAGATCCGCGCGCGGCCCTGCTGCAGGCCGCTGGCCTACGACGACGACGTCTCCTTCCTGGACGCCTACAACCGCTACTACACCGTCAACGAGCTGTCGGCCAAGGAGTGTGGCTGCGTGTGACACGGGGGACGGCCGCGATGGAGGCCGGGGCGGCCGGAGGAGGAGAGACTGAGCCGCTGGCGTGTCCCTCGGTGTCACCGTCACCGGACTAGAGACGTGGCCCCACCGTGGCGGGGTGGCTGGAGGGCTGACGGTGGCTCAAGGCTGTTGTCCCCTCTGCAGGTGGCCCAGAGGTGCCTGCTGAGGTGACAGTGGGTGTGCAACGTGCCCTCGGTGTGCATGGGCTGCACCGCGTGTCACAGGTGTCACACATGTCACACATGTCACAGGCTACGTTACCTGCACAGGGGTGGTGCAGTGCAGGTGTCTCTGGCATGAGGGACACACACACACGTACCAGGGGGTTCTGTGTCAGGGTGTGGCACAGAGGTGTGGCACATCAGGGGGTGTTGTGAGCAGTGCCAGTGCTGTGTGGTACTGGACAGGGTGTGCTGCACACTCCGGGTGTGTTTTGGGGTGTGCTGCACACTCCGGGTGTGTTTTGGGTTGTGCTGCACACTTGGGGTGTGTTTTGGGGTGTGCTGCCCACTCAAGGTGTGTTTTGGGGTGTGTTACAGGTTTGGGGTGCATCAGGTGCCCTGTGCTGCCCCAGGGTGGGAGCTGAGTCTTTCTCCCTGTAGCTTTGGGGTTTTGTGACCACCCCGAGCTGCTGGGGGAGGTCCAGCCGCTCCACATCCCGGTGTTTGGGGACACAGAAGCGCTGAGAGTGGCTTGTGTGTGGCTCTGACTCCCTCTGGCTTGTGCCCCTTTTGCCATCGTCTCACTCCTGCAGCCCTGGGGCTTTTCTTCTTACAACTCGGGATAATCTGAAGTAACTGGATTAACCTCCTGTGCCCCTGCCACAGGCAGCTGGGCCAGAGCCTGGCCACCGTCAGGGAGGTGACAAAAGCTCCCCAGGGCCACCGGCAGAGTGGCATGGGCAGGAGCATCCCCGGTTTGGCGTCTCCCCAAATCCCCCCCGGCTCTCCTGGGAGCATCCCCCATGCTCTGCCCGGGGCTGGGATCCTGCAGGAGAGGGGACTCAGGCCTGGCTTTGGCTCTGCTCACATTTACAGCAGTGTCACTGCTGTTTACTCTGCGGGGAAATAAATGAGCCCGCAGGCTCTCACATTCCCTGGGCAGGCTCGAGCTGTTGCCTGGGATTGATGGGTTTTCTCCCCTTGGCTCCCTTCCCAGAAAAGGCAAATCATAAACAGAAGGAGAATATTGGTGTCATGTCCTGGGCATTAACCAACGTGAGGGAAAACACTCCGAGTGCCACCCCCCCTGTCCCGGCTCCTCTCTCCGGACAAACGGGGGGGAAAAATCCCTTGTGCCTTCATCCCGAGGAGGAGGAGGGCTGCTGGTGGTGATCCCAGCTCAGGGATGGTGCTGCAGCATTGGGGGAGCAGGATGGCATCCCTTGGGATGGGATGGGGAGCAGCATCTCGTGTTGGACCAGCCACATTCCCGACCTCCACACAGACCCAGCCTGGTGGGGATTATTTCTTTTTCCTTTTTATCCAAAGGCAGCTCTTGGCTGAGCGGAGCCAGGGTGTAGTGGAGGAATATAAACACCATCCTTCAGCAGGGCTGGCAGCCCGGGAAGGCAGTCTGGAGTCTGTAACACGGAGTTTTCCCTGGATTTTGGGAAAGGCAGGAGGCAGCTGTAGGTATAGGGTGCGAAACCTTCACCCAGGAAATGGGAACTGAGAGTGGATAAATTCCACAATCCAGGTGCAACTCCCCAACCAAAGTGTGATTTTGCAGGCCTGGTTTTGGCTGGAAATGGGAAAAGTGGCCCAAAAGAATCAGCTGGAGGATGGGAATGGCAGATGGGCAGCAGGAGCTGTGGATTAGTGGCTCACTCGAGTTTAAGGAAAAAAAAAGCACCCAAACCTAATAATAATAATGATAATAATAATAATAATAACTGTCCTCTCAAGGGCTTGGGTGCTTTCCAGCTCTCGCTGCTATAAAACTAAAATTAGTTTTGTTGCAGTAAGGAAAAAGGAATGGAAGCAGGGCAGGGAAGGCAGGGAAGGTGGTGTGGAAGCAGAGCAGGACCTGGTGCTGCAGAGGAGGGTTTGGAGCAGGAGCTGCCTCTGCTCAGTGTTTGCACCCTGGTTTGGGATATTTTTTGGTAAAATCCAGGGATTTAGGGTGCCTTGATGGTGGGCACCTGGCCCAAGGGACCCTCCTCTTGCCAGGGTGGTGGCAGCAGCAGGAAGATGAGGGGACAAGGGACATCTCCCAAAATCCCCCATTCCCAGTGCAAATCCAGCTTGGAGCCCCCAAAACAACGAGGAAAACCTGTCTCAATGCAATGGTGTGTTAAACCCAGCAGGAATAGCTCCAATCCATCATTTTTTGTATTTTTTTTTGTTTTTAATTTCCCCCTGCCGGCAGTGCAGCTCCGGCCCGTGTGGAGGGGATGTTCCCCATCTGCCTCCCACTGCTCCTGCTGGGTTTTTTTTGGGAACAGCTGGGATTTACAGCCACAAAACTCCCCGATGGGGCGAGCTGGGCCATCGTGGTGTGGCCCAAAGGATGGGTTCTGCTTCCATGTCTTCTTCAGGGCTCCTCCTCCTCCTGGAGCTCCTCCAGCTGTCCCGGTGCCATCCCGCTGCCAACCAGCCCTGGAAATGTGGTTCCAATAGAAAGGCTGAGGTTTCCCTAATGCTTTCCATTTCTCCAGCCCCCTCTGCTGTAATAGGAGCTGGAGCTGCCCGGAAGAATGTCTACAATGCAAAAAAAAAAAAAAAAAAAAAAAAAGTGGAAAATTCCCTCCTCGAAGCCTCAGCAGAATCTCATCTGGCTCCTTCCTCAGCATCCCATGTGCTGGTTAATATTAATGTTAATAATAACAATAATAACCAGTGTGCAACAGCTGTTGGGGGGATTTTGGGGTTGGGTTTTTGTCTGTCTGGGGCTGCAGCTCCTCCTGGGAGAGGAGGGTTTGAGGAGCACGAGGTTTGGAGATGTTTAAATTGATCCTGGTGGTTGTGACAGGGCAAAATCCCAGGGCTGAGCTCTCCCAGCCCTGCCACGGCGAGTTCTGGGATTTCCAGTGGGTTTTCCATCAGGACACGCTGATTTTGGGATCAAATCCCATAAATCCCTTGGGATCCTGTTCACTCCCAGGGTCCAATTTGGGATCCTCAGTGGGGGAAATTGGGGGAAATTGGGGAAATTTCATCGTCATTTCCACTCGATGGAAGCGCTGGCAGAGGGAATGTCCTGGGTTTAAACAGCTCCAGGATCCTGCTGGGATAAAGGATTTTCCCAATTTATCAAGAGAAATGATGTTTTGGTGGGATTCAGGGCCTCAGATGGTAAATTGGGAACGGGGCTGCCACATGTTTTCCTTCTGGGCTAAACAAAGCGTGGCCTCAACAGGGAGGCATGAGAGAAAGGGGGAGAAAAGGAAATAAAAGAAAAAGGAGGAAAAAAGGGGGGAGAAAAAAGAAAAAAAGGGGGAAAGGAAAAAAGGGAGAAAGGAAAAAGGGTGGGAGGAGAAAAAAGAAAAAGAGGAAAAAAATATAAAGGAGAAAAAAAGGGGAAAGGGGAAAAAAGGAATAAAAGGAAAAAAGGGGAAAAAAGTTAAAAAAAGGGAAAAGGGGAAGGAAGGGAAAAGAGGAATTAAAATGAAAAGGTGGAGATGGGGGAAAGAAGAGAAGGTAAAAAGGGAAAGAAGAAAAAAGAGAAAAAGGGCAAAAAGGAAAAATAATAAAGGAAAAAGGGGGAAGGGCAAAAAGGAAATAAAAAGAAAAGAAGGGGAAAGAGGGTGAAGAGAAAAGAGAAAAAAGGAAAAAGGGAAAAGGGAAAAAGGGGAGAAAAGGGGAAAAAAGAGGAAAAAGGAGAAAAAAGGAAATTAAAGAGGGGGAAAAGGAGAAAAAAGGGAAAAATAAAAAAGGGAAAAAATGAAAAAAAGAGATC
>JAWWMQ010000128.1:1017806-1028726 GCA_035047885.1 Chlorospingus flavigularis | reverse complement strand
AGGGAAGGCGGGGGGCGGCGCTGCGAACCGCGGGGGCGGCGCTCTGGGGCCTACCCCTCGCATTTTTACCTCAGAGACTGCCCCGCCCCGGCCTCAGGGCCGCAGCCCCCGCCGGACCTCCCGGGGCCGAACCGGGCCGTGGTGCTGCCCGCCCTCCTCGGGGCTGCCCCTGCAGCGGGCCTGCCCCACTCACTGCCGGGATTCAGGAGCGCTGGTGCTGCCCCCGCGCCCCCCGGGCCGGTCCCGCTGCCCGCCCGGGGCTGAGCGCTCGGTGCGGAGCTGTCCGGGGCTCGGGGAACCGCTGGGACCGGCACTGCCGGGGGTGGAGGCGGCCGCAGGGCTCCTCTGGGATGGGTGAAGCGGATCCACGCTCGGAGTTGTGTTTCCAAGGCGGTTCGTGCCGCGGGAAGCACCGGGAGCTTTCCCGGTCCCCTCGGGATCCCGGTTCTGAGGGAGCCGGGGAAGCGGCCGGGGGCAGCCGGTGCTGAGGGCGGTTACGGAGCAACGGCGGCGGCCGGGGAGCGCTCCCTGCAAGGGTTCCCTGCAGCGTTCCCTGGAAGGGTCCCCGAGCAGCCCCTCGGCGGGGATGGGGCTGCATGGCCGCAGCCATCCCGGCGGGAGCGGAGTTTGGGGGGCTCTGCGCTCCCCGTGCGGTCCCGGAGCGCTCCCCGGGCCCCGTGGTGGCCGCTGAGCCTTTGGGGGCCCGGAGCCGTCCCCGGAGGGCTCGGAGCCGTCCCACGAGGGTTCTGAGAGGAGGAACAGCAGCAGTGTCGGCAATCTCCGCACTCCATGTGCTCTCCCTGCTCGCACGGGGAACCTCGAGCCCTCGGTTTGCTTTGTCTGGGGTTTGTTGTTGTTTTGCTGCTTGAATCTCATCGTCTTTAATTCCTTCAAAATGGAAATTCTGGGCTCCAGCTCCACTTTCCAGGCCAAGAGTCCTGGGTGAGGCTCCAGGAGCAATTCCCACAGGGAACTCCTGTCTCCTGAGCTCCTGGGATGCCCTGGTACCTCCTGCTGCTGTGTCTTGATGAATTTATCTTTCCAAATGCACCTTTTATCCCCAAATCCCTCGGGGACAACAAGGTTCTCTCCATTTCCTAGCACACTTTAATGATCCTGGTGGGATTTCATCAGACTTGATGATCTTGGAGGTCTTTTCCAACCCTAATGATCCTGGTTCTATTTTTGAGTTGAACAAAAGTGAGGCACAAAGTAGATTTCTCCAGGATTTCACAGGTGGTATCTGCTGGAGCAGCACCATGAATCCAGGGCTCTAAAATTCTCACTTTCTGGCAATTAAACATCTTTTCTCTCCTCTTTAGTCATCAGTCTTTTTTTCCCTCGTCAGGGATATTTTGGGACTCATCACGACTCCCAAAGTTCTAACTGCAGACAGTGACATAACAGCTTTTGGGGTTTCAGATTAAATGACATATGTAAGGGAAAAGGAGAAAATCAAATGGCGTTTTTCTCTCTCATCTAATTCCCACACATCCAAAAGTGGCTGTGAAATGTTTCTGGAAACAGTTGTAGATTTCTTAATTAAAAAATAAAAAAAATCTGTCGCTGGTTTATTCCAGGAAATTATAAGGTTGTTAGATTATCTTTTCTGCTTTCTTTTTAGTTATTGATTCAAGAGTGGGGTAGAGGTTGGGGAAGATCTGCTGGATCTTTGCTGCTGGATTTTTTTGTGGGGTTTCTTCTTGAATTTCCCCACAAACAGGAGGGATGTGGAGTGAATATGTGTGTACTTTATTTCCAGGGCAGCTTGAATTTTCCAGCCCACGTACTTTATTAGCTGCTTCTTTGCAATTTTAAGGCTGTTTGGTGTTTGGGGATCTGAAATGCCAGCCTGGAGCTGTGGGTTCAGCAGGAAGAATTCCTGATTTCTGATGGGAACTTGCCTTGTGGCCTTTGCTGACAGTTACAGGCCTGAGCTGCCTCAGAGAGGGAATTTTGGAGGCCTGAGCTGGGTTTTGCTGCTTATCAGACACTGAGATTGATAACTGCAAGGCAGCTCCTGGCTGGGATCACAGGGAAGTGCTTGGCACTGTTCTCCTGGGAACACACTGCTCCCTTCAATAATCTCACTGTCCTTCCACACTCTGCACTATGTGGGGTTTGTAAAGATCCTGTGCATGTAGGGAGGATCCTGGAGGGGTTTTCCCATCTGGAATTCCAGGGTTGGTGGCCCCAGTTCACGTTATTTTGATTTCCTCCCTGTGCCTTGCCCTGGCACCATTTGGGATGAAGTTTTCTGTGTTTCTCTGGGAATTCTGGATGCTCAGGCTGCTGCAGGAGTCCACGAGCAGTTCCACAAGTGAGGCCTCTTGCTTTAGACCTTTGGGGTCACTCCTGCTTCCAGCTGAGCTGTCCTGAGGATGCTTAGCACCTGTCCAAGTGATTTTGGAGTCATTTGGTGCCTGTGCTGGTGGTTCTGTCCTTCAGTGAGTGATCTCTGTGTTCAAACAAGAACTGGGAACCAAAACCAGGTGACAGCAGCGGGTTTGGACAGGTTTGGGGTCTTTCTTTGAGGGGAAATTTTGAATATCTTGCCTTGTAGTTATAAAGTGACAACTAAACCTTTGCCTTTTATAACTATGAGAACATCTTTTAATTTTTTATCCCCCAGAACATGGTGATGAGTTTCCGAGTCTCAGATCTTCAGATGTTGCTGGGTTTTGTTGGCAGGAGTAAAAGCGGACTAAAACACGAACTAGTGACCCGAGCTTTGCAGCTGGTCCAGTTTGACTGCAGCCCCGAGGTGTTCAAGAAGATCAAGGAGCTCTACGAGACTCGCTACAACAAGAAGGGCTCGGAGGTGGCTCCGCCGCCGCCGGCGCCGCCCCGTGCCGAGGCGCTGGCGCTGCACTCCTCGTACGAGCGCGGCAGCGCCGTGGCCCGCAGCCTGCCCGCCGCCAGCATCGACTACCCTGCCCTCTACGGCAAATACCTGAACGGACTGGGCAGGTTGCCCCCCAAAGTGGCCAAGCCCGAGGTTCGCTTGGTCAAGCTGCCCTTCTATACCACGCTGGACGAGCTGTTGAAGCCCACAGAGTTAGGTGAGTCTGGGGGGTGTTGATAAATAAGGTGTAAGTTGAATAAAGGTGATAAGTAAGGTAGAAGTTGAAGAAAGTTGATAAGTAAGGTAGAAGTTGAATAAAGGTGATAAACGTGAGTTGATAAATAAGTTGTGTTTTTAAGGACTTTCTAAAGTTGTGTGGCAGGAGAGGCTGATGGTTGGGGTGGTGGGACCCCTCTCTCCTTCCTTCTCTCTCTCTTTCCCTCCTTCTCTCTCTCTTTTTCCCTGCTTTCTCTCTTTCCCCCCCTTTTCTGTCTTCTCTTTTCCCCCCCTTTTCTGTCTTCTCTTTTCCCCCCCTTTTCTCTCTCTCTCTTTCCCCCCTTTTCTCTCTCTTCTCTTTTTCCCCCCTCTCTTTCCCCCTCTCTTTCCCCCCCTCTTTCCCCCCATACTCAGAATTTACAGAGGAATATTTATCCCTGGGCTTGCCAGTGCTTAAAGGTTGATTAAGGAGGAAGAGCAGCTTTTTACAGAAAGGGAGAGTGCTGGAAAAGGGGGAATGGTTTCAGACTACAAGAGGAAAGATTCAAATGGAATATTGGGGAGCAGCTCTTCCCTGTGAGGGTGGGCAGGAGAAGCTGTGGCTGCCCTGGCAGTGTCCAAGGCCAGGCTGGAGCAGCCTGGGACAGTGGAAGGTGTCCCTGCCTGTGGGGTGGGATGGGGATGATCCTTCAGGTCCTTCCCAATCCAAACCCTGGGATTTTCCTCAGACCTGGAACGTGCTCACTTTGGAATCCCACCTTGTTTGGTTCCTGTGGATGGTGGAGCCATATTCCACACTAATGCTGGAATGTTTTCAGCACTAAAAATCCCTGACCTGAAGCATCCTGTGGATAAAAGAGGGTGGCAACACCTCAAACTGTATTTTTGGCCTTTTTTTGTGTGCTTGTCACAGTTATTTGTGTGTGGTGCTGTGTGTTTTGAGGGGTAACCAGTAAAACTGGACGAGCTTTTTCCCTGGGGTGTGGAGACTGAATTTTTCATTATTTAATTTAGGATGTGGAGACTGATTTTTCATTATTTAATTTGGAGAAACAAAGAATGTTGTGAACTGATGGTAAATAGAATGTTGTGGTGGCAAGTTCAGCGTGTCCAGAGAAGTTGAGTTCTGCTGAGTGTCTCATAAATTCGTGTGGTAATGTCAGAATTCTCTACCAATGATTCTACAACTTGAGCTGGTCTGGCTTTGCTGAAAATATATTTGTTGTGGCTTGGGGGAAAAATAGATAAAGATTTGATTGTGCAGAAACAAAAAGATAAAGGTCTAATTAGTCAGATTTTATATAATTTCTTCTTCATTTGAAGGCGTTAATGCTGTGACAAAACAGCTGAGTGGTGACAGAGTCAAGCTCAAACATGAGAATTGTGTGGGGAATGGTTTGCTCAGTGTTAAATGTGTGTCAGTCAGCAATTCCAATATGGGATTCTGAAGGAAAACAAATTTCCAGGAGGTAAATTTCCCAGAGGCAGAAGATGCACTCGCTGGGATTACCAGGTTTGGTTCCAAGGTGCCACTGAGTGTCCCCGGCCCTGCTCAGAGCCCAGGGCTCATTAACTGCAGCCCGTGGCCCTGGCAGGCCCTGCAGGCTCTGCCTGATTTCCCTGCTGCTGCCCGAGGTTCTGTGCAGCCAGCAGAGCTTCAGCTCTCACACTGAGCAGGCTGCACCTCCCATTCTGGGTTTCCAGTCCAGAGCAGCAGTTCAGTTTTTGTATAAAGAGTGAGCTGACGAAAATGCAAAACAAACCGTGAGCGGCTTCTCACTTTTCCTAATCAGGTTTGCTTTGTCTTTGTGGGGCTGAACAATCAGCAGGGCTCAGTTTATTGGCAGTTTCTTAATCAGAAACGTTAAAATTACTTTTTGTTCTTGTCCTTGTCAATCATCACTTTGCTAAAAATACCTCATGAAATGTTTTACTTGCTGCTGGTTGTTTTGGTCAGGAGATATTTGGGCGGAAACTGGAATTAAACAAAAAGTTCCACAAAGATATCTTAATTCTTACTTCTGAGATGTATTTTTGTAGGTTCCATTTGCATTTTTAAAGCAGAAAAGGGACCAGAGGGGAAGCACCTGGTGTGACTCAAGTTGTCACCAGGTCTTCCAAGAGCTGCTGAGGTTTTATCCTTCCTTCATCTCCTCTTTTTCATACAAAAGTGCATTTTCCTCTTTCTGAAATCCTGGTGGCTTTGGGTAACCATGCAATGGAAGTGAGACAAAACAAAACACCCAATTCCTGCTAAATTATTTTTAAAAAGCTGTTTTAGCACTTCCTCTTTGTGTTCCTCCTGTGACTTTCAGCAGCTCAGGGTCTGACCTTTGCTTAGAGACAAAACTGAAAATAAAACGTGTTTGGATTGAAGCACAGGTTGCAAGAAAAGTTTCCCAGGTCTCAAACTTCATCTTCCCCACATTAAATGCACTTGATGTTAAAATTCTCAGTGTGCAAAAGGCCCCAGTTAATGCTGGGCTCTCTCCAGCCCCTCTGAGGGTGAGCTGCTGTCCCACCCTCAAGGTCAGGGGGTTTGAAGTTGTGTTTTGTCTCTTCCAGCTGCTTTTTGTGTTGCTTTTTTATTATTTGAGCTAATAGTTTTTGTTGCTGGCGTTGTTTTCTTTCTTTTCCAGAGCCCGCCTGCTCTGGCTGGTTTGTTTTGGGGTTTTGTGTCAGGCTCAGGTCTCCTCTTGGGCTTCTTGAGGATGTGGTCGCACTGTGACACCACTGATGTGGTGAGCTGATGGCTCTTGAATCATTTGAGGGGAGGAAAAATAATTTAAAAAGAGAAAAATCAAATCCAAAGCCAATGCTGGTCGCACTGAACAGTGAGCAATAAATGAGCAAAGTCTAATCAAAGCAGAATTACCAAAACAGGTGAAAACTGCAATTCTGGGGTGTGGGAGAAAACAAGACTTGGAGATAAGCAGAGCACAGCAATCACCTCGTGCTCAGAGCTGCTGGTCTCAGTTTGATGGACACTCTTTTCTTCCCTCCTCAGTCCCACAGAATAATGAGAAGCTTCAGGAAAGTCCGTGCATTTTTGCATTAACACCAAGACAAGTGGAGCTGATCAGAAATTCCAGGTACTCCTCACTGGCTGTTAACAGTTCCAGAAAACGCAGCTGCACCATTCCATCATTCCTCAGTGTTCCCTGCCTGTGGAAGCTTTTGTTCTCTGCAAGGGAGCAGGATTTGTGTGAGGATGCCAGGCTGCTCCTCATGTACAGCAAACAGCTTTGGGGGCAGTGGGAGCTGCACATTCGCCCATGCAGGTCCTTAAGTTGCACTTGTGCTGCTCTAATCTCCCTCTGGAGCGGTGCATTTGGGCAGGAAAATGGGGATGAAATCATGGATGACCTAAATTCTCTGCTGAGCTGCTGGTGGGAGTGTGTGCAGCCTTTCCTGGGGCCGGGTTCAAAAGGCAGAGTGTGCAGCTCTTTGCATCTGAAAGGAACTTCCTTGGTGGGGAGGAAACATCTCGGATCAGGATTTACCCTGACCTCTGTCACATGCAACTTTTGAGGCAAACAAAGGCTCCCCTCAGAGGTGGCAGTGCAGGCAGGGAGGTTTCCTCTTGGCTGACCTGCTCCCTTCACGCAGAATTCCTCCAAAAATTCAACATGAAACCTTTGACTATTTATCTTTGTCATAAATTAAAGAGCTGGAGGAAGAATATCTTGGTTATTTTGCCTCCTGGTAAAACATCCTTGTTGTGTCTTCCATTTCTTTCCTGATTGCAGTTAAAATCCTGTCAGGAACAGCCCTGATGGAGATTGCAATATTCACAGTGGGGCCTTAATATTCAGTCCCTTGGTTTGCATGAGCAGCTTCAGCTGAATAATTAAACACAGAGAGTCTTGAACACTGTCAGGTAAACCTGACCTTAAAACCCAGTTTTTATAAATTCTCACAAATCACCAGAAGGCTCCTGAACAGTTTTAAAAACCCAGAGAAAAGCTGTAGATTGGTGCATCAGGAAAAAAAAAAAAAATAATTACAGAAGCACTGATATTTGCAAGGGGAATTGTACAATTTAAATAAAGTTCTGTGAGGTAATTTTTTGAAGTTCTATTTAAAAAAATTAGGAACAACTGAAGTTCTTGAGTCTGGCAGCTGGTTTGGGTGATTCTTTTGGGGGTAGGGATTTTTTTTACACAATTAATTTGAACTTTTCTGTTCTTTCATTTATCAGGGAGTTGCAACCCGGCGTGAAATCGGTTCAGGTGGTGCTCAGGTAGGTCTGGGCTGGGCTCATTGAACATCAGGGGCAGAGCAGGGGAGGAGGGAATGTTCTAGCAAGTTCCCACATGGATTTCATGGCTCCAGAGAGAATTTCCAGTGAACTTTTTGTTCCTGGGCCTCACAGGAGCATCTTAAATTCTACTTTGGAACCTTGTGAGCAGAAACAGCAGAGTCCCTCCTGGATGGGCTCTGCTGAGGGAGTGTGGGTTGGGATGGGATTGGGATGGGGCTGTGGGAGATGTGCAGAGTGGTGGGATATTATGGGATGTGTTGTTTCTGCCCAGAATCTGCTACACAGACACCAGTTCCCCCCAGGAGGATCAGTACCCTCCCAACATCGCCGTCAAGGTGAACCACAGCTACTGCTCCGTGCCGGTGAGGACTGGGGAGGAAAATCTGGGGCAAATCTGGGGACTGTGGAAGGAAATGGCTTTCCTGGTGAATGCCACACTATACAGGTGCTCTACTTAGTTTAAAGCTATTTTTTTCATGGATTAGCCATGTTGTTAATGAGCTGTTCTGTATAAAGGCTCGATCCTGTTTGATTGTGCTCCTGCTGTACTCAGCTCCTTCCCCCCATCCCTGAGACCTGGGGCTGAGTGCAATTTCATGGAGCTGATGAACAGACGTACCTTGAGTAAAAAAATAACTATCTGTATTTCATCTTCCTGCTCTAGGGCTACTACCCCTCAAACAAACCCGGGGTGGAACCCAAGAGGCCCTGCAGGCCCATCAACCTCACCCACCTCATGTACCTGTCAGCGGCCACCAACCGCATCACGGTCACCTGGGGCAACTACGGCAAGGTGAGAGCCCAGGGAGCGCCCAGAGCTGCCCAGGCAGCCCTGCAGAGCAGCCTCCTCATCCTCCCCTTCCTCTCTCCCCAGAGCTACTCGGTGGGGCTGTACCTGGTGCGGCAGATGACCTCAGCAGAGCTGCTGCAGAGGTTGAAAACCATCGGCATCAAGCACCCGGAGCTCTGCAAAGCACTGGGTGAGTGCCTCAGGAGGGGCCTGTCTGCAGCCTGCTGGGGAGTAACCACCACCTTTCACACCTGTGCTCCCCTCCAGCTGTGTAAACCCCACTTTTTATCTGAACAGACTTGCTGAGCTGTGTGTGAGCCGTGGGAGGTCACCCCAAAGCCGTGGTTCTGGTGGCTCTCCCTGTAGGTGGATATAGGATTTGTGCCGCTGTCGGTGTCACTGGAAGGGCTTCATGCCTTCAGCTGAGTCAGTCTGAGCAGCACTGACCTCGGGATTCCCAAAGGACATTGCTGGAGCGAGGGATCCTGGTGACAATGTCCTGCTGCCCCAGGCCCTGGCACTCCTTGGGGTGGCACAGGGATGTCACCAGCAGCACTTTGATATGCCTTGAGAGCTTCAGAGAAGAGATGGTCCCCAGAGATGCTTATCCCAAACCACTCAGGTAAATCCTCTTGGTATGAGGCTCGTGTAAAACATTACTGGAAATGAGGGGAAGGTACTTTTCCAAGGTGGACTCTGACTTGGAGCTCATGAGTGTGGAAGATTCCCAATTCCTCATGTTGCTGGACAAAACCTTCTCACTCTTTCGTTCTGCGTGGGAGAGCTGACCCCGTGATCCTGATGGTCTTTAAAACTGCCCAGACCCTGGGAAACTCCTCCCAAGGATAAGAAACTGTCAGGGAATCCCAGCATAGTTTGGGTTGGAAGGACCTTAAAGCTCATCCAGTGCCACCCCTGCCATGGCAGGGACACTCCCACTGTCCCCAGTGTCCAGCCTGGCCCTGGGCACTGCCAGGGATCCAGGGGCAGCCCCAGCTGCTCTGGGCACCCTGTGCCAGGGCCTGCCCACGTGGAGGAATTTCTCCTGCACATCTTAACCCAAATTTCCCCTCTTCAAGCCATTCCCTTTGTCCTGTCACTACAGTTCCTAATTCAGAGCCCCTTTCCAGCATCCCTGGACCCCCTTCAGGGACTGGAATGTTCTGGGAGGTCTCCACTCAACCTTCTCTTCTCCAGGCTGAACTTCCTCAGCCTGTCAGTCTTGGAGGTGGATGGTAGCTCACAGGGAAGGTGATGATTCCAGTGTGTCCAGCCTGCAGAAACCAGGATTTCAGGCAGGATCAGTTGTATTTGGTGACTTTAAATAAAACCAAATAAGAGCAGTGTCTTACTTCAGCTCCTTCGTGTTTTCATGCTTGGAAGTTGTTTGGATATCCAGAACTGACCAACCTGAGGAGATCCTAAACTTTTGCTTTTCTAGCTCTGGTCGGCTCTGCAAATAATTCCCTGTCACTGAAGCTGCCCTTTGGCTTCAGTCACATCTCACTGCTGACTCATCTTGCTTTGCATAAAATTCTGCAGAACTTAATACAGGAACAGTGTCTGAGAACAGATTATGGCCTTGGATCCAAAATCCTGATCTGGAGATCCTAGAAAATTCTCCTTCCCAGGTCTCCCAGTAATTGATGCACAGAGAGAGCTCTTACAAAGAACTTCATAAAAAATTAAGCTTGGATGAAAAGGCTCCTAATGTGAGGAAAACAAGCCCAAATCTTGTAATCTCCTGGGAATTTCACATCTGAGAAGTCGCTCTCTAATTAAAGCTGGGTGTTGCAGAGCTGCATGTAGCCTCATTGTCTGGAGACATCTTGTTATGATCTGAAAAGGTCAAAAGAAATGGTTGACTTGCTCCAAAGAAAAACGGTGATGGAAGTGTCAGGGGCAGTTGCAGACAGCAGTGGGAGCAGCAGCTCCTCCTCAGGACTTGGGGAGCAGTTCAAAGCTCGTTTTGTTGATTTTTGCACCTTGGTGTGGGACCTGCACACGTGGGACCTGCCCATCTGCTGCTTGCTTTGATTTCCCTGCTGCTCCTCTGGGTTTTCCTTTCAGGCTGCAGCAGCAGGGGCAGGATTCCTCCTTTGCTGACATCTGGTTCTTGCCAGATCTGTGCTGGATGGCTGCTGTGCCTGGTCTTGCATGGCTGCCTCGCTCTGAGCTGTCTGCCTGGGTACCTCTGGGCCTGTTTGTGGTTCCTGTGGAACGTTCTGGAATAAAGGAGGTGCCAGTGGAGAGGCCAAGGAGTGGCAGCCCAGCAGTGCTGGGAGGAGGCTTGATAACCTGATGGCAGAAGGATGAGATGTGTTTTCCCTCTCTGCTCACTTGTGGGGGGCATTGCTCTGAGCTGGAAGTGCCAGGGGGAGACATTTCCCCAAATCCTGCTGCTCAGCAGGGAATTAACCCCAGGTCCATGTGTTCATTCCCTGCCTGACAGGGAAAGTGCTCTACACACAGCCCAGGGCTGGGTGAGCTGCTGCCCCTGTGCTGCACAGTGCTGCCGAGGCTGGGTTTGGTTAAATGCTGTGTCCTCTGCTCTCCCTGCAGTGAAGGAGAAGCTACGCCTGGACCCTGACAGTGAAATCGCCACCACCGGCGTCCGAGTGTCCCTCATCTGTCCGGTGAGACCCTGCAGGCTCCTCCTGGACCTGGAGTTTGGCTTGGAAGGGAGCTTAAACCATGCAGTGACACAGAGAGGGACACCTCCCACTGCCCCAGGCTGCTCCAGCCTGGCCTTGGGCACTGCCAGGGATGCAGGGGCAGCCCCAGCTGCTCTGGGCACCTGTGCCA
>JAWWMQ010000128.1:985907-1004212 GCA_035047885.1 Chlorospingus flavigularis | reverse complement strand
TTTTTTAATAATATTTTTTTTCTCCGTAGAAGTCTTTTTTTTTTAAAGTTTTTTTTTGACTTGTAAACATCTTGAATCTTGCTTTTTTTTAAATTAAGATAAAGTGAGCTCAAAGTACCCGTTCCATCGCAAAGTGCTAAGACTTCTTTGTTTTCTTTTTTTTTTTTTTTTTATTATTTTTAAGCTTTTTTTTTTGGAATTTTTTATTGCTTTTTTTTGTTTTTCTGCATTAAATAAACATCCATCTCTTCCCCCAGCCCCACCACTCACCCCACCCCCCAGCACACACTCCCCTCTCACTCCCTCTCCAAAATACATTCGGCCAAAACCTGCTCTTTGCTTTTTTCTTTTGAAAGTAAAAACACCAAAAAAAAAAAAAAAAAAAAGGAAAAAAAACCCAAAATAACCAACAAAAAATTAAAATAAAAGGAAGAGAATCTAAAAAGTGCTTTGAAAATAAAAGGGCTTAAAATCTCTCTGGTTTTTTACTCTTTTTTTTTTCTTTTCTTTTTTAGCATTTAAAAATGTGCATTTAGAAAACAGGTGACCAACTCAAAGGTGCCTTTTCCCCCCGAGGGTCGGGACCCGCCTCTCCAGCCATAGAGCATCTCTAGATATATATTTATATATATTTTATTTTCTCTTCTTTTTGGGAATGGGGCTGGGGGGCCAAGCTGCTCCCCCTCCCCAAAGGCCTCCTGCTCCTTTAGGGGACACCCCAAAGAACCTTTTTGCCAAAGGGATTTGGAGGCGTTTTTGGGGCTGCGCTGGGGAGGGAAAAATTCCCTGGGGGAGGGAGAGGGGTGGGGGAAAAAATTCCCTGGGGGGGGGGGGAAAGAAAAATTCCCTGGGGGGGATTTGGGACCCCCCAGCCCCAAATTCTGCCGGCAGCGGGGGCTGGGCTGACTCAGGCACTTCCTGGGCACTGCGGGGTGGGGACGGGGTGGGGACACGGGGAGGGACAGGGACGGACACGGGGATGGCCGTGGGGATGGACACTGGATCCACAGCATGGCTGAGCCATCCCTGGTGTCCCCAGCCCTGCCCTGTCCCCATCTCCAGCGTCCCCAGCCCCGGGTGCCCGACACAAACCCTGCCGAACCTGCTGCCCTCTCTCTCACATGATTTTTTATTTTTTAGGCAATTTTCCCAGCAATTTCCAGCAATTTTTCCCCACCCGGAGCCCTCGCTGCCCGACTGAGCCTCGCACTCAGGGGGGGCTGGGGGGACAGACCCCAAATCCTGACCCCGATCTCCTGGGAAGGAGCCCCCGGCCCCCAAATCCCAAACCCCGCCCTGCCACAGCCCTTCCAACTCCTACCACTCCTTTTTTTTTTTCTATTTTTTCCTTTTTTTTTTCTTAAATAGATCTCTCTCTGAAATAAGTTTTTTTTTCTTTTCTTTTTTTTTTTTTAAACATGTGTTTGGACACAAAATAAAGCTTTGGATTTACATGGAAGCTCTTTTCCATGCGACAGAGCCACTTTCCATCCCCACCTCGTGCTTCCCTAGCGTCCTTGCCTTTCCAAGAAAAGGTCCTTGGCTATGAGGGATCCTCGGGGGAGAGCCCCGCTTACGATGGGAAGATTGGAAAACATTAATATAATATCTCTCTTTTTTTTTTCTTTTTTTTGTAGCTTTTTTTTGTTTTTTCCTTAAAAAAAAGGGAGAGAAACATCTTTTAAAGAGAAAAATCGGAGGAAAAGTACTAACTAGATTTTGTGACTTTGTTTCATCGTTTCATCGCTTGGGGTTGGTTTTATGGTTTGTTTTTTTTTTTTTTCTTTTTTTTTTTGGTTTAGGAGAGTCCTTGCTCATTACCCTCATCCGACCCTCCTGCTACATTCAATCCCGGCGCTTCGTTATTGGAATTCTCCTCAAAGTGCTGCTGCTGCTGCTGCTCCTCGCTGCCCGCGGCCGTGTCCTCGGCCTCGGGGGCCGGGGTGCTCCCGTCCTCCGTGGGCGTGGGGGGCAAGGCCCCGCCGGCCTCCCTGACCCGCGGCTTGCGGCCCCTCCGCGACGGGATCCCGTTGCATCCATCTTTTTTAAGGTGCCTGTGCAGGTGGTCGGAGCGGACGAAAGTCTTGCAGCAGCTGTCGCACTGGTACGGCCGCAGCCCCGTGTGCACCCGCATGTGGTTCTTCAAGTCGTAGTTGTGGGCGAAGGCGGCGCCGCACTGCTGGCACAGGTAGGGCTTCTCCCCCGTGTGCTTCCGCATGTGCACCTTCAGCTTGTCCTGCCTGCGGGGACACACGGACGCGTCAGGGGCCGGGGGCATGGAGGGGCAGGGGCGGGCGTGGGGGAGGCGATGGGGGACGGGGTGGCATTGGGAGGGGGCTGGAGTGGGGATGGGCATCAGTGCTGGGCACCTCCTGGTGTGGGGATGGGCATCAGTGCTGGGCACCTCCTGGTGTGGGGATGGGCATTGGAATGGGCAGCTCCTGGTGTGGGGATGGGCAGCAATACAGGGCTGGAACGGGGCTCGAACGGGGCTGAGCAGCTCTTGGTGTGGGGATGGACATTGGCACAGGACTGACCAGCTCGCGGTGTGGGGATGGGCAGCAATACACGGCTGAGTTTCAGCTGGAATGGGGCTGAGCAGCTCCTGGTGTGGGGATGGACAGAAATACAGGGCTGGAACGGGGCTGAGCAGCTCTTGGTGTGGGGATGGACATTACAAGGGCCTGGGCAGCTCCCGGTGTGAGGATGGGTAGCAATACAGGGCTGAGTTTCAGCTGGAACGGGGCTGAGCAGCTCCTGTGTGGGGATGGACATTGGCAGCTCCTGGTGTGGGGCTGAGCATCACCCAGCGCAGGGTGTGAGGGTAGGGTCACACACTGTCACATATGGGGTCCCACACTGCCTCATACAGGGGTCTGAGCAGGGTTACGGGGTCACACATTGCCCCATATGGGGTCTGAGCAGGGTTATGGGGTCACACAGTGCCCCATATGGGGTCTGAGCAGGGTTATGGGGTCACCCCCTGCCCAGCCCAGGCTGATCACAGCTATGGGGTCACACATGGCTCATTTGGGGCCAGCAGGGCCCCCTGAGCCATCACTGATTCCTGCAGCAAACCCAGCCCCGAGCACGTGGCCAGGCAGGGCAGCCCCTCCTGCCCTCCCCAGCACCTCCCGACCCTTCCCAAGGGATCCACCCCATTCCTGCATGGATCACCCAGATCCCAGCCCTGAACCCACAGGATCCCAAAAACCCTAAAGCCCAGGGAAGCATCAAAGCCCCAAGGTCGTGTCCAGCTCTGAGTGACACACAAAGTGGCTTGTGAAATTAAAATTTATCATTTTATAACCTCCCCAACTCTTTTTTTATGGGAGCTGCTCCTCCCCCTGTGACCGCAGAGGAACCAGGAAACGCCAGGGAGCAAAAATCCCTGAGCAGGGCCGGGCTGGGTGGGGAACACCGGCTGGAGCCGCCCCGATCCTCCTGCCACACCCCAAACCCCCTCCCGGACCCCTCCCACGGAACGGGCAAGGGATTTGATTCCAGCCATGGATGGGGAAGGAGAGCAAAGGAACAATCGGGAATAAATAATAGGGAATAAATAATAGGGAATAAATGGAGCTCAGGGCACGGGAACAGCGATGCCAAGGACAGCTCCCTGTCCCTGCCCAGGCTTCCCAAAGCTGCTGTGGGAAGCAGCAGGAGGATGTGTTTTGGCTGGAATCTGGTGGTTTGGAAAAGCAGCTTTTTTACAGGTGCCAGGCCCTCCTGGGAGCCAGCAGGGAGCAGATCAGAATCCCACGGAATGGGAACAGATCCTAATTCCACAGCAGGGTCCTCATCCCACAGAATGGGAGCAGATCCTAATGCCAAGGAATGGGAGCAGGATGGAAAAAGGATGAGGTGGCACTGCCCCACCAACTCCCCCTCCCCACCAAGTCCCCCCGTGCCTCTCCTCGTGTCTCAGTGCCAGCAGCTGTCAGGGACCACCCTGTGGCATTTCCAGGTCCTGCAGTGCCCTGGATGGTGCACAGGAGGTGGCTATGGGGTGGCTGTGGGGTTGTTGTTGGATGGCTCTGAGGTGGCTCTGGGGTCGCTGTGGGACCAGCCCCGGCCCCGGAGCAGGGAGGTGCCGCGTGGCAGGGCCGGGGGAGCGGGGAGGGAGGGCTGGCACCCTGCCCCTGCCATTATCTGCATTCCTCAGCTCTCCAACGTGGGCTGGGCGCGGCCGGGACCAGGGGAAGGGGCAGGACACGGCCTCGGTCCCCCGGGCTGCACCCCGGGGGCCTGCGGAGCTCACACGGATCCCACACGGGATGGAGCCCCCAGAGCACCAGGGGCATGGAAGGGCCGGGGGAAGTGACACAGTGGGAACATCTGGGCAGGCAGGGAAAGGGAAAAGGAGCAGGGAAAGGGAAAGGGAAAAGGAGCAGGGAAAGGGAAGGGAACAGCAAAAGGGAAAGGGAGCAGGGAAAGGGAATGGAAAGGGAAGGGAGCAGGCAGGAAAAGGGAAGGGGAAGGAGAGGGAGCAGGGAAAGGAAACAGAAAGAGAAGAAAACAGACAGGGAAAAGGAAAGGGAACAGGGGAAGTGAAGGGAGCAGGGAAAGGGAAGGGAGCAGGGAAAGGGAAGGGAGCAGGGAAAGGGAAAAAGAAGGGAAAGGGAAGGCAGCAGGGAAAGGGAAGGCAGCAGCCCCAGGCCGGGCAGCCCACGCTGCCCCTCGCAGGCCCAGGGCTGCTCCAGGCTGGGACCCCCGGGCCGGCCCAGCCCCGCAGAGCCGGGGAGAGGAGGCGGCGCCCGGGCACGGACTGGAGTGAACCGGAGCTGCCCGAACAATGTCCCCTTTCTTTGGTGCTCCCGTGGCCCAGGCAGGGAGCAGAGCAGCCCTGATTAGGAACGGGGCCGTGGCAAACGCCCCCGGGAGCTGCACCGGGGCTGCAGAGCTCGCTCTGCCAAGGACACGAGTGGGCTCCGACCTCCCTCCAACCCAGCCATGGACACCTCAGCCTTGCCATGAGCCATGCCCAAACCATGCCCCTGCTCCTGCCTCGATGGACAGACCAAGAGCTGCAGCTCTGTGTCCCCATCATGTCAGGTTCCCATCAGAGTTCAGCAAGTCAGGACAGCAGGATGGTGGCACTGGCCATCGAGCCAGGCCCTTTGAGATAGCTCAGGTGTCACACCCCTAAACTGCTCCCTGGAAAACTTTGGCCTCCAGCCCCAACTCGCCAGTTAGGATGGAAATGAGTTGAGCAGAGAGATAAAATCACCCTGGGCTGGCTCCTGGGGAGAGGGGAGGGCTGGGTTTGGGTGCAGACCTCAGGTTTGGGTGCAGACCCCAGGTTTGCGTGCAGCCCCCGGGTTGGTGTGCAGATCCAGGTTTGGGTGCAGTCCCTGGATTTGGGTGCAGCCCCTGGATTTGGGTGCAGCCCCCGGGTCTGTGTGCAGACCCTGGGTTCGGGTGCAGCCCCCAGGTTTGTGTGCAGCCCTTGGATTTGTGTGCAGCCCTGGGATTTGTGTGCAGCCCCTGGGTTGGTGTGCAGATCCAGGTTCGGGTGCAGCCCCCGGGTCTGTGTGCAGCCCCTGGATTTGGGTGCAGCCCCTGTGCCCAGCCGTACCTGGTGAATCTGACGTTGCAGATGTTGCACTCGTAGGGCTTCTCCCCGGTGTGGGTGCGGATGTGGCGCGGCAGCTTCCCGGCGCCCTGGATCACCTTCTCGCAGATGGGGCACTTCTGGAATGCTTTCGCCCTGATCTTCTTCTCCACCTTCTGCGACCAGGACGGGTACACGTCGCCCTCGCTGGAACTGCCGAAATATTTCAAGTAATAATCCATGACCCCGTCCTCGTCCTTGCGGTCGTCGTCGCCGAGCTGCTGCCGCCCCACCGAGTTGATCATCTGCTGGAGCAGGGCGCTGGCGGCCAGGTCATCCACCTCCCTGGCATCGTCCTCCGTCTCCGTGCCCGTGGGGATGAAGCTGGGCGAGTCCCCGGCCTCCTGCGGGTCCAGGGGGCCCCTGGGGGTGCCCCCCTCCTCCTCGGCCGGGGTGGCCAGGCCGCGGCTGCTGTAATGTCCGTTCTGGGAAGGGGAGAACATCCCGCCGCCCACCTGCTCCTCGTCCTCGCGCTCCAGCCACATGGCCGGGTTGCTGTCGGGGTCACAGTCACTTGCCTTTGGTCTTTCGGTTGGGGTGGCTTGCGAGTAGAAGTCCAGGCCGTTGCAGTTCGCCTCCTCCTCCTCCTCTTGGCCTCGGAAGTTCAGTCTCTGAAGGTCTCTCAACTCTGGGTTGGTCCACGGAAAGCTGCCTTGGTGGCCGTTCACGGGGTTGCTCTGGAAGAACTCCAGGTACTCTTTTGCTCTGAGATGGTTCCTCTGATCAATTTGATCTACTGTATCCATCTGGTCATTTTTGGCCAGAATCTTCCTCTCCAGGAGATCCGTGCAGACATCCCTGACGGCCGGGATCTCCAGCAGCGTGGCGGCGTTGAGGATGTCGTTGACGTTGGAAGTGCTGACGGTGAGGGTCGCGGTGTAGGCGAACTCCAGCAGCGCCGACAGCGCGTCCGCACTCACAAAGTCTATCTCATACACGTTCTGCTGGTCCACCACTAACCCTGAGGTGAAGAGCTTCTTGAAGTACTGGCTGCACGCCGCCAGGACGGAGCGGTGGGTGGGGAACTCCTGGCCTTCCACCAGGATGACCACGTCGCACAGCAGCCCGTTGTTCCTCTGCTCATTCAGGCTGCTGAGGATGTCGCTGCTGTGATCCGGGAACGGGATCCCTATGGGGCCGTCCACGCCACCCGCCATCTTCCAGGCTAAAGGCTGCGGGGAAGGAGGGCAAGGCCGTGAGTCAGAGCTTGGAGACACCGGGAGAATCCCCAAATTCCTGAGGGACGCACCTGGCAGTGCGTCCCCGTGCCTCTCCCATCGTCCTGCCCGGCCTGTGCTTACCTGGCGAGGAGGAGGAGGAGGAGGAGGAACAGGGGCCAGGTGCTCTCGAGTGAGAACAGCTGAATTAGCACGGATCCGGGCCAGAGCAGCAAGCCTTGGCAGGGAGCTGGCATCACCCAGCCAGGCAGCACCTGGAGCGGGCACAGCTGTGCCCAGCGTGGGGCTATGGCACCCTGAGCCTCCCCAGGGCACCCCAGTCCTGCCCTGGGAGCATCTCCCAGTCCCATTCCTGCCGGGAAGGTCCCCAGCTCCATGATGTCACCACTGGAACACCATTCCCATCACTGATCCCTGGCTGCCAGCACCCCTGGAGAGACTGGGCAGGAATATCCTCTGGGAAGGGCAGGGAGAGGGGAGCCCCGGCCTCCCCACGCTGCTGCTGCAGGTGTTTGACAGAGCAGAGCTGATCCCTGGAAGCTGAGGCAGCTCCTGCTCCTTCCTTGGAGCAGGAGAGAGGAAAGGACACTGGCATCACCAAGTGCCAGCACCAGACCCGGATCCTCGACAGGTTCCAGCAGAAGCAGCAGCTCTTCCCAATGCCAACGGTTTGTTTGGGACAAGATAAATAAATAAAGTCACTCCTCACACATCCACTTGACTCCAAAGGCTGGAAAAACCCAGTCTTTGCTGGGAAATGGGCACTGGGGCCTGACTGCAAGCCTGAGCAGCCCCTAATTCTCCCACAATCCCAGAAATTAAGAATAGCATTTCCCTCCTGTCCATCTCAAGCACAAATCCACATGCTCCTTGAAACAGCAATTTGCTGGAAAATCAGTGTAATTCCCCCATCCCAAGCACTGGGATCAGCAGGAGCCAAGAAATCCACACACAAACCAGTCCAAAATTCACCCCAGCACAAGGCTGGAGCATGCAGGTTCCTGATTTCCAGATGGGGAAACTGAGGCACGGCAGGACGTGGCCTGTCCCAGGCCATGGGGGGACAGATGAGTCAGGATGGATCCAGAACAGCAATAATTATTCAGGAAGCAGCTCCCAGCCCCGGGTCCCAGCACGGAGCAGGAGCCCAGGTTGCACAACTCCGGCTTCCCCCACCCACCCCCGGCCTCCTCAGTAGTTTTCCATATTTACTTATTTTTGAAACGTTTTGTTAAGCCCAGAAAATAAGTTTAACTTTGGCACCTTCCTGTTTTACACAGAGAAAAGGCAGGAGAAGGCAGGTCTGGGGCTGTGGAGAAGGGATCTGGAGCAATCCCTGGGTAATCAACAGCAGGAGGACACCAGGATTGAGCTCCCAGCAGGAATGGGATGGGGTGAGGAGGAGGAGGGAGGGCCTGGGGGGCTGGATGTGCAGGGCAGGCACCAGTCCTGCCACCAACACCAAGCAGCAAAGCCAGGTGGCTTCCTGAGACTCCTGGGATCGACTCCAGAGCCACCTCCTGAGCTGCAGGCTTTGACCTTTAAACCCTCATTTCATGGATTTTTACATCAGGGAGGAAAGGGCTGTTTGGTGGCACCATTCCACATCAGACCTGGCTTCAGGGGTGACCTTGGGCAAGGTCACCCCATCCAAGGGGATCTCAGGGCAAGGTCTCCCCATCGCAGGGGATCCTGAGCTGGGGTTCCGGGGAGGCTTTGCTGCCTCAGCCCCACTTGTCCCATTCCCACCAGGGCAGCTCCAGAGCTCCCCAGAACCTGACTGGAGCAGATCCCACATCCCTGCCAGCCCCAAGGCCAGCACTGGAGCTTCCCCCTCTCCCTCCTCTCTACAAGAGATGCTTTACAATTGTTTTCCTCCCAAACCCAGTGAGCTGGAGCTGCGCGCAGCGTTTGGAGGGTCCTGAGGGAGCTGTGTCTGTCCCCACACAGCCCAGCTCTGGGGAGCAGCCAGACAAGGTCCCCCCCAGCCTGGGGCTGGGATAATCATCCCCACAGTGTGGGAATGGCTGCAGGGTCATGAGACTGCCCCTGGAGCCTGCTCCAACTCGGCCACCCCGCACACAACACGGCCTTTGTGTCCCACGGCCGCGGCGGCCGGGGCTGCTGGGGGCAAAGGGGGCGTCCTGAGCCCCCCAGGAATGGGCTCAGGGCCTGGATGCTCCAGCCACATCCAGAGACTGAGTCCCTGAAACATCCCCCCCATTCCCTTTCCAACAGCTCAAATGGGAAATGGAGCGTTCCAAAGGATGGATTTGGGGTTTTGGGAAAGGTGGGTGACTCAAAAGCTGCTCCAGGCACCCCAAATCCACTGTTTGCTCATGGCACCAGGGCTCAAGGCCACGATGGAATGGGCAAAATCCACTTGGGAATGTGCTGAAGGCAGGTGACAGTGACAAAAGCTGCTGGCACAACCACAGCTCGTCCCTCCCTGGCAAGGCAAGGTCTGAATGGGCCACCAAGGGGGAGCCTCAACTCCTGACCTGCATTTCCCAGCAGCTCCATTCCCTCCCTGCCTGCCTGCCTGGGGTGTTCCAGGGCCCTGGCCCAGGCTGGGTGGCTCTGCAGCGCTCAGAGGTGCCACATTTCACCCCAAAAGTGGCACTGGGGGACAAGTTTGGGAATGGCCCAACTGAGAGGGAACCATTGAGGTGAAATACAGCCCGTGAGGAAAAGGGGTTGGAGCAGCAGCAGAGCCCTCCAGGTGATTTGGGAACATCACTGACAGCCTGGTGGGACTCCCTGTGCAGCCCCAACCCTGCTCTGAGCCCCCTCAGAGCTTCCAAAATCCCAACACAACAGAGCTGTGGCTATTCCAGCTCCACAGGTCAGCCTGGCACACACAGGCAGGAAAAATGTCATTTTTTGGGTGCTGAACGGGGATGAGAGAAGTTCTGCACCTCCCTGAGCTGATGTTCCACATCCAGCTGATTCCCCATTGCCTTTGGACGCTGCTCCTCAACACTGAAATGGAATTCCTGAGGCTGGAAAAGCCCTGCAGGATCCCTGAGCCCCAGCTGTGCCCAATGCCACCTTGTCCCCAGCCCAGAGCCACCTCCAGGGATGGGAACTCCCTGGGCAATGTCCAATCATTCTTTCCATGCAGAAATTGTCCCAATCTCCTCCCTGAGCCTGCCCTGGTGTAACTCAAGGCTGTTCCCTCTTGTCCTGCTGTCCCCTGGGAGCAGAACCTGACCCCTCCTGGCTGTCCCCCCAGCCAGGAGCTGTGCAGAGCCACAAGGTCACTCCTGAGCCTCCCCAGCTCCCTCAGATGTTTTCCAGACTCTTCCCAGCTCCATTCCCTTCTCTGGGCTCTCTCCAGCCCCTGTGTCCTTCTCACAGCGAGGGCCAGAGCAGGACACAGCACCCCAGCTGTGACCTCAGCGCTGCCATTTTATTTTCCTTTTTTAAACTCAGTTTCTCACCTCTCTCCTCCCAGACCCCCCCAGCCCACGAGCAGCACCCAGGGCTCACTGAAACCCCTGAGCTTGTGCTTCCCTCAGCAGGATGTCACCCAATCCCTCTCCTCCAGGAGCTCTGGAATTTGACATTTACATTCAAATGAGGTGACCACATCAAGATGGGATCCCAACCAAAAGTGCTGACAAAACACCTCTTTAATTACCAGTTTTCCACAGAACCTCAGTGGTTGTTTTGCCTTTTCTCTTCACTTCTTTGCCTTAAAATTCAGAGGAAGCTGAGCAGTTTGGGAGGGCTGAGGAATAGCCAGGTGGAAGAGCTGGGTCACACCTGGGGAACAGGAACAGCCAATGCTCTCTACGTGCTCTAATCCGGAAAAGATCCCAAATCCCTTCCAAAGGCAGAGGTGCCGCCCTCTGCAGCAGCACAGGTGAGAACTTGAGCAACACCTGGCACCTGCTGGGGGCAGGAAGGGAGAATCAGCATCACCCTTCCCAGGCAGCACGAGGCAAAATGGCTTTGGGGAGTTCTGCAATGCACACAGCAGCATTTCCTGGGGAGAGCGGAGCTCTGGGAGTGCCTGGGGATGGAGAGGGACTCTGGACATGAGGATGGACAGGCCAGGAGGGAATGGATCAAACTGACAGGGCAGGGTGAGATGGGATATTGGGGAGAATTCCCAGAGCAGCTGTGGCTGCCCATGGATCCCTGAACTGTCCAAGGCCAGGTTGGAGCACCCTGGGTCACTCCAGGATGTCCCTGCCCATGGCAGGAATATTTAAGGTCCATCCAACCCAAACCGTTCCGGAACTTGGGATACTCAAGGTGCCCAAGGATCCCAAGCTGCTCTGGGATTTCTTGGAGCAAACACACACGACTGAGGCAGGGCAGCTTCAGCAGCAGCACATGGGGAGAATTATTAAAATAATGGTGATTTACACAGAAAAAAAAAAACCACCCCAGGGGCTGCTGATAATGGTGCTTTACATGAAAAACCACCCCAGGGGCTGCTGATAATGGTGCTTTACACAAACAAATCACTCCAGGGGCTGCTGCCCAAGCCCAAACACGACCCCAGCACCCCCTCAGCACCCTGCACAAACAGACATTTCCCCTAGAACAGCTCCCACCCCAATGCTGACATTTAGGGACAGCCCACCGCAGTGCCCTGTCCCAGCTGTGCCAGCCTGGCTGAGGCAGCTCTGTGGCCGGGGCAGCAGAGGCAGAGCTGGGCTGGCAGCAGCCCAGGACAGGCCCCAGCAGGTCCCACCCTGCCCAGCATCCACCCGAAACGAGCCCCGGGACACACAGCTTGCTCTGGGAGCTGGGAACAGCGATGGGGAAGGAAGGGGAAAGGGGAAGGATAAAGGGAAGAGAAGGTTCTGTCTCCTTGGGAGAAGTCACAATTCCAACCACCCCACCGAGCCATGGAAACCCAGCTGCTCCCAACAAGGAAATGTGCTGTCAGTGCCTTAGGGCCAAACTATCCCAATCATTTGGACCTGGAGAACCAGCTGGGTGTTCCTGAGAGGAAGACCCTGAACATCAACAGAAGGAACTGCACTGTGGGAAAAATCAAGATTAAAAACCCCTCAGCCTGCTTTTCTTTTAAATAAACTACATTTTCAATGGTGCAGTGGGAAGAAATCCTTGATCTTGAGAAGGCAATGGAGTCATCAATGGCCAAGAGTGAATTCCAGCTTTCTTCTGTCCTGCCTGGACACCCATCTGGGGTAACATGACCAAGATCAGGCAGCTCTTGAAGTGAAGAGACTGGGGCAGAACCAGCGCCCTGCAAATGTCTGTGGCTGCTTTGGACAATCTGGCTCTGTTCCCCAAGCATGGGCACCCATCCCCTGCAGCCCCTGAGCAGGGAAAAGCGACCACAGGTCTGGATTTGGGATGTGAGGAATAAGGAATGAGACTGAACCACGCCAGGAGGGCTCAGCTGGTTCCCAAAGAGGCTCCAGATCACAGCCCTGAGCAAACCCTGCTCCAGGGGCTCCTCAGAGGGGCTGCATTGCTCTGGTCCTTCCAAAGATCAGAGCACCCCACTTCTTGTAGGTGCTCTGGATGCTGGAATGCTGCTGCAACAGCTCTGGAGAGCCTGAAGGGGCTCCAAGAGAGAAGGGAGGGACACAGAGGGACAGGACAAGGGGGAATGGATTCAAACAGAGGAGGTTTAGATGGGATGTTCCCCCTTCCCCTGGCACTCCAGGCCCAGGGAAGAAGCACCTAAAGCACTGCAGGAACAGCCAGGAGAGGAGAATCCCACATCCTGCAGCTTCTGGCAGGAAGAGCAGCTGCTCCCACTCAAGTCTGGATGGGGCCCTGGGTCTGAACATCCCTCACACCCTCCAGGAGCATCCCAGAACTTTAATGGAATAAAGCAGGAACCACAGAGGGACCACCACGGTGGGGCTGGAGGTCTGGGATCCCTCATCACCGACAGGGAATTGTTGGCAATGCTGCTGTGGAGCCACCAGGAAGAAAGGGAATTGTTCCTCTTGGTTTTCCCAAACTGCCTGAGCTCCAGTGGTTTTCACGTGCTGGGCCTGATGAGGCTGGACAAGCCAGGTGTGGAATTGCTCCAGAGGAGGACAAGTGTCACCAAGACAGGCTCATCCCAAAGGCCTGGGCAAGACTCTGCATCTCCCAGAATCCTGATGGTGCTCCCAGAGCCACGGCTCCCTCCCCAAGGATTCACCTCCACAACCCAATGCCACATTGCATAGCTCCCAGGGATGGAACTGGGCTGGGATCTCCTTGCAGGGCACAGCACAGCTCCTGGGAAACCTCAGTTTCCAGCTGCTGGCCAAAGGCAGGACGTGGATCCCGATGGACAACGGGGTGGCCAAACACTGGTGCTGTTCCAGAGCCTCCCCAGCTGCCACCCTCAGCCCTGACAGCACCAAACTCCTCTCATGTTGCAAGGTGAGCCTGAACTGGTTCCTCCACCCAGCCCTCCTTGCCAATTTTCTCCTTTGTCATCAGAGGCCGGATTTAATCCGGCAGGAATGTGCCTTTTAGCCCAGGGAGTCTCCCACCCCAGCTCTGGGTGTGAGGGGTATTTTGGGGTGAGGAGTTCCCCCATCCCCAGCACTAAAGTCCATGGCACCAACTCCGTGCGCTGGGATTGTCCCCAGCAGCACCAACAGGTCACAGGAATTGCCCTGCACGGAGACAAAACAAACCCCAAACTGCTGAGAGCTGCTCCCAGACCCCCCATCCCTGCTCCAAACCCACCTCTGCTCCAGCAACTCCCAGGCCTCATCAATCCTCAGGCTAAGCTGAGCCCACCTGAGCTCAGCCCAGAGCCCAGGAAGGCTGGATACCCTGGAACTCAAGGAAACTCAGTGAAAAGGGTTTGTTTGGGCAGCAAAACTGAGCCCCAGTGTGCCCACACTGCTGCAGTCCTGGCCCTCCAACAGGTTCTGTCCCACCTGGCTCCTGTGGGAAAACTCTGGTTTGGGAGATTCTGGACAACACCAGGCCGTGGCTGAGCCTGCCACAGTTCTCCAAAATACTTCACAAAGTCTCAGGAGTGTCAGGGAAAAAGGGGAAGAAGCGCACAAAGCACGAGGCTGTGTGTGCTCCAGTGCTGGCTGCAGGAGCTGCTCTGTCCCAGGAGTTCTTTTCCAACCTGGGAGCCTGCAGGCACCAGGATCCAGGCAGGAATAAGCAACTGCTCTCCAAAAGGCAGCGTGGGGCCCCTTTGCAAGGGAGCAATTGAGGACTCCAAGCTTTAACCCCCAGCACGGCCCAGCTGCTCCAGGTTGGAGAACAACCAGAGCAGGTCATGCTTGGACACCCCCTCCCCTTCACAGGCCAAAGCCTGTCCCCACTCCAGCCAAAATCCTCCCAAAGTCACTCCAGGGTTTCCTTGAGAGAAACCAATCCCATCCACCCCTTCACCCCACATTTCCCCTCTCCTGTCACAGCTCTCGTGGCCTCCTGAACTGAGGGAACCATAAAAACTGCTCAAACCCCAAATCCCCCATTCCCACAGGTGCCAGACAGCATTTACCCCTCACATGTTCCCCAGCCCTGTCATATCTCTCCTGACCCCTAAACAGAGAGCCCTAGGAACTGCTCAAACCCCAAATCCCCCCATTCCCATTTGCTGCAGGAGCCCCCAGAGCTGTCCCCTGTCCCAGGATTGTCCCCCCACCACTCCTGACATTCCCTGCCCGAGGCTCTGGCATCAATCTAATTGCCTCAAATGACACCTCACAGACCTGCTGTTCTTTTCCACACCGGGAAGGCTGAGGCGGGGAAAGAAAAGGCAAAATAAATAAAAGAATAAGGCTGGAGTTTGGTGAGAGAGCAGGGCAGGGCAGCCCCTTATGTAATTCCCAGTTTGTGGATTAACAGCCAGCTCGTCCCGCCATTCCTGGCTCGGGGGATGACAAGCAAAAGCGAATCCCTGGAGCAAGCAGGGCTCCATCAAGCACGGATCTCCCTCCTTCCTTCCTTCCTGCCCTGCTGGGGTGCACCAGGGAATGCTGACCCTGATCCCTCTCTGCTCTGCCTGTCGGGGCATGATGCTCCAGGAGCTGCAACCTGTAGCTACAAGCCCACCTCCGGCACTTCCCAGCTCCAGCAAACAACGGGGAAAAATCTCATTCACTCACTGGTTCCCAGCGTGCTGGTGGGAAATGAGGAGGTGCACGAAGCAGGAAGGACATGGGAGCAGGAGTGGAGGGAAGGGCAGGGAGGAGGGAGTTAAAACCCAGCGCTGGGAGCGGGGAGCATCCTCTGCTGTGGAGAAACCAGGCACAGGGACAGGTCAGGAGAGGGGCACGGGCTCCAGGTGGGCACAGGGGTGGGGAACAGGAGGAAACAATGCCGAGTTCATGGCCAGGAGGATGCCAGTGTTCCAGCAGGTGGGCACAGGGGTGGGGAACAGGAGGAGTTCATGCCCAGCAGGATGCCAGCGTTCCAGTCGGAGGGCACAGGGTGGGGAACAGGAGGAGTTCATGGCCAGGAGGATGCCAGTGTTCCAGGCTGTGGGCACAGGGTGGGGAACAGGAGGAGAACAACCCCAAGGGTGCTGGGATTTCATGCCCAGGAGGATGCCAGCATTCCAGCTGGTGGGCACAGGGGTGGGGAACAGGAGGAGCTCATGCCCAGGAGGATGCCAGCGTTCCAGTTGGAGGGCACAGGGGTGGGGAACAGGAGGAGAACAACCCCAAGGGTGCTGGGATTTCATGCCCAGAAGGATGCCAGCGTTCCAGCCAGCCAGGCCAGCGCTGGCAGGTCACATTCCCGGCTCTCTGGCCGCACATTTTTCCAGGGATGGGCGATGCCAGGCTGCTGGGAAGCCGCTGCTTGCCAGGGGATCTGCAGCTCATCCCACCGCCGTGCCCTTGGCTCCCACCTGCAGCCCCGGGGCAGCTCGCAGCAGTCTCCAGTTTCTCGCACCTCGTGGCACTAAGCTGAGCCCTACAGCTCCCTTCAGTTCCCTTGCAGCACCTGCACCCGGGGCTGCTGCGGGACACCCCCGGATCCCCACCGGGAGCCGGCCCGGCCGTGCCACCGGAGCCGCTGGGAAACTGAAACTGAGCGCAGGGAAGGCGATACGGGCAGGGGGCTGGGCGGGGAACAATCGGCCCTGGCTGCTCGGAGAGGATCCCAGCCCGGCCTGACCTCGTTTACTCCCGCTGACGTCCTGCAGAGCTCCTCTGGGACGCTGCAGGCACAGGTACAGGGACGGACACGGCACCGGCTGGGATCAAAGGGCCACGGGGCTGGGGATGAACGCTTCCCTCAGCCCAGACACTGCCTGTCTTCCTCTTTCCCTGAGTTCTGCTCCTCAAAAGGCTTTTAATTACAGACTGGGACCGGTCTGCTCAAATTTGAGGTTAAGGCGGGTTGAGAGTGTAGTTAAAGCAACTGTTTATTGCCTGGACTAGGAGAGATAAGGAGCAGGGTTCTAATTGTTCGCCACACAAGCTCGTCTTCCAAAAAACTCAGCATCCCGAGACGGGGAGAGAACCCTCAAGTGTCAGTTTAAATCAAGATTAAACCACAGTTCTCAAGCGTTTAGACTCTGTCTCAAACACACACCCGGGATTTTCAGGTGGGACACCTGCCTGGGACTCGATCCTGCAGCTCAACCCCAGCACTCGACCCCCAAACAAGGTCTTGAAGGGAGACAGGAGCACCCAAACCACCAGAGAGCCTCGATGGCAGCATAAATTTCACCCCTCATTTGCCTCCCGTGCCCACATCCAAATTCCCACGCTGGGAGAACAACTGGAATTTTTAATTCTGCTTCCAAAAGTCACCAAACACGAAGGGAGCCCGGCCGCCCTCACCGTGCCAAATTAATTCCACCCAGCTCCTCCACAGGGCAGAGCTCCTCATGAAGCCACAGCTAAAGATCTTCACCAGACCCACGGCCACGAGATGAAATACGAGTGAAAAACGATTAATAATTAAAAAAAAAAAAAAAGAAAAAAAAAAAAGGCAGAGGAAGAGTTGCAGAGCAGCAAAGTGAGGAACTACTTTCATTCACCACCACATTTATTAAGAGCTCCTGCCTTGCAAAACCCTCCCTGGAGTTACTGAAGCAATTAAGGCTTGGTGGAAAAATCCCACCATCTCACCCGTGTTTGGGTTGCGCCTCTTCACTCCCTCTTTCACCAGAACAAGCCTAAACAGGGGCCACAATGAATATTAAACAAGAAAGGCTCCTCTCTAATAAACTCCTCAGTTTCTCTCGGTCTCTTTTATTTTTTTTAAAGTAGTTGAAATCCAACAACTCCAGCAAAACCGTCAGAATTAAAGCCAGCCCAGCTCTTCCTGCTCAGCCTCCAGAAGAGCCCACACGCTGCAATTTCCAACCAGGACGGGCAGAATCCCTGAGAAATCGCACAATTCCTTGAAAAACACCACCAGCAACCACCCCAAACACTTTTGGAAAGCGCCACGATGACCTTTTAGCTCCGCTGCTACGCCGAGCACAACTTCAACCCTCATTAGGTTGTAAATTCTTCCAGGCAGAACCTTTCTCTCCCCGTGTCCATAAACCAGTTATTATATAAGTTATGGTTTCGATAGCCAGGACAACCAACAGCCCTGGGAACACGGCTGCTCTTGAGCTGGGACGGCAGCAAACTCTCACCACCAAGAGTCCTTGAGCCCACAGAAACTTTGGCTGCCCAAAGCCGTCCTGAGGGTCTGCAGGAGCTCAGGGAACACCGAGAGCCAGGCAGGGGCCGGGCAGTCACGTCGGCTGCGCTTGTACAACAGGAACTGTCGCTTTCAGCAGGGGAACACTGGGATTTACACGTTCTGGTGCTGCTGCCGGAGTCCCAGGGCTTTCCACGGAATCATGGAACAACCTCAGCTGGAAGGGACCCACAGGGACCATCCAGCCCTGCACAGACACCCCAATAATCCCACCCTGTGCATCCCTGGCAGTGCTGTCCAAACGCTCCTGGAGCTCTGGCAGCCTCGGGGCCGAGGCCATTCCCTGGGGAATCTGTCCAGCAGCCCACCATGCTCTGGAAAAAGCACCTTTTCCTGATATCCAACCTCAGCCTGTCCTCATACAGCTTCACAAACCAACTTTTCCCACACCCCTGGAACAACAACACGGCCAAGGAACCCTTTCCCTGGCAGTGCCCGGCTGCCAGCCCACGCTCCCAGCGATGCGTCCGTGACTCTGTCCCGTCTCCAGCCCCACCAAGGCCCGCTCCGAGGGGAACAGGGCCGGGACCTTTGCCTGTGTCACGGGGGCCTCAGCACGGCACGGCACTTTTGGGCACCTGACCGGAACCACCGCGCCCAAACCCGAGCCCCGGGTGGGGGATGACGATGAGGAGGCAGCGGCGGCTGCCCGGGCACGCGGGGAATGTTTTGGCAGCTCCGAGGGATGCTGCCCCTCACGCCGAGCCCTCGGCGCTGCGCAGTCCCGCGGGGGGAGAGGCTTATCCCGCCGGGCTCCTGCGGGCAGCAGCGCCCCAGCCCCGCGGGGGGATTATCACCGCGGCCCCCCCTGCCCGCAGGCGGCCGGGGGGAGATAAGGGACGCCCGAGGGGGGTAAAAACAACCCCGGGCGCGCAGGG